>OX457038.1:5682748-5722748 GCA_949752735.1 Lumbricus terrestris | reverse complement strand
CAATTACGAATTTAATCAGTTGCTCGTGTGAAGGTTGACAGTGGTTTTGGTAAAGTGCCAGCAATATAATACATAGACATTAGACAACATAGGCCTAAAAAATTGGCGCATAGGCCTAAAATTACCCAAGGTGGTCCCTATAATATGACCGGGTTCAGGGTATTTACCCCTCTGCCCCTTGTCCCCGAGTGTGGGTGCAAGAACAGAGATGGTTATGTGCGCACGACGTCAATTATTCCGGGTTTATGTTTTCGGGCAAAAGTAAAATTTTTGCCCCCCCACTGCTGAAATGTCCCCTACGCCTATGTCTGGACACTATGCCCTAGTGAATACATCTGTACCATATGTGCTTGACCTTACTATGCGAGCTTTGTTTCTTATACAGCCAATATTTTTAATCTGGACTCCTGGAAATGTAACGATGGCATTAATGTGACTCATGAAACTAGTGATGATCGAAATTCAAAATCAAAGTATCTGAAATGGCTAAACTTCCTCAATTTAAATCAATAGGCCTACAGGGTGGGTAAAAAAACCTAGGTTATTTGCCAATATCTTGGCCGAAAGTAAGAATTTTCGAAATGAAATTTTACAGGCTTATAGGCAATTCATATTTACACATGATGGCCAGATTTCATCAACATATTTCAAATAGAACAATAGTTATATCACTTTTAGTGAGGCCACCCACCGTTTTTTGATGATTCAAAAACGCGATGCAGCAAAAAAATAACAAAAAAAACAAGTGAATTATTCTGGTCAATATCTTGGCCAGAAGAAAAAACATCGAAATGAAATTTTAGAGACTTAGGCTAAACACAATTCATATCTGCATATGATGGCCAGATTTCATCAAAATATTTCCAATTGAACAAAAGTTACACCACTTTTAGTGAGGTCACCCACCGGTTTTATTGACGATTCAAAGACGTAACGCTGCAAAAAGTAGCAAAAAACGATTTTATTAAGTCTCGTCTAAAAAATGTTATCAAATAGCTTTGATATTGTCAGATAGACCTGGGAGTGACTTTGGTCAGCCAATCTGACCCCACTTGACCCTAAAGTGACTTGAGGTCGACTTGAAGTCGACTTCTCGGCGCCAAAACGACTTGACCCGACTTGGCAGAAAAACAACCGACTTCCGACTTGAAGTCGACTTCTGACATGGTATAATAGCCATTAGCCTTGGTCTATGTATGGCTACTAATGCAAGAAGTCAAGCCAATTTTCCTGCAAGCATTAATTTCATTTAGGCCTACCAATGAGTAATGAGGCCTCAACACTTAAAGTGTTATTAAGTCCATTTCAGGCTGTTTGTGCTTCAGTTCGATTAGTTTTGTGATGCTTTTGGCCATCTATAGTAGCCTAGACAATGCGACAGCAAATTATTAGGCCTATGAATTTTAGCTTGTCCATTGTCTGTGATTATTCAGATTAGGCCCTACACTCATTATTATCTTTTTACTATTAATATTAATATTTATTACATTTGTAAAACGCGCAAGGTCTAAGATAAAATGCTGACCGCGGACTGGTTGCACTGAATGAATGGCGTGATATGATAGGCCTAATTTGTAAATCTGTTATCATAATATTTTGGCCACTAACATCATTCCGCAACTTAGCAAATAGCATTGCAAACGCATCATCCTACAGTGGGCTACTACAGCTACTAGGCCTACTCACTGACAGTAAAGTCTTTCATTGTCCAATTGGCTCTACAATAGTTTTCCGTCTGCAGACAACTGCAGCAGGTGTAGCGCACCAAAATAGCGCCAAACTATCGATTTATTATAGGCCTTGTAGATCCAGCTTTCTTTGCGCCGAATTCACTGACCACTAGAAGTGCACTGATTTGCTTGATAAGCACACGTGCTAATGTTTTAGTGACATTTTGTTTCACCATTTTAATTAGGCGCATGCCTAAGCGTGACGTATAAGCATAGAATAACAAATCATATGAATAGATCGGCAGACGGCACGATAGCCGACCGGTAAAATAATCAGTACGTCTCTGTTTAGCAAAGGACTCATTCATTCTTGTAAACGCATTAGGCAACAAAAGCTGCTTAGATGTTGTCACAATCATTGGTTTGAAGTGACAAATTTAACAATGTTTGTGTCTCAAGTCGGTTTAAGTCGACTTGAGGTAAAAACAACTTCAAGTGACTTCTATCTACAAAATTCGACTTGGGGTCAGTTGCGGTGAGCAGAAACGACCCGACCCGACTTGGGATGACCAAGTCGACTGGGGTCGACTTACTGGGGTCGACTCCCAGGTCTATTGTCAGATGATCATCATTATTACTATTTAAAAATAACAGAGTTCCAGCGTAGCTGCACGTCACTGAGAAGTCACTTAGCAAGATGACAATCAAGTTGTTAAATATGGAATCTGTCAGGTTAATAATTTTGCTATCAAAGTCGGCTTCGGTTTCTGCACGAAATTGCCTGTCATATTATATTTATATATACATGAATATATATATATATGCTTCAACTCCGGGGTATTTCTTTTCTTAAATATTTATTAGATTTCAGACGTATAGGAAATAGTGCTTCGAGGCGTAATTCAATGTGGCCATAACTATACGCATGTACATTTATTATATCTGCAGAACACATGCATATCATATATGCAGGTAAGGTAGGCCAGGTGGCTGAGTGGCGGGAAAGTTTCCTGCTGTGCGGCCGTACGCCTGAGAGCAAGAGAGACAGAGACAGAGAGAGGGACATAACGGCTAAAGAAGGGATATACGCTAACAGTGAGATAGGCTTGGATAGGAGTGCACGTCGTGTGTATAAGGAGTGTAGAGAAAGAGAGAGTTTGGTAAGATGGCGAAGTAGTCTTACCATTGAGTTGTTTTGATACACGTAAAATTAGTCGTTGTAGTGTAGGGTGACCATACGTCTCGGTTTTCCGGGACATGTCCCGGTTTTTCGTGGTGCGTCCCGGTGTCCCGAAGACTTATGGAAAAGGCCAAATTGTCCCGGTTTATGGCAAGAAGGAAATCTGAATATTGAAAACGTCAATTTTATGTAAACCACAGAATAAAGTGTAGTTTATAACCTTTAAAAAAGTCTTAACAAAAGAGAAGTTGTCAATTTATATGGAGAATTTATTATATTACATCTTTAGTAGGCTAGTGAGTTCAGTTGATAAATTCAAAGAACTATCAAGGAGTAACGAGAAAGATTTTATAATAGGCCTAAAAGCCTAAGATTTAAATAGCGGCTCAAGAACTATAACGACCGGCAGGTCGCGCTAGGGTCCTAATGGTCGTTCGACCACTCATGCTAGCAGGGCTTTTTTTTATCGTGCAGTTGTACACAAAGTGTGCAGTTCTAAATGGATCTGTGCAGTTGTAAAAGCAACTATGTGCAGTAAAAACTAGTGAAAAAGGTCATTGTTCTGCGAGTGTGAGTAATTTAACATGGAGGATGGGAAGGCAAAGAAAGGTTTCGTGCAGTTCTAAAAATTCCTTAGAAACAGCCCTGCATGCTAGCACAGAAATAGGCCAATTTCCTTCGACAACTTAAATTGCTGTCAGTGTAATGTGGAAATTCAAACAGAAATTTGGATGATCAGGGACACATTCCCTACCCAAACCCCGCTTCACTGCTCGGCACTGGACGCCTCGATCGGCGATCGTTCACCGGACGCTCCTGTGTGCTCCAGAAACATTAAATCTTCGTCTGGACTAGATTATAGGCCTACCCACTGGGCACCAATTGAGAGATGGTTCTCTATTACAAATGAGCAGAGGTAGATCCAGGGGGGCAAATCCGACCATGGCCCCATTTGACCAGCTATTCTGGCTCGGAAAGTTGACGTGCCCCCCCATGAGTGGTTTCGCAGGCACCACGAGGTCCGTACAGGGGTTTAAGAACACTGTACGACTAAAAAAACAAAGGTCATCAGTTATTTTTGCGGGGAAATTGTATCTTTTTCTTGGGAATTCGACAAATGACTCAAAAAAGGTCATCTGATTTTTGTTCGGTGACCAAGACGAAATTTTTTCCCTGTCCAAGACCGAAAATTTTGCCCCTTCTTCGAAAATTTCTGTATCATCCCCTGTAAAAGAGTAGGCTAAGCTTACTGCTCTAAGTGCACTGACGACAAGAGCAGGTTGTAGATTTCTACACTGAAATCTATGTTCAGCATTAAATTTAATTGAGCATATAAAACTAGGCCTTCGATCGTAAGCATGTGGCCCTGTAGTTAATTAAGGAATTAGACTTCCAATTGATATTTTCCAAAAAGTGTCCCGGTTTTCGATGGCCAGAAAATGGTCACCCTATTGTAGTGTCGTTGTATTTGTTATCTTGGTGATGGATTTTGAAGAACAAGAATACGAGCAACTTGTCGATGTTTTGCTTAATGAAGTTAAAGAACTGTAGATAGGCCTGCTTATAACTAGCCATTAGCTACCGAAGTAAAGTTAATTCACATAATTATGTAATTATATATATAATTATATATGTATATATACAAATTATACTTGTATTATATCGGGACCTGCTAGATGGCATTACGATGGTATAAGGTTTGCCGTCTGATAGTCGTTATGCACGAGAGAGAACGCAATGTCATGTACATGTAGGCTATGTATAGAGCCTACATGCCTATGCTGGAATGCTGACACACACACATTGTGAGAACTGTGGACAAATAACTGTGGGTCGGACTATTATGATCCACGTGGAGTTGGGGCATGAAAAACAGATGTCACTATTGGCCTTCAGAAATACTGAGGGTTCAACCCTCTCAACCCCCCCCCCCCCATTTTGGGCAATTTTCACCCTGGACACACGTACATAAGATACATAAACACAAAACACGGTAAATAGTAGTTAACGTTTGAGTTCGATTCTTGATCATCCACCTTCTACACTTTGCATAGAAACTATGCAAAGCAGGGCACCAGCGTACCTTGTGACGTCGTTCCCAGCCAACGTCTGTGGTCATCAGTGATGCCACAGCTGGGTTTTTTCCACTAGATCTGGGTTTTTTTGGCCTTCGTCTGGGTTTCTGGGTTTTTTTGGGCAAATATCTGGGTTTATTTTGGTGAGTTGACATTTTGTACTTACAACACATGATTATTCTGTGAAATTCAATGTAAAATGGTTGTGATACATAATTTTTTCCACTAATTTTAATTTTAAACTCCACAATCAAGATCTCATGTTGTCAATTCACAAAAATTTATAACCTGAAGAATAGTTCTGCACAGAAATAAACCATTTTGACATTCCAAATAGGTCAGGTCACTCGTCTCTTTCCTTGTAAAGCCGTGTTACACCTACATCTATAACATGCATATACAGTTATAGATCTACACTGTAGGTCAGGTCAATCCTCTAGACTAGTGGTATAATAGCCAAGTTGTTGCAGA
Organism: Lumbricus terrestris; assembly: GCA_949752735.1. Taxonomy (NCBI): domain Eukaryota; kingdom Metazoa; phylum Annelida; class Clitellata; order Crassiclitellata; family Lumbricidae; genus Lumbricus; species Lumbricus terrestris. The sequence continues at coordinate 5,717,352 of OX457038.1, read as the reverse complement.
GTATTAGTGTTCTAGGTGTTTAAAACGTTGGATTGTTGGTGTATTAAGAAAATTTGGCTGAAAACCTCGGACAACTTTAAAACTTTGTAAACTTAAGAAACGTGTGTTATGTGCTTGCGATTCTGGTAGACTCGACCCGCTGCGCATGCGCACACGAATAATCATATCGATTAAGCTGATTGCCAGTATGGATCCCGAGTATCTGACAACTTTGACAATTGATATTTTAAGGTCGTAATTGCATTTTATTTGACTCTTTTGACGAACATTTAGTTAATCCTCATGCGAACAAGCGAAAAACCAAATTGATTTGAGCAAAGGGGGTCTAAAATAGCTTATATGAATAGTCTGGGTTTTTCTGGGTTTTTTTGGAAGGAAACCTGGGTTTATTTCAGAAATCTCAGTTTTAACACTGGTGGTCATTGTTGGCCATGTCACTCGAATGAAGTCCATATTTTGCATATTCAGTCATCTGGTGAGCCATACATATCGCAGAGGTGACTTAATGGTCATTTAATTTTAATATGCATGCTCTGTTATTAATTATTATAAGAATAATTATGATTTTTTGATCTGGCGAACTCATGTACTCACCGGTTGTTGATCGTCCCTACCAATTGAGGCCTTGCCCTCACAACTTTGGATACACAATTATGCTTGTCATCAGTGCTTAAAGTGTAAAAAAAAGAAGTGCCAGGACGCTGTATTGTATACGGAGACTTAATTGGTCGTCAGTGACGGCGCCAAGATTTCAGGTTTGGGGGGCTGAAGCCCTAAGCCGTTCCTCCCTCCCAGAGGTGCATAAGAAATGTTTTCTTAAAGGGTGCTCGTATTGCAAGCGCCTAAGGCGCGAAGCTGCGAGTGCCGAAGGCACGAAGCCCATGCCGACTAGGGTATCTGGGAGAGCGTCGTAAGCTCCACCAGCGGGGGTCTGAGGCGGAGCCCCAGCGACCAACGCATTTTTTAACTGTGTCGACCTCAACTGGAACCCATTTTCGGCCCTTGTTTGCCAGCTATTTTATGTGCGATAAAGTCATGAAAACTTCAAGAATAAGTCGTTTTCAGAGTCGCAAGCTACCAGGATAACAATAAAAATAAGTGCCAGGACGCCGTCGATGACCGTCCTGACACACTTTAAGCCCTGCTTGTCATGAAAAGGAGCGAATTCTATCAACTTATGATAATTAATTATTTATATGAACACAAGAAGAAGACGTTGAGGTGTAATAAGCGTGCGTTTATTTTATTAGTCTGTGTCCGTTGTTATGCAAAGCAATATATAGGATTAACGTTTCATTTTCAGCTTTCAAAATAATGTAGTTTGAGCTCACCACTTCTAACTAAAGTTATGCGATACTATCATTTCCACCGCTAAAAAGCTGTCAAAAGTCGCCATAAGGCTGTTAGAACTAAACTTTAGAACAAGCAGTTATAAGCTAAGGTCTACTCGGCATCATAATATCATTCAAGTTTGCATAGCAAGCAAAAGCAAGGCGTCCTCCGATATCTTTTTGGTTTTTTTCACGTCGTTTTGAAAACCGTATTGCCATAGGAATGCATTCCTTAGCTCAACAGCTTTTCCCGCTGCAGCACTTCTCGACTTTGCTCCAGTATTTAAGCGTACCAGACTCCTTGCAACCGTCCGGTCCTCCATTGTGAATCCTGGCATAGTCTTGACAAGTCGGAGTTCCACCGGCGCAGAGTGCTGCGTAGCGTTTCATGTAGGCCTTTACGCACGTCCTTGAACACGCGTCCTTCATCGCACAAGTCTTATAATCTGCACAATAGAAAAAGGAAAAAGATCACCTATAATAAGGATCTTCGTGAATGAGTCAAAATCCAGCATGACTACCAAAAACTTTAGCCTAATACCTGGTTATTGTAATTGAACATTAATTTGTATAGGGCCGCTCAGAGATTCAGTAGCGCTCCCGACCCAAAGTTACGACTACCTATTACGCTAACTTAATCGACCAATAATAGACAGCCTTTAAGTATTCGTGGTGGTGGACCGAGCTACTTATATACTTCAATACTTCATAAATATTTCGGAAATATCATTATACATGTAATTACGGTGGAACGGTTCCCCAACATGAATTTTCGCCTTTATCTAAAAAATGAGCAAATTGCTAAAATTAAAGCTTAAAATATCATTCATCATCATCATCAACAACCGAGGGACCAATGCCCGTAGGTGCTGGATAGGCCCTACCGTTCTCGTTATTCCACGCCAGGTTTGTCTCTCCAAGGCAATATCATTACCGTGTGCAAATAAAATGGCAGTTAAGAGGGGATATTTGTAGAAGTATTAAGTCACGCCTCGGAGCATTGAAATTATGTGTAATTTCGTTAGATTGGCATAATCTTAAAATGTTACTGGATGATCAAGACATTGTTTGCCATGCGCCTTCAGCTCATTATTCTACCTCTATCGCTATATGCTATGCCTCCTTCATTCTTTCGATTGCAGCGAGTAAGCTGAAATCTGCGACATTACATTTTCGGGCGCCGAATAAATATCGACGTTGCGATTACGATTACGATTACGATAATTACATTTTCTACAATTATTACGTATTTTACATAATATTTACGATTCTTTACCTCCTTCTAGTTCTCCGCAGTCAGTCCAATATGGCTCCTGAATTTGAAACGGTCCACAGCTTTCAGTCTTTCCGTCTGGTCTGCATTTGTCGATCTGTCCGTCACATCCTTCCACCTGCAGCACATATCAGCTCAACCTGAAACTGTCTTCATCTAATGCATTTGGTCCTTGTTACGTTATAATCGTCGTCGAAATGGGCAAATGATATCGTGTTGTAAATGAACTCCGTAATCTATGACAGCCATGATCGAATTGACCATGGTGCATGAAAGAGGAGACTCAATGGATAAGAGTTAGACCAATAAATTGCTAAGTCAGTCTGTTTAATTTTTGATTAAAATAAATTTCAATCATGGTCGGATACATAAATTTTCGAAGTGGGGAGCAAAAGTTTCGGTCTTGGGACAGGCAGGGTCGCCGACAAATCTGATAACCTTTTTTAGTCATTTGTCTCGAAATCCCAAGAAATACATACCATTTTATCCGCCAAAATATAGATGATGATCTTTTTAACCGTATACGGACCTCGTGTACGGACCTCGTGGGCTGCTGCTGCTGCTGCTGCTGCTGCTGCTGATGATGATGATGATGATGATGATGATGATGATGATGATGATGATGATGATGATGATGATGATGATGATGATGATGATGATGATGAGCCAGAACAGCTGGTCAAAAATAAAGAAATTTCTAAATCTGGGGTCATGACCGAATTCACCCCCCTGGATCCGCCTCTGATTTCAATTGCAAGTTCAGTATATATAAGATAATAGGCCTAGCAATGTTATTTGTTTAGATTGGCTTTAAGGACTTAGTAAGTTCGCTGAATCAGTGTAGGCTACAGTCTAACGGTCTAACCTCAAGCCTTAATTATGAGATCCTGATGTAGCCTAAATATCATAATTTGCTGCGAGGACGAAAAAAAACAGTGTGGTTGTTTTGTCTAGAACTGTAAAATGCGACTCTTTATTATAATTTATCTGAATGATGATGATGATGATGATGATGATGATGATGATGATGATGATGATGATGATGATGATGATGATGATGATGATGATGATGATGATGATGATGATGATGATGATGATGATGATGATGATGATGATGATGATGATGATGATGATGATGATGATGATGATGATGATGATGATGATGATGATGATGATGATGATGATGATGATGATGATGATGATGATGATGATGATGATGATGATGATGATGATGATGATGATGATGATGATGATGATGATGATGATGATGATGATGATGATGATGATGATGATGATGATGATGATGATGATGATGATGATGATGATGATGATGATGATGATGATGATGATGACGATGATGATGATTATGATGATGATGATGATGATGATGATGATGATGATGATGATGATGATTATGATGATGATGATGATGATGATGATGATGATGATGATGATGATGATGACGACGATGACGACGACGACGACGATGATGATAACGACAATGATGATGACAACGATGATGATGATGATGATGATGATGATGACGATGATGATGGCGAATTTGCAATACGACAAAAGTCGTGTTGCCGACATGTATTCAGGGCTGTAATCAAAGGTACATGTATACGCGGGTGTACGGCGTATACTTACCTCCGGGGAAAAAACGGCATCGTACACTCACCGCCGAAAACCAGGGTACACGCGGATATACAGCGTATACTCACCTCACAAAGAGCGTGTGGGTATAGGCCTACGCATTAAAGAGGGAAAAGATTATTTAGGTGTAGGCCTATTTTTCACGAAATTCGGAGCGAAAGACAAAAAAGGTCATCAGGTTTTCCGGACGGAAAAATGGAGAAATTATCGGGTCACCAGAAATTTCGCATCCGAAAAAAGTCGATTTTTTTCCGGTCAGCGTGTACTCACCTCAAAATTTACCACTACTGCCCTGCATGTATCTACCTACCTCACAGATGCAATCTAGACAGTCGTTGGAGATCTCCGCAGCTGCGTATGCTGAAAATTGAAACAAGTCAGATTGTTTAACGTTGGGGCACAAAATAATCTTGTCCATTCATTTATTTCTTATTGTAGACTATCGAAATACCAATAAGGCGTTAGAGTGACTTTATGGCATTTAATAATCAAGGAAGAGGGGTCAGGGTTGGGTTCAACGTGTATCTGGATGGTTATTGACAGCGTCCAGGCACTTATTATCAATTCTGGACGCCTACCTGTCACTTAGTAATTATATGCCCATCAATAAGTCTTCTAATGTAGGCCTATAATAAGTTGTAGTAGGCCTACTGCATCTGCTTCTCCTTAGCTAGTGGCCACTGCATCTTCCTCGAATAATTTCTGAAAGATTATAATTATTATTTACTATGCATCATCAGCTTACTGAGATTACTTACGCAAGGCGGCAGAAGAAGAAAAACAGAGAAAGGCGAAAGTGCATGAAAAGATGAATTACGTAATTTTTATTTTGAGTATTCAAGCTTTTATGAGATCTTGAACAAAGATTTTATGCAACATTATTGCCAACATACCAACGAAGAACAGCAGCAATACGTTGGCGAGGATTCTGCATGTAGCCATCGCTGTCTGTATAGTGTAGAAGCTTCTGAAGTGCGAATAAGTCTCGGCGTCTAGACGAAGAAGCCTCGGCTCGGGTTGATTGCTGGAACTTTGAATTACGATGGGGCTTTATACAACTAAGCATGAATAGACCGAGGACATCAACAGCGGAAAATCACTTCGAGTCACACTGGTTTAGTCCGGGTTATTCGTGGAAAATTTGCACCAAAGAAAGGATTATCTGAATCACGCACTGAACAAGCGGGTCTCATCACAAAAAATCGGTGACGCAACTAGACTAAGTGTAGGTCTACATGTTTCACCATTGTTGTTGGTGTTGCTGTTTTGATTCGTGACAATCATTATTGTTGCTGAACACTCTTGGCAAGTTGCCGGTTTGGTTGGGGGTGGGGGGCTTAGCTCCCCAAACCCCTGATAAACTCCGCCTATGCCGAAACTTCTGCTCGCTGGAGGGCCCTGCGCAGTGCATATGGTATCATTCATTGCAAAGTGCCTGCACCTCCAGGCGGCTTTCAGACCGGACCATGATTTCCTCTCGGATCCGTTGTCTCGCCGCATTGACAATGGTGTGGCTCGCACAGATCCAGACCTAGGCGTAGGCCACCCGGACAGCCTCATCACTGAGGCACAGTCCACAAGAGGCAATAGGAAACACAGCCATCCAATCTTCCGCGTGTACGGAAGTCACTACCCCAATCCGGCCCTGTCTATCGGATCTGTTGCTGAGATAAATTATTTGCTTTTCAGTCAACGGTCGAACCCAAACTGTTTGTGTAGTGAGGGCCTCTAACGCACCGTTTTATGACCGTGGTCCTACGGGCAGAAAGTATTTCCTCCCTGAAGACGTCTTACCAATCCCCCGAGTGAAGTATAGGGGATCCGAGATTTCTGGCCAATGCAGCTGATGCATGATTTGCGAAAGAAACCCTTAAGCCTTCTTATCCCTAATCCACCGTCTCTTGTTATTATTGTAATTTTTTTTTAAGTAGGTCTATTGTTTGCTAAAGCCATAAATCGCATCTGTCAGCACTGAAATAGCGAACAATTTTCTTGAGAGCTTAAAGTGTTACTGATGCAGTGTGAATGTTGAAAATATTTCCACATTGGATAGAGGTAGGCCATCCCGTCCCCGTCCAACCTCTTCCAAACTCGGCAATTTGAGTGTCGCCAATTGCTATTGCTTTTCGTCCGCTCGGTAGCCTCCATCTTGTCCTCATACCAAGGACCAAGTCACTACCTGTGGGTACAAGACATGTTGGCCTTAGTACACAAGTCGCTTGGATAAACAGGTTTGCGTAAATAAACGCGAAGGTCATTTGTGAGCATTTTCAATAGATGCCTATTTTGAAGAACCTCGTTTATTCACTGAGTTCAATCTTGGTCCAATTAACCAGGCCAATCACTAATAATTTCTAATACCAATTCTGTTTTTCTAAACCTGCGTTTGCTACATTCGTTGGGTCTTTAACACAAAATAGCCTACACCGGTCACCACTGTATTGTACAATTTAGGCTCAGGCGAAATGATTGCATTTAGACCTAGAATTTTTATCTTTATAGACTGCAATTTGTGTTGACAACTGGAAAATAACGCATGAAGTCTATTTTCTGAAGCAATGACAAGGCGAGTTGTTATTGCTTCAGAAAATAGACCCCCCACACCTTCACAAACATGCACACAGTCAAAAATGTAGAGCAGAGACATGCAGCGGAGCGTGACATTGAAGGCCAAGTCACAGTCACAAAGATAAAATAATAATATGGTCACGCAGCTATTTAGTTAGGATCGAACAACGTTTCATGGACAGGCAAAGAGATTTCATATAAAGTACTCGTAAGTCCGTAAGCAAGTAAGAATAATTATTTCTTATTAGACAGCCAGCAAACGAACAGCACTTAACAGAAGAAATAAATACGAGAAACATTTCTGCGAAGTAATATGACATTGTCACAATAAAACTTTTGTTAGCAAGAACATCAACTACAGGTAGGTTAGCTAGGTCATGTGATTTGGACTCGGGTCGCGTATTGTATGAAGTGACCTTGTGGGGTGGGAGAAGGTCACGAAGAACGTGATATGAGTTGAAGTTAGAGCAGAATTGAATCCATCGACACTAGGAAAAATCGGTGGAGACTGGAGAGGAAGCCAGTGAAGGGGTCAATTTTCTCAGAAGACCGTTAAGGGGTTTGCGTTCCATGACAATAAAAAATCCCCACCGAACACAGGAGGTATAAATAAATAGTTTTTCGCTTATTAATAGGCCTAGCTCGAACAACGTCAAGCAGACGTTGACCATGGAAACCGTGGGCCACCAAAACACGTAGAGCGAACTTGGATTGCGGGACTTTGCAGCACATTTTTTCACTGTGAGCCTCGAAAGACAACGCCAATCCGATTGGAGATGGTGATACCCAATGCAATCGTATCCTGGACCCTGACGATGTCGGAAATGAGGAATGGATGGCAATAAGTTAGCACCAAGATTTCCTGACGACCATTTCTCTGGTTTTTACTTGCTTCAATTTAATATTGCTAATGGATGCTCACTTTGAAATAATATGGTCAAATTAAGGAAAAAGTGTCAATGCAGTAAGTAGAGATCAGCAGGCAGCGATGGGCTTGGGGAGGGGCTGCCAAAGTTGAGGGAGACTCCAAGAATAACAACCAGAAGTGAAACAATTTTAGTAGACTGTAAACATAGATCCTCTTTGAGCTGAGATAATATGGACAGCGTCAACAGGTAATGACATATCTAATTACAACACGAGCAATGAGCATCCCTGACTGACAGTTACGAAAAGTTGGTCGCCCCAAGTGCCAAGGCCGAAGCGTTAATTCATTTCTCTGTGTGGTGGTACAATGATGAAGCCTAATAATTAATATTTATTTTGTTTAGAAACACTGCAGTGCTGTAGCAGCCTATAGACCGGTCTGTGATACCGGTGACTGTGCTGCTGTTGTTGGCTAACTGAAGAGCAGGACGTGACGGGCGACGTTGGTTAAATTCGACTCCAGTAATATAATAACTTGTGATCGTCTTTGATTCTATGAATCGTTATCACTCTGCACAAATCACAAATTTCAACGGGCATTAGTATTGTCTCATAATAATAATAATAGTGACTAATCACTGACTATCGCAACCTACGGGCGATGAACCCATGGACATTGAAAAAAAATGTATGGGTTTAACGACTCTTTTTCATATCGAAGATGATTTCAGCGTCGACTCCACGTTTATATTGCGACCGAGCCACCCGCAGTATGTAAAGATCCGACCGGGGAATCGAACCCGCTCCGCCGGTGTGGCATGAAATCTTGTCCGGCATGAAATAATGTCCGGAAAGCCTTGTCATTGGCTCGCGTGACCGATGACATCAGATAGCAACTGTGAAGCTACAGTATTAATAGCACCATGAGATCTTGTCCGGGGAAGACACAAAATATAATAAGATAATTATTCAGCCTACCAAGATCAATGATACGAGGCACAGCCTAGCTGGCCTAACTATAATATTATTAAAAGTAAGACCTACGTGTAGAAATCCTGTATCATCCAAAATTATGGGTTCTAAGTAAAATTAGCTTTTCCTAAACTTGGAAGAAATAGATTCTACTTTAACGGCTAATTGAAAGTGATTGTGTATGAAGTTAGAAAATGAGTGGGCTATAATCACACTTCAAAAAGATAGCCTAGGCTAACAGGGCCTATCCCGAGATCTGTTGAACGTGGTATCCTATCAACAGGGCGAATTTCAAACGGGCGCAATCAAATGGACGAAAATCAAGAGAGCGCTTTGCTTTTAGATCGCACGATCAATAGGGCGAAAAGACAAATATTGCAAGAGTGATCAAAAGGGCGCAATCAACGGGGCGTAAATGAATACAATGAAAAGGCAGTCATAGGGCGCGTTTTAAAAGACCGAAGGGAACCGAAAAGGGTAAATAAATAGTGTGCTAATAAGGCGTCGAGCAATCGAAGCCCACCGGATTGAAACGAAATTATTAAAAGAAGAATTTAACAGGTCAGTGAGAAAAGAACGATTATGAAATGAAGGCTGGATGAAGGTTCTCTTAAGCCTACATGTGAAATAGAAGCTGGATTGACGAAAATAATGTTTAAGAAATGGAAGCTGGATGAAGGTTCTTTTATTGATGAAATAGGAGTTGGATTGATGAAAATAATGCTTACGAAATAGAGGATGGATTGACGAAAATAATGTTTAAGAAATGGAAGCTGGATGAAGGCTCTTTCAACGGTGGTTAGTGCGGAAAAATCATTTCATGTGGAAGGACCAACCACAGTAAACGTCCGATGTTGGGCAAGAGCAGTAGCCTACCATAGGGGCCCTTATTCTGGGAACAATTTAAAGATGAAGAAATCAGCAGAACATTATAGGCCTAATCATCAATATGAGGATGCGGTTAACGGCTTTTACGCATAGTTTTAGAGTCTTTATGGAGGCTTTTCGATCCCACCATTGCTTTGGAAATCTGAAAGACGATCGATCTTGTAAAGATTGTAGGCAGTGGATGCGTGTAGCGATAGGTAGCCATGCAGTGCAGGATTTCAAGCTAATCAAGCATATGTATAATATCAGTAGGCCTACTTGATATTTGGAATGCATATTTCAAGTATCAGCAGCCCAATTGATCAACAGCGTGCAAACTATACATACACACATAGAAGTTTACAGCTGCTGTAACAACAAGGTGCAAAAAAAGAACAGAAAACCAAGGGATAAATGGAAATTCAAATTTTTAAAGGTTTTAGAACTCCTTTCTATGCTCTGAAAGCGATCTTACTCATTTACACAGACCTCGACTCATCGCCAGTTCGCCACGTTCAGCGATGGGAATTTCCTTCTAAATATAGAACTAGCGTCATCGTGGTCGCAACAACAAGCATCGCACATTAAAACAATATTTCAACTGTTTACATCTTGATTTCTCGTTCCATATATAAAATTATATTATTGATTTTATGTTAGTAAGATACTTTTACGCAGATAATTTATATAATAATAGTAGGAAATACTGTTTCGGCAAAGAAAGTAGGCGGAGTCGTGTCCATTTCATGCCGGACAAGATTTCATGCCGGACAAGATCTCATGCGTATGCCGTATGAAATACTGTCTTGACAACGGAAGTGGGCGGAGCCGGACACAATTTCATGCCGGACAAGATTTCATGCCACACCGGCGCGGCGAGCGGGCTACAACCCACTCGGCCACACAGGATCCTCAAAGCCATGGACATTGATGATGATCGCAACCTTTATAGTCAGATTGCATTGCATTGCACGCTCTTTATTAGGCTGCTTTATTGCTAATAAGGGTCGCAAAGGTTCGTCAGCCACTCATTCACGTGAGTAGAGCAGGGAGGAGACCTGACCGACGACTCCAATTGGAGCGTATAGACTCGGAACCGACCTGGGCTGGCGAACCAAAGTCCACCGTGCCCACCTTCTCGTGGGGCGACCTGTTAGTAACCCCTCCGTATGGAGGGGTGAACGAACGGGCACGGATGGCAAACGGGGGGAAGGCAATGGCAAACCACCCCCTTATCTTCTGCCAAGAAAAATTCATGATGTACACTGGAGAAGATACATCACGAATGTCGCCAGAGCTCCAAGAGCTGACGGCACCAGGTGTAAGGTTATTGCTAAAGTGATCACAATTTTTATCATTGTTAATTTATTATTATCATAATTAGTGCAATTGTTTTGATTATTTCATTCTTATCTTACTGCAACCACCACCACTACTAATATCACCACAACTACTAATATCACTACAACTAGTAATATCACCAGATTCACCACAACTATTAATATCACCACAACTATTAATATCACCACAACTACTAATATCACCACAACTATAAATATCACCACAACTACTAATATCACCACAACTACTAATATCACCACAACTACTAATATCACTACAACTACTAATATCACCAGATTCACCACAACTATTAATATCACAACAACTACTAATATCACCACAACTATAAATATCACCACAACTACTATTATCACCACAACTACTATTACTTCTCTACTACTTCGACTATGCATTTCTAATGCGTAATTAATTTTTCATTGTGCATATTGTTAGCTGATGGTTAGCCTGGATGTCACAATCTCTGGTTTGTGGCACAAATATTGCATTCCAATTGTTCGTATTCCGGTAGTCTTATTTACACGTATAAAGACTATTCTTGCTACATGCAACTCGCCTGTTTAAGGAGTGACGCGGTGGTGTAGCGGTAATTATTATGTCCTGTGCCTTGTAACCGGAGGGTATCAGGTTCGAAAATACTTGAAGTCACTGCTTAGTGACACTGGACGCAGTGGACAGGTTGCTCACCCAGAATTGTAATGAGAGACCAGCTCGCTCATCTCTCAATGGATCGGCCTCAGGCAGAAAATGCATCATCATTACTTTCCTGCTTAATTACTTATAAGTGTTTAGTCTTGCTTACGTAGGCTTGTTATAATTATAGGCCTACTTACTACCGGACAAGGACGGATAAATAAATTTTCGAAGGGGAAAATTTTCGTCTCGGTCGCCAAAAATCTGATGACTTTTTAAAGTCATTTGTCGAATTCCCAAGAAAAAGATACCATTTTATCCGTCAAAATAGTTGATGACCTTTTTAGTAGCGGTAGCAGCAGCAGCAGCAGTGGTAGTGGTAGCAGTAGCCAGTAGTAGTAGCAGCAGCCAGTAGCAGTAGCAGTAGTAGTAGTGGCAGCAGCAGTGATAGTAGTAGCAGCAGCCAGTAGCAGTAGCAGTAGCAGTAGTGGCAGCAGCAGTGATAGTAGTAGCAGCAGCCAGTAGCAGTAGCAGTAGCAGTAGTAGCAGCAGAAGTGGTAGTAAGCTTAGTAGCAATAGCCAGTAGCAGTAGCTCCTGCTGTTGTAGCAATAATTGAAATAATGCAACGAAACTGAATTTTCGCAATCGTAATCCCTACATTTCTAAAGCGCTACTCGAAAGCCAACCGCGGGGCACCAGCTTATTCACGAGCGCTGCGTTGCGTCAGAGGGGTTGTCCGTAACAGTAGCTCAAAGGTGTCCGGTTCGTTTGGACCTGCCGCTTGGCGGAGAACCTGAAGAAGAGAAGAAGGATAATACCTATAATTATCACAATTAAATTATCTATGCCGTCTGAAAATAAACGATGCGATAGTCAACATTATAGGATTGGTGCACAGATTGACTGCATCGCATTTAAACATAATTACCGCCGATTAGCCGTAGTCAGAAAAGCACACGGTCATGACATTGTGTTCTGCTTCATCGTTGGACCAACCTCGCAGAGAACTGCACCAACTCTTATGACTAGACCTGCTGCCAATTTCTGATAGTTACCAGACCAGGATGTCCGAATTGTCGTCGATACGCCATAACCTGTCAATGTTGTTCACATCACTGCTTGAAGCGAATGTCAATGATAATTATTATGTCAGTCTAGTGTGACAATTAGGATTTGCGTTCTACATTCTACCGTCTGTTCGATTTAAATTTCATAGCTGGACGCCAGGGTGAAATCATGAAAAGGCAAGTGGCCAATAGCCTACTACATGTACGTATAAATATTACTAGAATCAACTTGAAGCGCAAACCTTATCGAATATCGTAAGCGTAATCTCGACATGTATATATAGTGCACAAAGAATCGAAGCCGCGGGAACCAGCTTATTCAAAGGCGTTTATATTTTGCAGTCAAAGCATCGTCGATATGCGAAGTGAAATCGGTTCCAAATCAAGATTCGGGCTGTAAGGCAAAAGGCAGAAAGTCACACGAAATGCTTTCTAACCTATCTATCATATTTTATCTATCTTAGTTTATTAAATGACCAATCGGTGAAACTTATTTACGACCGGCTGTTCGTTTTTTATGTGCGTGCGCATGCGCGTCACTTATTTTGTTAGATTGTATATTTGCACCAAATTCTGGAAAAGATTGCATCGACCCAGAACACGGGTCAAAAGGGCAAACTTATAACTGGTAACGGTGTGCAACAGTACGTAATTCGAAAATATTAAATTGGTTAACCATCACGTAGAGATCAATATTTTATACTAATACTATGGACTCCCGTTTGCACTCCGCCTTGTGCCTTGAGGTCACACTATACTGTGTTCCTTTCTCGCTTACAAACGGTCTTCTTTGGCCGTTGTTGGACTGGGAGCGCTCCTGGGTAGATTACCTTTAAGGTGCGCTATGTAAAAGTCGATGATGATGATGATGATGATGACGATGACGATGACGATGACGACGGCGACGGCGACGGCGACGGCGACGGCGACGGCGACGACGACGACGACGATGATGATGATGATGATGATGATGATGACACTGCATTCTTTTACCATGACGGCGTTTTTTATACTGTGTATGTAATTACATGTAGCCTGCGTCTGAATTATTGTGGTCGAGATATTCATCCTGTTCGCGACTAGAAGATTGTAGATTTCAGACTACGCCCAAAGTTCACGGATGTTCGTTAGGCCATTTCATTTAGGTATGTGAGAAAACAATTTCTAAAATTAAATTATATGGTGCACCGCTCATATAGGCTATTGTTTGGGGACAGGGCCAGAATGTTTGGTCTTGCAAGGGTACAAAAACCTGATGACCTTTTTTCAGTAAAAAAATCACGGAATATCCGTATCCCTATAGGCTGTAATTTTCAACCGGGGTTCCGCGGAACACAAAGGTTCCGAGAGCGTCGGCCAGGGGTTCCGCGGCAGTTTGACATAAAATTTTAAAACACTAATTGAATTCGCAATTCACAGTATTACCATTATGGTAAAGTTCTTCGCAGCTTTCAATCATTTTGTGTTTGACACGATCCTGTGTTAAATAATTAGTATAATATTATTCATTAGGCTAAAGCGAATTGCTACATCTTATATCGCAATGCTAGATCTACATCTGCCTATTGGCCTAATAGATGGTCTTGCGAATTAATTATTGTAGTCATAAGTCGTGACTTGTACTTTTAAGAGACGTGTGTCACGTATGATGACTACATTAAGTTTCCAAATACTGCCAAATACTGCCCGGACAAAGTACCAGGAAACAGTACCATTGATTTTTGACTACTTTAATAAACAATTAATTAGTTTCCATTAGGTAGTCTTGCGATTGGCAAATAACCCAATTTATAAGAAGAGACCAATTCTTGTCTGAGTCTTGTCAGTTTGAAAAAGGAATACGAACTCGTTGAAATCGCTACTGATGTAAGCTCAAGTTGAAGAATGCAGAACTGGACTTGGATGTTCACCGTGAAAATTACTTTGCGGATTCTAATGCAGTTTTCAACAAGTTGCCTATGCGATCTCGAATTTTCTGCAATTAGGCCTACTGCCATAAAAAAGAAAGGGCTACCATATTATGCCTGTCAACGGCGACTTATTACGCTTGTGTTTCTGGCATTAATGCGAGAATTAGACCTAAATTAAATTATAGGCCTACCGTACCTATTTAAGCCTAATATGGATGCTCCAGAACTTTTCGATAATTATTCTACCCATGTGTCGGAAGTTGTTGCTGCGAAATGCTGTAAAATTGTTGTTATAGGCCCGGCCTGCACCAAAAGTGAACACATCTTAGAGTCAGAGTTTCAAATTCCAATTAATTATTCTATCATTGAAAGTTAATTAGGCCTACAATTATTGCAGTAGCCTAATTGAGACTTGAAAAATTCGACGGATGATACGCACTGGTTTCCGTGAGCAAATGAGTGCTTCAGTAGAGTTCCGTCACTGCGAAAAGGCCGTCCAACAACGGCCAAAGGTTGAAAACCACCGCAAGGCTTAGACCATAGCTGTGGTATACATTAACTTCACTTTCTGATTTACATTTTGCATATTTTCTATTGAAATTTAAATTAATCTTTGATGGACTGTGAATGATAAACTTGCTTTTGAACATTTGATAAAGAGAACCAGAGTTCGGTCCCTTATACTGCTGATCTTAATGCCCAAGATGATTATGATGATAATGATGATTGCGGTGACAAAAACGATGATGACGATAACGATGACTATGATGACGACGACGAAGACGATGACGACGATGACGATGACGAAGACGATGAAGATGACGATGACGATGACGATGATGATAGTAACGATAGTGTTGGACTTTTACTATACATATATGTGATATGTGTGTTATTTAGGATGACGGATTATAGATCGAACGAAGAACTGGTCTCCTCGTTCATCGTAGGCACATGCCGACTCCTTCAGAAGTCGTTTCCTGTTCCTTTTGATCATATGCATAACGTAATGGCAGCCTATGATCCTGTACCAAAATTTTATTCAGTCGACTGCGGCAGCTCGGCAGAGTTCTATATCCGACCTCTGAATACATGCATTGGGGATACTGACGTCCTAATCGCAGATACTGATAAACTAACTTTCGCTGGTGAGTTGTTAATGCTACCAAGTGACAAGAGTGGCCTCTCAGATAAAATCGAGTGCTACCAGATAGAACCCTACCAGGAGTACCCGGGGTTTGTTCGGTTACGACATTTTGGTGAAATGAACTTTTGTTGGAATTTGAAGAAGTATGAATTTAGTCATACAGCTCTTACAAATTCTTACATATACAATGATCTAGATCTAGCAGCAAATGTCCATACCCTCTGTAATCGTGAAAGGAAACTCGTGCCGAACCCCATCAGTGGTCCAGCAGTTGAGTGTAGACAAGAAAGCGCACCTGGCTATTCACGCCAAACTGATTTCGTCTATAGCCTGTGGTGCCCTCAGTGGCCGGAAGAAGCGCAGGGTTGGCTTAAACGACCTAGGAATAGTGGATGGCCAACGGCTGATACAATCACCGAGGTTGCGAAAAGAGGTTGTAATGTTGTTTACGTTCAGCATCGCACATGTAGAGACGATAAATACCAGTGGAGATTCTCATTCTCCGTGGCTGAGGTGATTTTACTTCTAAGCTGGACTCCAATTCAGCAGATCGTCTATCATCTGTTGAGATTTTTTGCAAAGAGAGAATTAATACGAAAGGATTGTCCGAAGGAAGATGAGGTTCTCTGTCCGTATCATTTAAAAACCCTGATGTTGTGGTCATGCGAAGAGATGTCGTCGGAATGGTGGAATTCTTCTTCTGTTTTTAAGGTCTGCTGTGAGTTGTTAAAAAAGCTTTCGGAATGGCTAACGACGGAAAACTTTCCGAACTTCTTTATCCCTGAAGCAAATTTATTTCACAAGCCATCGCACTCAAACATGATAGACATTACAAAAAGACGACTTAATGCATGCCGAAATTCTGGATTTCTTTGTCGCTGGTTCGAGAAAAATTATATTCTATCTTACATTCGGAGATATATTAGGAAAACAGCAAAGATGGAGGAAATGCCACACTATGTGCATAGCATGTTGCCTCTTCTGAAATTCTGGAAAGGGCGTGAATTACATTCCTTGGATTGTCTATTTCTTTCCACATTCAGATTTTCTCATAGAAAGCGCTGTTCCATAATAAAACGCGGATATAGCTCAGGTCTGCGACTAACCCTCCAAGGGAGACAGCATTCAATATGCCTTGCATTGATGACGGAATGCAAAGTGGAAGCGCTTCCAACAAAACAGAACGTCTCATATTTCACCTACTATGATATCGTACTGCTTATTTTGCATACCGAATATGGAATTGACTGTGGAGAGCTTTCCTGGGATAGCGGTCTCTTTGTCGAAGCTGTGAATGCAATTTCAATGCAGCCAAAGAATTTGAGGTGCTGCTTTCATAACTTTCCGAAAGCGCACACGGTTGAAAGTAGTCGGTATAAATTCCTGCTTGCTCAGGAGCTAATGCAAAATTTAACAGGATCAAATAGCCGTTCAGAATTTCAACTAGTGTCTCTATTGGCGAAAGAGTTTCTTATGAGAGCTCTCAAATATGACGCACTCGTATCCAATGGCATTGCTACTGTCGCTTTGTCCTACCTTGTGGCCCTCCATTTTGCTGCATCAGAATACCAAGAAGCAATGCGTTTAAGCTTGACAGTTCTCGTGAATCATACTTCTGAAGATGAAAATGAAACATTGAATGCGGGTTGTCTTCTATTTATTGACGATATCGCAAGAATCGTTGGATTGCTTGTGCTCCACGTGAAGATAACTAACAAAAAGTCGAATCTTCACTGCATTGGTAACCGACTCTCTCTTGATCTTCGTCTTTCGCCACAGGTGTTTGTACATCATGTTTATGTATTGTCGCACCAACAAACATTGAAGTGTTTCTTGTTTCATCAAGCTTTACCACAGTCAGCGTTTGCTATGGACGAGTGTTTGAAGACTTCATTAAGACTGCACTGTACTGCTTCAAGGAACTCTAACTGTAATGCTGTCAGACAGATCGTTTATCGTAGAAAACAGACAGTGGATGATATCGAGTCTACATTTGTGAATCATCTCCAAGTTAAAGAAACAGTAAGGGATGCTCTATTGGAATATGCTTTGGAAAATATGGCATCATTTTACAATGCGATTCGATGCGACTTCGGAATCCAATGCAACACAATTGTTGACTGCTATCGAGCTCTCTACCTCTACAAATGTCGCATATACAATGAAGCATTGCATTTATGCGACCGAATTCTCCATGAGTCTGATGTACCCAGAAATTTGAAGGAATTTTCATTTGCGAATGTTTTACTCATACCACCGATTGACTCTTTTTATGATGGAGACGTGCAGTCTTTGTTGGGTCTTCACACACTTTTCTGTTGTTTATCACCTCTAAATGACGATATGAGTAAAACCGAGATCACTGCGGAATCAGCGTTCGAACATTGCTTTTCCAGACTTGTATGCCACTATGAGTGCGAATTATTGTTTCTTCTTGAACACAAACATGCTAAATTCAACTATTTTCTTGGAAGACATTTTCTTGCAAGATATTTGAAGGTCAGATGTTTCGTCGATTGCGGTCTTCCGTATGAAGAAGCAATCACAGAATTTGCTGCTCAGAAAACGAATCTTCCGTTTGAGCAAATCATTCGCAGATTTCTGCTACGAAAATTCCGTTTTATCATAAAAGTAGATAATTGATTTATTTGTATCAATGACAAATTGTGTTCTCTTGGTGGTAGTCTAATGCTATTCTCAATACTGCAATTTACATCCAGCGTGTTATCTTATGACCCAAATTTAACCATCTCTTTTGCATGGCCGATCAGCAGCGCCTGGTCGTCAGCCTACGCCGTCACTTCACAAGGCGCAAGTGGGAATCCTCAAAGTTCTTCGGGGGAGGGGGAGCGGTGGGGGGGAGCTGTTAACAAGTGCTTGCATAGATCCCACTTTACATCCCACGTCGCCATTGCACAGTATTCAGAAAAAGGGGAAGAGCGTTACACTGAATAAAAATCAGTGAATAGGCCTAAACACTGAACTTAGTGAAAATGGCGTCGGACACCTTCGGGATGACGATGATGATGATGAAAATGATGATGACGACGATTACTATGAAGACGACTATTGACGACGACTATGACGACGACGACGACGACGATGGTGATGTTGATGATTATGATGATGATGATGATGATGATGATGATGATGATGATGATGATGATGATGATGATGATGATGATGATGATGATGATGATGATGATGATGATGATGATAACCGTTAAAACATTTCTGCGTCTAAATAGCGTACTGAAACCAATCGGTTTCCGCGTCGACAACTAACTTTAATTTTGCAAAAAATCCTTTACGGCTACGCAACGCTCTTCCAACTCCGAATTTTGATAGTAGACCTTTCACGGTACAAACGTTAGCATCTATCAGTCTTATTTATTGTCCGATCAAAGTGATTAAAAGAGGTGTGGAATCTGAGATGCTTATTTTTGTGAGTTTACTGCATAACCAACATTAGCGGCATCATCATCATCCGATTGTTTATTGACATCTTATGGTAGCTTTGACCGTTGACGTCCTTTTGTTATCTTCTTCTTTTCTCTTTTTTCCGATTCTTGTTTCACTGCTACTTTGTTTCTTTTTTGTTTGTTTGTTTGTCGCCGAAACGTCTCCTCTCAGAGATACCCTTTTTTAAATACCATGTATTATATTTTGGTATTACTTACATGTAGCTATTTTTTGCCTTTCTTGGCTCTTTTTTGCCTCTCTTCTCTCTTTTTGGCCTTTTATGGCTCTTTTTGTCCTCTTTTTCACATTCAGATTTATTAACATACACGAACAATCATCATTAACAGTTTCAAGATTCTAACATTTGACAATACATTGTAATTCAGGCTCTTAACACCAGATTATGTATACGAAATTATTAACATTTGTCAAAATGATATGCCTCTTACCTACCAATAATGAAGTATTAGCGGTGAATTAGTATCAGATTCATATAGCATCGTGTCCAAACTTTTTAACGGTGTCTAAAACGCGCGTTAAATCGAACCGCGATTACAGTGGTTATGGTAATCTTATTCATTATATAAGGACGATACCTATATCCTTTTTAATCCAAGGCTTATCATCGTCTCATAAGAATGACATCATAGGTCACAGACGACATTCGCAAGGCATGCCATACTTGGGAATAAAATTTTTTCTGAGGGACACACTAAAGGGGGTCAATTAGATCATTAGCAATGCCTCTTAGATTCTTTAGTTTAACTAACACCGTGAAGTAATGCATCTAACAGCATGCGATGTAACGTGACACCTTTGTGGAGCCGCTCATTGTAAAGACTATTCAGTAGCGCTTCTAGTGCGAAAAATTGGTCTTAGGAGGACACAGGGCTACAGATCTAGAAAGAATGGAAACAAGCAGAAATGTGGGAACGGCATTCCAGAAGGCGTTCCCCCATTGCGGCAATGATCTAGTGGCACTTCCAGAAAAACAGGTAGGCACCAAAGTTCAACGAAATTTGCGTCAAAGACCTTTCAAGTAAACAGAAAACATTTCGGCAAAACGCGAATCAACTCGTTGCCTACCTGCCATTTGATTGCTATAGGCTAACATCTACTCTAGCATAGGTTGCAACGCGCAAAAATATGCAAATGGGGAGCTCCAAACATCCGCTTGGAATTGAGACACTTTACTTCTACGAGACCAACAACACATAGGCTCATAATTGAAATAAGTTTTACTCCCGAAAATTTGTTACCATTATTCGAAATCAGTTTTTCATATTTCAGTTTAATAGCAATCAGATCCAAGTTTCAAAAAGACGTAGATTGGTAGTAGTAGCAGTTGCAGGATAACGTCACTGTGTGGTAACAAAGACCATCAGCGACGCCCTCCTTCTTTATCCAGGCTTGGGACTGGTGGCACTGGCAGAGTGTGACCAGTGACCAGTCTCAATGGTGGATGGATGGATTTAGAGTTTAACGACAGCTTATGACAACAGAGGGCGTTGTCGTCGGCATTTTTTGGCATAAGCCCATTGCAGCAAAGACCTTATAGTCTACGTAGACTATAATATCTTTGATTGCAGCTCATCAGCAGAGAGATAATTGTTGCAGACTTTAAAGATGCTTAAAAGGGAGCGGGTCAAATGATCACTGTCTTTCTGACCTTCAAACCTATTTGTAGCCTGATGAAAATTGATGATCTGATTAAACATCCCTACAGCGCATTTCTTGTGACTAGGTAGTCAATTGGTTAGAACGAGCAACGGTTAAGAGTAACGCGTGTGAAGCGACAAGAGTTGTATGCTTACTGCGCATTTAGTTCGATAAGAACTGTTTCAAAAATGAGCACCTCTGCTCAGTGGCGGATACAACAATTTTGTTCTACCCCACCACTGCTGGGTGTTTCGTTAACCTGTAGATGTAAGCAGAAACTTGGAGCGTTCAGTGCCATATTCAGCGACCTCACATAAAATATCATGCATTTCATGAATAAAGTTCGGCCACTCGACGCTTCGTGTTATGTCATAAGTATGAAAAGACATAAAAATTAAATATCTCTTTATTACCTTACGTTGGATTAGTCCAACTCAAACGTTAATTGATGACAGAGGTTTGCCAGCAACAGAACTAGTTTGAAGTTAGTTTCAGTGTTGAACACGACTTACTAGCATTCCCTGACTAGCAGTGTTTAATCTAGTCCCCTACTCTGGGGGGGGAATTCAGGTTTCTGGGGGGGACAATAGAACGTCCGAAGGACACTCGTGAGGCGCGTAGCGCCGAGACCACGAGGGAGAGGGGTATGGTGAGGGGAATGTGCCCCTCCCCTGTCAGAATTTTTTTTGATATCCACATTGCAAAGACAGCATTTTGAGGTGTCATCTTCACAAAATACCAGGTCCTGTACTTTTCAGAGCCTCGTCAGAAACTTTTTGAATTTCCACATTGCAATAACAGCATTTTAAAGTGTCATCTTCACAAAATACCTGTACTTTTTCAGAGCCTCATCAGAAATTTTTTTAATTCCCAAATTGCAAAGACAGCATTTTAAGGTGTCATCTTCACAAAATACTTGTACTTTTTCAGAGCCTCATCAGAAACTTTTTGAATTTCCACAATGCAATGGCAGCATTTTACGGTGTCATCTTCACAAAATACCTGTACTTTTTCAGAGCCTCATCAGAAATGTTTTGAATTTCCACATTGCAATGGCAGCATTTTAAGGTGTCATCTTCACAAAATACCTGTACTTTTTCAGAAGCCTCATCAGAAATCTTTTGAATTTCCACATTGCAATGGCAGCATTCTATGGTGTCATATTTTTCAGTGCTTATAAGAGTGGCCTAAGACTTGAATAATTATGCGCAATACTGGAAAAAATATTTTGTGCGAGTTTCCACACTCTAATGGTACCCTTTGAAGCTATACTCATTTTAGCAGGATCGTGTCATATATTATAATAGTAAATAATAACTACAACCATACAATAGTAGGCACTAAATAATATTACGGTATATTATTATAACAGTTCATGTAATGTGATGATGTAAACAGCAACTAAAAACTATTATCATGTTGACAAATATTTCTGGAAGGATGTTATCTCCAGAGTGAGAATTGCCAGGGGGTTGGGGTTTCAACCCCCCAGTCATTCTTAGAGCCCAACAGTAAAATCTGTCTTTTACACCCAGATTCCAAGTGGATAATGGTCCAACCCCCTCAGTCATTTTTCCACAATTCTTGCACTGGTCATCTCTGTTTTTATTCAGGCAAAAATAGTCTTTATGAAAATATATACAGTAATTTCTACTCATTGCAACATTATAGTGTCTTATAATATAGTACCGGGGTAGTAAATAATGCCATTATAATCATATAATAGTAAATAATATCATGGTATATTATAACACTTTATGTAAAACAATGATGAAAACAGTAACTAAAAACCAATATCATTTTGTCAAATTTTTCTGGGGGGATAATGCCAATCTTGGGGGCGGGGAACTTCCCCCCCAGAGACGTCTAAATTAAACACTGCCTGACTAAGAAATTTGTTCTATGAATATATTTAGTTTGGTAATTTCTTCCAATTCAGATCATTTTTTTCCGATGGAAAACGCATTTTTAGATTTTGGTCGTTGATGCGGTGAAACCGATGAACTAAGTTTTCATGAAATGAAGTTTACGTAGAAGAAATCTGCGAATTAAGCGCTCAAAAGGAAGTTCTGTTTTATGAATATAAAATGCAGTGATTGCGTTTTTACTTGGAATACTGCTGTCGATACAGCATCTCGCTTGCAAATATCTTGCAAGAAAATGTCTTCCAACGCAATAATTGCATTTTGCGGAGCCATTTGCAAGAAGACACCAGAGTTCGCCCTTACGATAGTAAACAAGTCGAGCAAAGCAATGCTCAAACGTTGCATCCTCAGTGACCATCTCATATTTCATGTGATCATTGAGAGGTGACAAATAATGGAAAAGTGTGTGAAGACCAAACAAAGACTGGATGTCACTATCGAAAAAAGAGTCAATCGGTGGTATCAGCAGAACATTCACAAACGAAAATTCCTTTAAGTTTCCGGGTAGATCAGGCTCATGGAGAATTCGGTCGCATAAATGCAATGCTTCATCGTATTTGCGACACTTGTAAAGATAGAGAGCGCGATAGCAGTCAGATGTATTGCACTGAATGCCGAAATCATTGCGAATTGCATTGTAAAATGCCGTCATATTATCCAGAGCACGTTCCATTAGAACACCAGTTACCGTTTCTTTAACTAGCAAATGGTTCACTCGTGTAGACTTAATATCCGCCATTGCATCTGTTCTGAGATAAAGGATCTGTCTGACAGCATTGAAATTGGACATCCTCAATACAGTCTTCAAATAATAGTCCATTGAAAATGCTGATTCTGGTAAATCATAATAAGAAAAGATATGCTTTGATGTCTTATAGCAAGACAATACAAATATATAATGGGCAAAGACCTTTGGTGACAAACGCAGATCAAAGTAAAGCCGCCTGTCAATGTAATGAAGGTCACTGTCGGTTATCTTCTTGTGGAGCACACACAATCCAACGATTCTTGCGATATCGTCAATAAACAGCAGACAACCCGCATTCAATGTTTCATTTTCATCTTGAGAAGTTTGATGCACGAGAAGTGTCAAGCAGAGACGCATTGCTTCCTGGTATTCTGATGCAGCAAAATGGAGGGCCGCAAGGTAGGACAATGCTGCGGGTGCAATGCTCTTCGAATCAAATGTGTCACATATCAATGCTTTTCTAAGATACTCTTTCGCCAAAAGAGACACAAGCTGAACTTCTGAACGGCCATTTGATCCAGTTAAATTTTGCATAAGATCCTGAGCAAGCAGGAATTGAAATCGACTGCCCATAGCCGTATGCTCTTTCGGAAAGTTATGAAACCTACATTTTACAAGCTTTGGTTGCATTGAAATTGCGTTGACAACTTCAACAGAAAGACAGCTATCCCACGAAATCTCTCCGGAATCAATGCCGTAAGCGGCATGTAAGAAATGCTGTACGATATCGAAGAACGTGAAACATGAGACATTCCGTATTGTTGGAAGATCCACCAGGTCAATCCTTGACATCAATGCAAGGCACCTTTGAAGATACCCCAGTCTGAAGATGTAGCGCAGACCTGTCTTCAGTCGGTTCATTATTACGGATCGACGGTTTCGATGAGAGAAGCCGAATGTTGAGAAAACAAAATGATCTAAAGATTCTAGTTCTGTTGCCTTCCAAAGCTCAAAGAGAGGCGGCATGAAATCCATAAAATGTGGTAGGCCTATTGCTTCGACAATGGTCACAAGTCTGAAATTTTTCCGGATGAATGCAAATATGTAATTCTCCACGAACCAGTGACAAAGAATTTCAGAATCGCGGTATTCGTTTAGTCGATTTTTCGTTTCGTCGAACATTTTCGAGTGCGATGGTTCATGAAATAAATTTGCTTCAGGGATAAAGTAGTTCGGGTAGTGTCCTGTGTTTAGCCATTCCGAAAGCTTTTTTAGCAATTCGCAGCAGATCGTAGTAACAGGTGAAGATTTCCACCATTCCGACGACATCTCTTCGCATGACCACAACATCAGAGTCTTTAAATGATACGGACAGAGAACCTCATCTTCCTTTGGACAATTCTTTTGTATTAATTCTCTCTTGGCAAAGAATCTCAACAGATGATAGACGATCTGCTGAATTGGAGTCCAACTCAGAAGCAAAATTACCTCCGCCACTGAGAACGAAATTCGCCACTGTTCTTTATTCTCTCTGCATGAACGATGCTGAACGTAGACAACATGACAACCGTTTTGTACAACCTCGGTGATTGTATCAGCCGTCGGCCATCCACTTTTTCTTGTTCGTTTGAGCCAATCGTGCGCTTCTTCCGGCCATTGAGGGCACCACACGCTATAGACTTTGTCACTTTGAAGCCCATTAGCAGATGCCATGTATATTTCTTCACACTTTACTGCTGGACCATTACAAGTACGCCTATTTTTCATAGCGTTTCTGACACGATTTATACCGGAATACCAATTTATCATTGTACTCGTGTCTTTGGACATGTAGTAATCTGTCAGAGGTGTATTGTTAAATTCGTATGTCTTGTATCTCCAACTGAAGTTCAGTTCACCTAAAACTCGTAACCGAACAAAACCCGGGTACCTCTGGTAAGATTCCATCTTGTAACACTCGATCGTACCTGATAGGCCACTCTTGTCACTTGGTAGTACTAACCACTCACCACTGAAGGCTAGTTGATCAGCCCTAACGATTAAGCCATCAGTATCACCAATGCATGAATTCAGAGGTCGGATATAGAACTCTGCCGAACTACCACAGCAGATTAAATAAGTTGGTGGTATAGAATTATACATGCCGGTTGCCATTACATCATGCATATGATCAAATGGAACAGGAGACGACCTCTGAAGGAGTCGGCAAGTGCCTACGATGAACGAGGAGGCCAGTTCTTCGCAGGATTTATTTGCATATTCAGTCATCCTAAAATAATAAACATCTGCACAGTAATAGTCCATCACTCACATTACTACCTCCATCATCATCATCCTCATCATCATCATCATCATCATCATCATCATCATCATCATCATCGTCGTCGTCGTCGTCATCGTCATAATCGTCATCATAATCATCATCATCATCATCATTATCATCATCATCATCGTCATCAACGTCATCAGCAGCAGCATCTTTACCGGTCTGCGGTATCATCATCACTATTATCGCCATCATCATTATAAGCACCAGCATCGTCATTACCATCGTCACCTTCAAACGGTGGCTTTTCCTCTCACCGTAATTTTTTTATTTATTTGAAGATCCTCCGAAGCAGGGGGACAATAAATTATTAAACACTGCCATATCTGTCATATCGCAAGCAGCCTGCCAGAGCAAAGCATAGAAATTTTCATGCAATCATTCCCATGGTTTACGTTGGACAACGATGTGTTTAAGATGTTTTATGCATGCATGCAATTTACCCTCCTGTCAAACAGGACATGGTTTCTGGAATTATGGTCTCTCTTGAGTCTTGAGCGGTTGGGCGGAAATTCTTTCATTCATTCATTCAATTCAGGCGCCCATCATTCTTTCGTTCTATTCAGAAATCTGCAGAGCGTCCTATCAGGCAAGCTACTCAGAGGCTCTCAAACGCAACCAAATCAGTAAAAATTAGATTTAATCAACTTGTAAAACATATTATTGGCATTAACTTTATCCAGAGTAGTCGCATCTCCAACGAACGTCCATTTCTAGTGGATGGGTCAACAATCGAGAATACACGACGTTTCCTAGATGAGGTGCAAGCACGTGGATCCAGATGGTCCCCTCAGCAGCTAAAACATGAGCTCGACGGCCAACTGCAGTGTTGGAGTCCGGACTTCAAAACACACACACGTAGGTTGGCAGAGGCGCTTGGTACAACTATAATAATTATGTGCTGATATTACATAAATTTCTTGTACTTAGCGTCAGATGATAATTACACTGTCATTTTAGGGTGCTACAATGCTACAATGCCCTGTCGCGAACAGGATACGCAATTATACATATCGTTGGCCTATTAGGTGCCGGAAACACTGTCTTGTAAGCTTGAGACATAGGCTTAGGATGCGGGGTCCAGAGGGGCAAATGCCCCGCCCCAAAAAATTCGGGCACGTCTGTTTTTCGGGCAAATGACCCAGGAAATATTAAAATTTATTTGAAATTCCACGCTCATTATTTAAAAAAATAATTTCTTAGTGTCAATTTGCCAGAATCGAGTTATATATACTGGCTTATAACCACCATGATGTCAGCTCTGCTTTTGACTCTGTCGACCATACGATCCTTCTTCAGCGCCTTTCTTTCTCTTTTGGGCTGACTGATATGTGCTGATATTACATAAATTAAACCCCTAGAATGGCTAAGCTCTTTCCTTACTGATCGGACAAACTGTGTCATATCTGGCTCAACTAGGTCTCGCTGGGCCCCTGCCATTTTTTGTGTACCCCAGGGATCGGTTCTGGGCCCTTTGCTTTGCATTATGTACACGTTAGATGTTATCTCTATGCTGAGGGTATGTGGACTCCTACATCAGCAATATGCTGATGACATCCAAGCATATGTTCACTGTCGTGCAACAGATGCAGTTTACTCTGTTGGGCTGATGTGCTCTGCCATTGATGCCCTTTCTATCTGGATGGCTTCGAATCGTTTGCTGTTGAATCCATCCAAAACCCAATTCATTTGGCTTGGCGGTCGCAGACAGTTGACTGGTCTAGACCTGCACCTTTTGACTGAGACCTCCCCCCATATTACATTATCACATATCGTCCCCGACCTGGAAGTGACACTAGTCTTGACGAAGAACTAAGTCTTTCGCAGCATGTCAACCTGCAAGTAACACGAAGCGGTTACTACCAGCTCAATCAATTGCGTGTTGTCCTGCCGTCCCTATCCCATGATGCCTCTGCGGTCCATGTCCACACGCCTTTGTCACCAGCAGTATGTATGTATGTATGTATGTATGCAGGTATGTATGTATGTTTGTAAATATATATGTGTATATGAATGCATGTACGAAGGCTTGCGTGCTTGCACGCATACGTGTAATTATGTATGTATGTATATTTGTATGCATCTATGTATACATGTATGTATATATGTATGTATGTATGTGTGTGTGCATGTAGGCATGTATGTATGTATATATGTATGTATGCATGCATGTATGTATACATGCATGTATGTATGTTTGGAAATATATATGTATGTATGAATGTGTGTACGAAGGCATGCATGTGTGAATGCATGTATGTAATTATGTATGTATGTGTATGTATGTATGTATACATCTATGTATGCATGTATGTATCCATGTATGCATGCATGTATGTATGTATGTATGTATGTATGTATGTATGTATGTATGTATGTATGTATGTATGTATGTATGTATGTATGTATGTATTTATGTATGTATGTATGTATGTATGTATGTATGTATGTATGTATGTATGTATGTATGTATGTATGTATGTATGTATGTATGTATGTATGTATGTATGTATGTATGTATGTATGTATGTATGTATGTATGTATGTATGTATGTATGTATGTATGTATGTATGTATGTATGTATGTATGTATGTATGTATGTATGTATTCATATTCAGTATTTGTTTCAGCCAATATAAGTTCATTAGCTGCTGACAAACGTTTACACAGAAATTTCGATTCGTGTTGTAAAAACCCTACTTTTTCACACATTTTTATTTATTTTGAGCACTTCTGGTCATCAAAGGTCAAATTAATTTATATGAAAAAATAGCTCTACATGCCCTCAACAGAATGGCATAATTTATTTCTCCCAAAAAGTAAATTTTTAATATAATATAATAGAAAAAATATGAAATTTTTACGAATGAAACCTATTTTTATATATTTTAATTTATTTTGGGCACTTCCGGTTGTCACAAGACAACTCAATGAGCATGGAAATATAGCTCCACATTCCCTCTACAGAATGGTGTAATTTGTGTGTCTTCATACTAAAGGGCGCAAAAGATATAGGCGATAATCTAGGGGGGTGGTATCCACCCCTCTGGTATCTCGGGTATATCCGGTATAACTTTTGAACGGTATGGGGTATCATCATAAATTTTACCTCAAAATGTGTGCAAATGAACCCTCTACAGCTACCTAAAATGTCAAAATTTTATTCCAAATGAAACAAGAAATATTTTGGAAAAACATAGGGGGTGGCAACCACCCCCCCCCCCTTGGTAGCCCGAGGGTTAAAACGTCTCACTTAGCTTTCTTCAATCGTCCAATTCGTTCATCCAACAGACTTGCCCTCTGGTTCCTCGCTCTAGAGCCGTTACGACTCAGTCTCAATAATTTGCCTCCAATTGGTCCTTCACTTTGGAAAGCGCTCCGATTGCGTTCGCTCTGCACTTCTGCAATGGCAGTCTCTCTTCGTCCTTCTCTTCTCAAAACCCGCGGGGCCTTGCGCACTGGAAGCGCCTCTGCACAGTTCACCTTGTATACTAGAGGCGCTTTATAAATAAAAGATTAAATATGATATAATACAATAAAACAACGTACAAATATTAATTTATTCAGTTGCTTTTTTGAACGGATTGTATTTAAGTGTCAGCGATTCAAAAGGTATAAAATTTATCACAAACTTTCAATATAGGCCTATAACTACCCGGCCTGTGCCCCCCCCAAAAAAACTCCCGGCACAGGGTATTTGCTCCTCTGCGGGTGTGGGCGCAAGAACAGAAACTCGGCTTTTGTATAGAGAGACATAGACCTATAATTATTCCGGATTTATATTTTTCGGGCGGAAGCAAAATTTTGCCCCCCCTCCACACTACTGAAATGTCCGCAACGTCTATATGGCCATAGAGATATGTAATTAATTAAGACACACAAGTAAGAGGCCACATAAAACTCCCAGCAATGGTTAGGACAGTTTCATCGTGATCATCATGATCATCATCATCATCACCATCACTACAACCACCACCACCATCAACATCATCTTCATCATCGTCAACATCACCATCAGCATCATCGTCATCGTCATCGTCATTGTAAATCTCTATTCATCATCGTTGTCGACATCAACATCATCATCATCATCATCATCATCATCATCATCATCAACATCATCATCATCATCATCATCATCATCATCACCATCACTACAACTACTACCATCATCATCATCATCATCGTCAACATCACCATCATCATCTTCATCATCGTAAACATCACCATCACCACCACCATCATCATCATCATCATCATCATCATCATCATCATCATCATCATCATCGTCATCATCATCATCTTAATCATCGTCAACATCACCATCATCATCTTCATCATCGTAAACATCACCATCACCACCATCATCATCATCATCATCATCATCATCATCATCATCATCATCATCATCATCATCATCTTAATCATCGTCAACATCACCATCATCATCTTCATCATCGTCAACATCACCATCATCATCGTCATCATGGTCATCGTCATCATCATCATCATCTTCATCCTCAGCTATAGTTTTGCTATATATGCCTTTGCAGACGTTGTGACTATGATAAGCAAGCTCAATGTGCATTTCATGTGGTTACGACATTCAGTAGTGAAAGATTTTCAACATACATGTAACAATATGAAGATCAAAATTAATGTCCTACAAAATGGCGACCATCTTTTCCATTGCTATCTACTTATACGTAGGAGGCGGGGGTCCAGAGGGGGCAAATCCCCGCAAATTTCGGGCAAATGTGTTTTTCGGGCAAAAGAGGCATGGATGGGGGGAAATTATGGAAATTTTTTCGGGCAAAACAAGTACGGGAAGAGTTTTTCGGGCGCACAGGGTAAAAAGCTATATTTTCTCAAGATTTACGTTAAATGACTAGAAAAAGTCGTTAGATTTTTTCGGACGGGAAAATCGTAAGATTTGGGGTGGATGACTAAAAAAAGGTCATCAGAAATTTCCCCTACGCCTATGCCTGTGAATAAGCTGATTCCCGCATTTTCGTGGACTCGATTATAGTAAGGTCTTAAAGTTAATTCCGATGTATATAAATATTATGGACCACTTACCCTTATACGATTTGATGCTAATTTCTAGCTATAATTTTTAAGTAGACTGTAAACACAGATCCTATTCAAGCTGTTATATAGACAGCATGAACAGGTAATGGCATATCCAATGACAACACGGGCATCCCTGTGTCTGGTAATTACGAAAAGTTGGCCGCCCCAAGTGCCAAGACCGAAGAGTTAATTCGAATAATCTGTATGATGGTGCAATGATGAAGCAGAGCGTGAGTCTGGGTCTCTGCCGACAGTCGTAATAATTAATGGTTATTTTGTTTATAGACACTCTGCAGTGCTGTAGCAACCTACAACGGTCTGTGATACCGGTGACTGTGCAGTTGTTGGCTAACTGAAGAGCATGAC
Organism: Lumbricus terrestris; assembly: GCA_949752735.1. Lineage (NCBI taxonomy): Eukaryota > Metazoa > Annelida > Clitellata > Crassiclitellata > Lumbricidae > Lumbricus > Lumbricus terrestris. The sequence goes on along the minus strand of OX457038.1, from coordinate 5,686,201 downwards.
GTGATGGGCGACGTTGGTTAAATTTGACTCCAGTATTAACATGTGATCGTCTTTGATTCGATGAGTCGTAATCACTCTACGTTGTGTCAGTACGAATGTGAACGAAAATTAGTATTGCCTCATAATAATATTGTAATTATCACAACTTTTATAGTCAGATTGCATTTCATTGCACGCTCTTTATTAGGTCACTTTATTGCTAAAGTGATCACAATTTTTTTATCTTGTTAATTTATAATCATAATAATTAGCATAATTGTTTTGATCATTGTCATTCTTATCTTATTGCAACCACCGCCACTACCAATATTACCACAACTACTAATATCACCACAACTACTAATTTCACCACCACTACCAATATCACCACAACTACTAATATCACCACCACTACTAATATCACCAGCACTACTAATATTACCACAACTGATATCACCACAACTACTGATATCACCACAACTACTATTAGCATACTTCTCCACCACTTCGACTATGCATTTCTAGTTTGTAGTTAATTTTTCATTGTGTAGAATCTATTGTTAGCTGATGGTTAGACTGGATGTCACAATCTCTGGTTTGAGACACAAATATTACGCAGCTATTGCTCGTATTCTGGGTGTCTTATAAAGACTATTCTCACAGTGAAGGTCAAGCACACACACACCCACAAAAGAACCCCTATGAATGCCGTACGCCAAGTGCACAACAAACCCTCACAGGAAGGCCCCCATGAAAGCTGCGTGCCCCACTCCCACAAGAAGCATAACCCTTCACAAAATTAACGCATGCAATGCAAATAGTAGAGTAGACACCCCAATAATAAAATTAATTGATAAAACACAATTCAGAAGTTGGAGTAATAAAACAGAACAAGCAAAACATTAAAATAGTGCAATCAAAAGTATAAGACAAACAAGGCAAGAAACTAAATTGTTCAAATGGAAAAAATTAAATATAAGCAGTCATTGATCTAAAATTAAAGCCAAAAGATTGTTTAAGTTCTCAAAATCAATTCCTACTGTGTTAAGGTTATTATAAAGGTTCTCATGCCCTGGTGTCGGAAATTTAGCACTAATTAGATGATTTCTTAAATTTCTACCACATTTAAAAGCAATCATTGGTGCTAATTTAAAATATTCTTGCAGTTCTAGGTTTTCGCTCACAAATTCCATCCAAAGTTTAAAAAGTATCTTTTTAAGACAACTTCTCTTTTCAAATTTACTTTCATAGATTAATATTAAAATAGGTTTATTTATTACATCTGATTTAACCTTATATTTAAGTAAATCTAATCTATCTCTCTGACTCAATTTAAGAATAGCTTTATTTTCTTAATAATCTGGGATTGTAAGTCTTCGGGTTCAGAAACAATTCGTTTGAATCTCAAAATTTGGCCAAAGGGCATTGCTCTCTTTGTGTGGAGTGCATGGTTACTAAGATAATTTAGGTACAACTTTTTATCAGTCGGTTTAGTATACAGAGTAGTCTGTAGACACATATTATTTTTAATTACTTTAACATCTAGAAATGGAATTTCAACTGTAGAATGGTTTAAAGTAAATCTGAAATTGGATGAAAAGCATTTAAAATATTAAAACATATCTCAAGTTCCGTGTGAGTTTTATTCCAAATACCAAAGAGGCCATCAATGAATCTATCATGATTCCAAATTATTTCAGGGTAAGTAATATTAAATTTTTCAAAAAATCTATACATTATAATATTCGCAGCCTGCACGGATGAACTCCCTCCCATAGTAAGACCTTGGGTTTATCTATATAAATTACCATTAAATGTAAAAAAATTATTAAGTGTACAATCTAAGATCTTTTTAATAAGGTAGGCGGAATAGGCTTAGTATCTATTTTATAAAATTTCCAATGATCTAGTGTCTTAAGGTAATGATCAATAATGAATTCAATTCCTAAGTCAATTGGTAGGCCTATATTTGTATAGAGTGCTTCAACGTCCATTGTAACTAAGATGGTTTCTTTGGTAATTAGTTTATTATATTTATTTTTTTTATTAAGAAAGTCAGTGGTGTCTTTGATCAAGTTTGGAATTTGATTTTATCCTATATTCAATATTTGCTGTATATATTTATGCAATTTATTCGTTAAACTGTTACACTGCGAAATAATAGGTCTAATAGGGTTCCCTGGCTTATGGATTTTTGTAAGACCGTAGATAATTCCTGGTTCATTTTTAACGTTCAATAAGTTACAATAACCAGTTAAATTGTTTTTTGTTAGGAAAGGTTTCAGTTCATAAATCAAGAAATAATATTTTGATTCTAGTTCATTATTAAAAAAACTAGCTTCTGAGATTTTCAAATAAGTAGCCTAATGCTACTATTTAGGTGTGTCAGAATCTTATCTTCGTAGTCCGACTTATTCATAATTACAATGCCACCACCTTTATCGGCTGGTTTAATTATTATATTATGCTATTACGTCTAAGTTTATTAAGCGCAGACAATTCATTCTTACTAATGTTAGGGGTATTTTTATATTTTACATTAATATTTTTAATTTCATATTTTAGTCTATTACAAAAGGTGCTTATGTTAGGGTCTTTTTAGGAGGGTTCCAATTACTGTTTACTTTAATTGGTGATATATTATTAGAGTTAATGTGGCAGTTTTCACCCACAATATTATTTACCTTAGTTTGGGGAGGTATAGTCGTGTTTCTTCCAAAGAAAAACTTAATTTGTAATTTACGCTCAAAATTGTCAATCAGTTCTATATTTTCTTTTAAATAATTTGTCCTACGAGTTGTATAGACAAAATTTAGACCGTTATTTAGCACCAAATTTTCATGATTAGTCAAAATATAATTTGATAAGTTGGTTATACTAGAGTTTTCTAAAATCGGCAAGTTATTAATAAGAAACCGCTTCCGATACCTCCCTCTAATTTTACGTTTTAAATTAAAATGGGTTCTCACAGCCCGAAACCCAAGATGTCCACTTCGTGCACTCGAAGACAGTCAATTACGGGAGTGAGGCAGTCCTACGTTCCCTCTTCCAGGTGATGAGGGCCGCATACCCAAAGACTCCCGGTGTTATAGGTGTTTAAGTAGAGCATCGCATTATTATAGCACGACAATGGATTTAGCACTCCCGTAAACTCGACAGAAGTAATAGGCCTAGTAGTAGCAGTACTACTAGTACTAGTGGTAGCAGTAGTAGTAGTAGTAGTAGTAGTAGTAGTAGTAGTAGTAGTAGCAGCAGCAGCAGCAGCAGCAGCAGCAGCAGCAGCAGCAGCAGCAGCAGCAGCAGTAGTGTTAGTAGTTGTAGTAGTAGTATTGGTAGTAGTAGTAGTAGTGGTGGTGGTAGTAGACTACTACTAGTAGTAGCTGGAACAGTAGTAGTGGCAGCAACTGTAGTGGTAGTAGTAGTAGTAGTAGCAGCAGCAGTAGCAGTAGTGGTAGTAGTAGAAGTGGTAGTAGC
>OX457038.1:5630248-5677748 GCA_949752735.1 Lumbricus terrestris | reverse complement strand
TAGGGGTCTCTTTGTCGAAGCTGTGAACGCAATTTCAATGCAACCAAAGAATTTGAGGTGCTGGTTTCATAACTTTCCGAAAGCGCACACGGTTGAAAGTAGTCGGTATAAATTCCTGCTTGCTCAGGATCTTATGCAAAATTTAACAGGATCAAATAGCCGTTCAGAATTTCAACTAGTGTCTCTATTATATTGGCGAAAGAGTTTCTGAGAAGAGCTCTGAAATATGACGCTATTGTCTCCAATACCAAGAAGCAATACGTCTCTGCTTAGCAGTTCTCGTGGATCATACTTCTCAACCTGAAAATGAAGCATTGAATGCGGGTTGTTTGCTGTTTATTGACGATATCGCAAGAATCGTTGGATTGATGGTGCTCCACAAGAAGTTAACCGACAGTGACCTTCATTACATTGGCAGGCGGCTTTACTTTGATCTGCGTTTGTCACCAAAGGTCTTTGCCCATTATGTATTTGTGTTATCTTGCCATAACACATTCAAACAGATGCTTTCTATCTGAAATGTCCGATGCCTCTTCCTCAAACTTTCCATAGGCCTATCCATTTGTTATTATCCACAACCTATCGTGGTCCTCCTCTTGTTCGCGTCCCTTCATTTTCCTTCATGACTGTTCTTCGCAATGAGTCTGCCCTCAGCTTGTGTCTATATACTCACTTTCTCTGTCTCGATCTCTTTCACTGTATAGGCCTACTCTTCTCCGATAATTCCTAGACCTAGATAATTGGTGCAAGAAGATCATGGGGCTCTAAAGGGCGGTTTGCCAGTATATTATTGGAGTCTGCGAAAGAAATATGATGCTATATTTTAATTTTTATTAGACCTGAAAATAGGAAGAAGGAACTTATAAATTTAAATTTAAGAATTACGATAAACTGAAAATAAAAGAGAAAACAGGAATCCAGAGAAACGGATGATAAAACATTGACATGTAGGCTAGCCTAGTGCACGTGGCGTTGTTTGGATTTGAGACATTAACTATGAGAGCAAGCAATATAATCACAAGAAGACTGGTGGTCTTCGAAATGTGGACATGTTGAACAATGAAGAAAATCAACTAGATGGATCATAAGCATGGTGTTATAAATATAAATAACAATTGAAGAATCTAGTTGTTCGTTCCTTCTGTCACGTATTGTGGACCTATATATATATACTAGTGTAGGAAACTTTTCCTTAGAAACAATTACACGCGTACCAAAGGAAAAGTATCCCTTATCTGTATAGTGCATACTCATTAGGAAACACGGTATAATTGCATGTATATGTGCTTCCATGGTAGACCAGTGGCTGACGGAAGACTGAGAGGAGGGCCCGCAATGTTACCACAGCACCCGGGCCTGCACTAGCCTTAATGCGGCACTGCAAAGGTGCGATGCTTATAAATTATATGGCATCACATGATAATATCTTGAAGGCCACTAATAGGAGAAGATAGCTGAGAATTGACAATTAGAACTAATCCCTTTCTTGTAAACGACTTGCAGTTTTCTCAACTTTTTTTTCTCATTTAGCTAATATTTAAAAAATGGACAGCAGTTTTTCTTAAGTCTGTGAGAAAAGACTAAAAATAAGGTGTCTAACTTTTTGGGAAGTAAAACAAAACGTTCGTGGAAAGAAATTTAGAAGAAAGACCAAAAAAGGTCGTCATAACATTTCCGGTCAATAGATGGCGTCGAAGTCTGGCTGGTCAGCGGTTGCCGTCCGCCAAAAGCGGTCATCGCCCCAGAAAACAATCACACACCCCCCCTCCTCAAGCAGAGGGACTACTTAAACACAGAACCTAGTGAAAATGGAGTGGGACACCTTCGGGCGACGAACCGATGGTTGATGATGATGATGATGATGATGATGATGATGATGATGATGATGATGATGATGATGATGATGATGATGATGATGATGATGATAACTTTGATGACGATGACGATGACGACGATGATGATGATGGTGGTGGTGGTGGTGGTGGTGATGATGACGATGATGATAACAACCGTTACAAATTTCTGCGTCTAAATAGCGTACTGAAATCAATTGGCTGTCGCTTTGCCAACTAACTTTAATTTTGCAGAAAATCCTTTACGGCTACGCAACGCTCTTCCAACTCCGTATTTTGATAGTAGACCTTTCACGGTACAAATCTTGGCACCTATCAGTTTTATTTATTGTCCGATCAATGTGATTAATAGAGGTGTGGAATCTGAGATGTTTATTTTTATGAGTTTACAGCATAACTAACATTAGCGGCGAATTAGTATCAGATTCATATAGCATAGATTCTAGGCCTTTTAACGGTGTCTAAAACGCGCGTTAAATTGAACCGCGATTACAATGGTTATGGTAATCTTATTTATTGCAGAAGGACGATACCTATATCCTTTTTATTACAAGGCTTAGCATCGTCTCATAAGAATGACATCATAGGTCACAGACGACATTCGCAAGGCATGCCATACTAGGGAATGGAATTTTTCTAAGGGAAACACTTAAGGGTGTCAAATAGATAATTAGCAATGCCTCTTAGATTCTTTAGTTTAACTAACACCGTGAAGTAATGCATCCAACAGCATGCGATGTAACGCGAAGTCTTTGTGGAGCCGCTCATTGTAATGACTATTCAGTAGCGCTTCCAGAGAGAAAAAATTAGTCTTAAGAGGACACAGGGCTACAGATCTAAAAAGAATAGAAACAAGCAGAAATGTGGGAACGGCATTCCAGAAGGCGTTCCCCTCCATTGTGGCAAATGATCTAGCGGCACTTCCAGAGAAACAGGTAGGTCCAGAGTTCAACGAAATTTGTGTCAAAGAACTTTCATGTAAACAGAAAATATTTCGGCAAAACGCGAATCAACTCGTTGCCTACCTGTCATTAATTTTGATTGCTATATAGCATCTTCTCTAGCACAGGTGGCAACGTGAAAAAATATGCAAATGGGGCGCTCCAAACATCCGATTGGCACTGAGACACGTCCACTTTTCTTCTACGAGGTCAACAACAGATAGGCTCGTAATTGAAATAAGTTTTACTCCCCAAAATTCGAAATCAGTTTTTCATGTTTCAGTTTAATAGTAATCAGATCCGATTTTCAAAAAACGTATCAGTAGTAGTGGCAAGGCCGTAGCCAGGAGTTGATTTCGGGGGGGTGTTTCTTCAGTTTCCCATCCGAAAAAACTGATGACCTTTTTTTTAGTCATCCGGCCAAAATCTTCAGAAAATGTCAGCAATTTTCCTTCCGAAAAACTGATGACTTTTTTAGTTTAAATATCCGACCGAAATCTTCAGAAAATGTTACCAATTCATTCAATTTTTTACATTTTTCATTTCGGGGGTGTTTTCATGGTTTTGTTTCATAGTTTTTACATCATGTAGGCCTACTAGTAAATGCATTCTATTATTTTTCACATTTTCCATTTCGGGGGGGGGGGTGTTCAAACACCCAAAACACCGCCCTAGCTACGGCCTTGAGTAGTGGTTGCAGTTTAACGTCACTGTATGATAGCAAAGACCATTAGCGACGCCCTCCTTCTTTCTCCAAGCTTGGGACTGGCACTGGCAGATTGTGACCAGTGGCGGTGTGTCTCAGTGGTGGATGGATTCAGAGTTTAACGAAAGCTTGTGACAACAGAGGGCGTTGTCGTCGCAAAGAGCTTTTGGCATTAACCCATTACAGCAGAGAGATAATTCCTGCCAGCGGCGCCCGCAGACGTACCCACGTACGCAAGTGCGTACAGCGCGACGACTAAAAAAAAAGTCAGCAGTTTTTTCGGCGGATGGAAAAGGTGTGTTTTGGGGAAATTTTTGGCTGATGACTAAAAAAAAGTCATCAGCAGTTTTTTCGGCGGATGGAAAAGGTGTGTTTTGGGGAAATTTTTGGCTGATGACTAAAAAAAGGTCATCAGTTTTTTCGGCGGATGGAAAAGGTGTGTTTTGGGGAAATTTTTGGCTGATGACTAAAAAAAAGGTCATCAGTTTTTTCGGCGGATGGAAAAGGTGTGTTTTTGGAAAATTTTTGGCTGATGACTAAAAAAAATGTCATCGCTTTTTTCGGCGACGAAAAAATTCCCTTTTCCCCTCCATCGAAAATTTCTGTGCGTACAAGAAAAAATCCTGCGGGAGCCGCTGATTCCTGCAGACATTTAATTAAAGATGTTTGAAATGGAGCGGGTCTAATGATCACTGTCTTTCTGACCTTCAAACCTATTGATAGCCTGATGAAAACTGATGATCAGATTAGACATCCCTACAGCGCATTTCTTGTGACTAGGTGGTCAATTGGTTAGAATGAGCAACGGTTAAGAGTAATGCATGTGAAGCGACAAGAGTTCAGTCTTTGCCTACAACGCATTTAGTTCAATAAGAACTGTTTCAAGATTGAGCACCTCTGCTCAGTGGTGGATAAAAAATTTTTTTATCCGCCCCGCCACTGCCGGGTGTTTCGTTAACCTATAGATGAAAGCAGACAATTGGGAGAAACAGAGGTTAAGTGCCATGTTCACATAAAATATTATGCATTTCATCAATAAAGTTCGGCCACTCCACGCTTCGTGTTATGTCATAAGTAAGAAAAGACATAAAAATTAAAATATCTCTTTATTACCTTACGTTGGATTAGTCCAACTCAAACGTCAATTGATGACAGAGGTTTGCCAGCAACAGAACTAGTTTGAAGTTAGTTTCAGTGTTGAACATGACTTACTAGCATTCCACGACTAGGAAATTTGTTCTATGGATATACCTGGTTTGTTATTTCTTTCGATTCAAATCAGTTTTTTCCCCAAGGAAAAACGCATTTTTAGAAATTAGAAATTGGTCGTTGATGCGGTGAAACCGATTAGCTAAGTGTTTTCATGAAACGAAGTTTACATAGAAGAAATCTGCGTATTATGTGCTCAAAAGGAAGTTCTGTTTTATGAATATAAAATGCAGTAATTGCGTTTTTACTTGGAATACTGCTGTCGATACAGCATCTCGCTTGCAAATATCTTGCAAGAAAATGTCTTCCAACACAATAATAGCATTTTGTGGAGACAATTTCACGAAGAAAACAGAGTTCGCACTTAGGATTGTAAACAAATAGAGCAAAGCAATGCTCAAACGTTGCATCGTCAGTGACTATCTTGTCTTTCGCCAAGTGGTCATTGAGAGGCGATAAATAATGGAAAAGTGTGTGAAGACCCAGCAAAGACTGTACGTCACTATCGAAAAAAGAGTCAATCGGTGGTATCAGTAAAACATTAGCAAACCAAAATTCCTTTAAGTTTCCGGGTAGATCAGGCTCATGAAGAATTCGGTCGCATAAATGCAATGCTTCATCGTATTTGCGACACTTGTAAAGATAGAGAGCGCGATAGCAGTCAGATGTATTGCACTGAATGCCGAAATCATTGCGAATTGCATTGTAAAATGCCGTCATATTTTCCAGAGCACGTTCCATTAGAACACCAGTTACTGTTTCTTTAACTAGCAAATGGTTCACTTGTGCAGTCTTAATATCCGCCATAGCATCTGTTCTGTGATAAAGGATCTGTCTGACAGCACTGAAATCGGACATCCTCAAAACAGTCTTCAAATAATAGTCCATTGAAAATGCTGATTCTGGTAAATCATAATAAGAAAGGAAATGTTTCAATGTGTTATGGCAAGATACTACAAATACATAATGGGCAAAGACCTTTGGTGACAAACGCAGATCAAAGTAAAGCCGCCTGTCAATGTAATGAAGGTCACTGTTGGTTACCTTCTTGTGGAGCACAAGCAATCCAATGATTCTTGCGATATCGTCAATAAACAGCAAACAACCTGCATTCAATGTTTCATTTTCATCTTGAGAAGTTTGATCCACGAGAACTGCCAAGCAGAGGCGCATTGCTTCTTGGTATTCTGATGCAGCAAAATGGAGGGCCGTAAGGTAGGACAATGCTGCGAGTGCAATGCTCTTCGAATCAAATGTGTCACATATCAATGCTTTTCTAAGATACTCTTTCGCCAAAAGAGACACAAGCTGAACTTCTGAACGGCCATTTGATCCAGTTAAATTTTGCATAAGATCCTGAGCAAGCAGGAATTGAAATCGACTGCTTTCAACCGTGTGCGCTTTCGGAAAGTTATGAAACCTACATTTTACAAGCTTTGGCTGCATTGAAATTGCGTTGACAACTTCAACAGAAAGACAGCTATCCCACGAAATCTCTCCGGAACCAATGCCGTAAGCGGCGTGTAAGAAATGCTGTACGATATCGAAGTACGTGAAACATGAGACATTCCGTATTGTTGGAAGATCCACATGATGAATCCTTGACATCAATGCAAGACACCTTGCATGATACTCCTGTCGGAAGATGTAGCGCAGACCTGTGTTCAGTCCGTTCATTATTACGGATCGACGGTTTCGATGAGTGACAAATATTGCGTAGAAAACAAAACTTTCCAAAGATTTTAGTTCCGTTGCCTTCCAAAGATCAAAGAGAGGCAGCATGAAATCCATAAAATGTGGTAAGCCTATTGCTTCGACAATGGTCGCAAGTCTGAATTTTTTCCGGATGAATGCAAATATGTAATTCTCCACGAACCAGTGACAAAGAATTTCAGAATCGCGGTATTCGTTTAGTCGATTTATCGTTTCGTCGAGCATTTTTGAGTGCGAAGGTTCATGAAATAAATTTGCTTCAGGGATAAAGTAGTTCGGGTAGTGTCCTGTGTTTAGCCATTCCGAAAGCTTATTTAACAATTCGCAGCAGATCGTAATAACAGGTGAAGAATTCCACCATTCCGACAACATCTCTTCGCATGACCACAACATCAGAGTCTTTAAATGATACGGACAGAGAACCTCATCTTCCTTCGAACAATCCTTTCGTATTAATTCTCTCTTTGCAAAGAATCTCAACAGATGATAGACGATCTGCTGAATTGGAGTCCAGCTCAGGAGTAAAATTACCTCAGCTACGGAGAATGAGAATCTCCACTGGTATTTATCGTCTCTACATGAACGATGTTGAACGTAGACAACATGACAACCGTTTTGCACAACTTCGGCGATTGTATCAGCCGTCGGCCATCCACTTTTTCTTGTTCGTTTGAGCCAATCCTGCGCTTCTTCCGGCCATTGAGGGCACCACACGCTATAGACGTTGTCATTTTGAAGCAGATGAAAAGATGCCGTATATAATTCTTTACACTTTACTGCTGGACCATTAGAAGTATTTGTCGTAGCGTTTCTAACACGATTTATACTGGAATACCAATTTATAATTTCGTTCGTATCTGGGTACATGTAGTTACTTGTCATAGGTGAATTGTTAAATTCGTATTTCTTGCATCTCCAACTGAAGTTCAGTTCACCTAAAACTCGTAACCGAACAAAACCCGGGTACCTCTGGTAGGGTTCCATCTTGTAACACTCGATCGTGTCTGATAGGCCACTCTTGTCACTTGGTAGCACTAACGACTCACCACTGAAGGCTAGTTCATGAGCTCCAGCGATTAAGCCATCAGTATCACCAATGCATGAATTCAGAGGTCGGATATAGAACTCTGCCGAACTGCCACAGCAGATTAAATAAAATCTTGGTACAGATTCAGGGGTTGCCATTACGTCATGCATATGATGAAATGGATCAGGAGACGACCTCTGAAGGAGTCGGCATGTGCCTACGATGAACGAAGAGGCCAGTTCTTCGAGGGATTTATTTGCATATTCAGTCATCTTAAATAATAAACATCTCCACAGTAAAGTCCATCACTCACATTACTACCTTCATCATCATCGTCATCATCATCATCATCATCATCATCATCATCATCATCATCATCGTCATCGTCTTCGTCGTCGTCTTCGTCATCGTCATCGTCATCATCATCATCATTCATTCATTCATTCCGAAAACTTATATAGCGCCCATTCAAGAAGCCTACTAAGAGGCAGATGAACAGATGCCATATATATAGGCCTCCGTCATCATCATCGTGATCATCAACGTCATCAGCAGCAGCATATTTACCGGTCTGCGGTGTCATCATCACTATTATCGCCATCATCATTATAAGCATCAGCATCGTCATTACCATCGTGACCTTCGAACGGTGGTTTTTCCTTCCCCCCAAACACAAACAATACATTTGAATCCTCTCCAAAGCAGGGTACAATATTAAACAATGTTCGCTGTACAGCTCGTAATGTCATATCGCATGCAGCCTGCCAGAGCAAAGCATAGAAATTTTCATGCAATCATTGCCTTGGTTTGCGTTGGTGACCGATGTGTTTAAAAAATGTGTTTAAGATGTTTTCTGCATGCAATTAATCCTCGTGTCAAACAAGTGGTTTCCGAAATGATTCTGGTCTCTCTCTTAAAGCGGATAGTCTTTCATTCATCCAGAAATCTGCAGAGCGCCACTTCTGGAAACTGCTCAGAGGCTCTCAAACGCAACGAAGTCAATAAAAATTAGGTTTCATCAACTTGTGAAACATATTATTGACATCAATTTTATCCAGAGTAGTCGCATCTCCAACGAAGTTCCATATCCAGTGGATGGGTCAACCATCGAGAATGAGCGACGTTTCCTAGATGAGGTGCTAGCACGTGGATCCAGATGGTCCACGTCAGCAGCAGAAACATGGGTTCGACCATGGGCTGAGTTTGGTTTCCGTTCTTGGAGGGGCTAAAACCTTCTTGGGGGGGGAGCTAAGCCCGGGAAAAGATACCATTTACACGGTAAAAAAATGAATCTGGGTCTTCTTGGGGGGCCCCCAAGAAGACCCAGATTTTAGGGTTCTATACTGCTATATGCTCTGTTATCGTCGCGAACAGGATACGCAATTATGCATAATTATCGTTGGCCAGTGTTATTTGCCGGTGTCACGAAATAGAGTATACCTCTGAAAGCTATCCGTGGGGATGAATTAATCTATCCCCTCGGATGGAATTAACCGGTCTATACTGTCTGGGGGGGATAAACCATTCTATCCCCTTTTTTAAAAATGCGTATAATTAAAAATTTTTATGCTCTAATCAAAATTTAAAGTGACTCTAATTGTTTTAAGTGTCCTAAGCTGCTAAGCAATGTTTAGAGAAAGACAGCTCGAATTTATTTTAGTGACTCTGAGTGTTCTTAAGTGTTTTAAATGTTTTAAGTGCCCTAAAACCAGAGCAAAACAAATTATCTAGTAGGAATAAACATACCTGTTAGTGTCATTGTTCAAAACAAAGCAGATGAAAATTAATTTGCAAAAATAAATAACCTACATGCGGATGTGGCTTTTTCGCCTTTTTCCATTTTCGAGGAATACGATTAATACGAGGAATACTCTATTTCGTGACACCGGAAACACTGTCTTGTAAGCTAGAGACAGGCGTATACAGGAGGCGGGGGTACACAGGGGGCAAACCCTCCTCCCAAAATTCGGGCACGTCTGTTTTTCGGGCAATGGACCAAGGAAATATTAAACCTTACTTGAAATTCCACGCTCATTATGACTACAAAATATTTCCCAGTGCCAATTTGCCCGATTCGAGTTATAAATACTAGCTTACAATCACCATGTAGGCTTATACAGGATAGAGCGAAATTCGCGAAAAAGTTCTAATTTTCACGGTAGCATTTTGTAAATAATGGCGAATATCGCAGAAAAACCACGGGCAGAAATTGCCCGAAAATCGCGGAAATTCGTGGCAATTAGTAAACTTTACAGGATCCAAGAACCAGTGGCGGCGCTAGGGGGGGAGGATAAAAGGCTAAGCCTTCCTGAAAAAGGTCAGCCTGTGTTTTTGTACATGGGAAAACTGCTTATATTTCTACGATTTTCGCCCGGATGACTAAAAACAGGTCGTCAAAAATTTTGGAGGATGAAAATGGAAAATTTCCTCCGCGAGGACTCAGCCCCCCAAAAAACTAAAATCCTGGCACCGCCACTGCCAAGAAGCTTGATATTGTTCTACTCTCTGAAAAATTTCTGCTCTTTTCCATCTTGTCATGCGTTTGGGTTTTGGGTGTTGTAGGCCTACTTTCGAGTAGGCTACCTTTACTGAGCCCTTTTCCAAAATTAAACGATCCTCTTATTTTCATTTAAGGCGTCTCACTCAGCTTTTTCAATCGTCCAATTCGTTCATCCAACAGACTTTTACTCTGGTTCCTCGCTCCAGGGCCGTCTTATCCATTAGGCACAGTTACTGTAGGCCTAGGCACTGTGCCTAGGGCCTAAGAACTTACCAAGGGCCTACGAAATCCTGAAAAAAATATTTAAAAATAAATGCAGTGATTGGTCAATGACTGAAAAAAGCAAACAGAAAACGAAAACTTGCAAATTTATTTTTAACGAGCTATCTTTTTAAGGCTAGAGTTAGCTAATGAAACAGTAACATTAGCTAAGCTATATTATGTCAACTTTGCGGCTCTCTGCATTCCCGAAATCGCTTATAACGTCTTCAAATGTCATTTCTCGCATTAAGTCGTTTTCAATTGAAAGTAATGCAAAGGAGGATAATCGTGCCTGTCCCATCGTTGACCGAAGGTAATTTTTGATAATTTTCAGTTTCAAAAAAGAACGTTCACCTTCACAACTTGTTCCAAAAATAGAAAGATAAATTCGAAAAGCAATATTGACATAAATTTGAAAAACTGGAGACCAGCTTGTCAGCAATTTGTGACCTAGTCATTTCAGCTACAGATTTATTGCTGCAAACATTCGAGAAAACAAAAGAAATTCGTCAATAAATGCATCTTCTAGATCACATGGATATATCTCAATTAATGCCTTTGCTCTAATCACTATTTCTTCAGTTGATAAAGTTCTGTCAAGAAGCAAATTGAATCTTTCATGTAGTGTTGAGTAAGCTGCTAGCCGCTTTCTCATCTCAGTTATAAGTCTGTCTATGATCACGTAGAAAGTCTGGGTGCGGAATATGTCACTAGCACTCAGATTTAAACTCGGATCAGTATCATCCAAGACTTGGATAGGCCCTAGGGGCCTACGAATAGATTAATATGCAAAAGTGCCTAGGGCCTACAATGACCATAAGACGGCCCTGCCTCGCTCTAGAACTGTGACGACTCAGTCACAATAATTTGCCTCCAATTGGTCCTTCACTTTGGAAAGCGCTCTGCTTGCGTTCGCTCTGCACATCTGTAATGGCAGTCCCCTTCTTCCTTCTCTGTTCTCAAAACCTGCTTCTTCTCGCGGGTCCTTGCGCACCATGGAAGCGCCTCTGAACGGTTCACTCTGTATACTAGAGGCGCTTTATAAACGATTAAATATGATATAATACAATCAAACAATGAACAATGACGATTTTATTCATTTGCTTTTCTGAACTTTAAACTGATTGTATTTAAGTGTCAGCGATATAACAATTCAAAAGGCATAAACACAAACTTTGTAAATAGGTATATAGGCAAACTAACCGGCCTGTGCCCCTAAAAGTAGCCAGGCACAGGGTATTTGCTCCTCTGCCTTTCTCCACGGGTGCGGGCGCAAGAACAGAAACTCGGCTTTTGTGTAGAGAGACACAGGCCTATAATTAATCCGGATTTATATTTTTCGGGTGGAAGCAAAATTTTGCCACCTACCCACCCATCCACTACTGAAATGTCCCCTACGCCTATGGCCAGAGATATTTAGATATTTAACTAATTAAGACACACAAATAATAGGCCACATAAAAACCCCGCAATGGTTAGGACAGCTTCATCGTGATCTTCATGATCATCATCATCATCACCACCATCCGACCACCACCACCACCACCATCATCATCATCATCATCATCATCATCATCATCATCATCATCATCATCATCATCATCATCGTCATCATCATCATCATAATCATCATCATCATCATCATCATCATCATCATCATAGTCGTCATCATAGTCGTCATCGTCTTCGTCGTCGTTGCCAGCATCATCATCATCACCATCATCACCATCGTCGTCGTCGTCGTCATCATCATCTTCATACTCAGCTATAGTTTTACTAGATACCTTTGCAGACATTGCGACATTGATAAACAAGCTCAATGTGCATTTCATGTGGTTATGACATTCATAAGTGAAAGATTTATATAATTTTCGACATCATAAGATAAAGATCAAATGTCCTTCAAAAATGGCGACCAGCTTTTCTTGTGCTATATCTACTTATACGTGTTTATCGTCTGTAGATGGTGCTTTTCTAAGCGCCTGTGAATAAGCTGATTCCCACATTTTCATGCATGTACTCTATTATAGTACGGGCGAGATTACGTTAGCGATATACTGCGTAACAAGAGGTTTACTCTTAAAGTTGATTTTAATGTAAATAAATATTATGGACCACTTACCCTTGTACGATTTTATGCTAACTTCTAGCTATAATTTTTAGTAGACTGTAAACATAGATCCTATTCGAGCTGTAATAATTATTATAGACAGCGTCAACAGTTAATAGCATGTATAATTACAACACGGGCATCCCTGTCTGGCAATTACGAAAAGTTGGCCGACCCAAGTGCCATGGCCGAAGCGTTAATTCAGTTCTCTGTTTGGTGGTATACGCTACAATAATGAAGCAGAGCGTCAATCTGGGTTTTTCTGCCGGCAGTCGTAATAATTAATGGTTATTTTATTTATAGACACTCTGCAGTGCTGTATCAGCCTATAGACCGGTCTGTGATACCCGCTGACTGTGCTGTTGTTGGCAAACTGAAGAGCAGGACGTGATGGACGCCGTTGGTTAAATTCGACCCAGTAATAACTTGTGGGATCGTCCGTGATTCGATGAGTCGTAGTCACACTCCGTTGTGTCAGTACGAATTTCAACGAACATTAGTATTGTCTCATAATAATAGCAATTATCGCATATTTACAGTCAGATTGCATTTCATTGCACGCTCTTTTTTGGCTGCTTTATTGCTGAAGTGATCACAATTTTTATATCATTGTTAATTTATTATCATAATTGGTATAATTGTTTTGATTAGTTCATTCTTATCTTATTGCAACCACCACAACTACTAATATCACCACCGCTACTAATAGATCTATAACCACAACTATTAATATCACCACAACTACTAATATCGCCACAACTATTATCACCACAACTACTAATATCACCACAACTACTATTACTTCTCTACTACTTCGACTATGCATTTCTAGTGGGTAATTAATTTTTCATTGTGCATATTGCTAGCTGATGGTTAGCCTGGATGTCCTGTGCACAGCTATTGTTCGTATTCTGGTAGTCTTATAAAGACTATTCTTGCTACATGCAACTTGCCTGTTTAAGGAGTGACGCGGTCAGGGCCGTATTTACTTTGGTGGAGGCCCATGTGCACCGCTGTGGTGGAGGCCCAATGGACATAGGATAATTGCAAAAAAATCAATTTTAATGGTGCCGTACCCATAGGCGCAACCACCCGCCTATGGGACCCACGGAACGCGTCCCCCAACTTTTGAGTGGTCCCCTAACTTTATTATTATGGTCCCCACCCAAATTTTAGGACGTAATTCATTTGGCCCCCCCCCCCCAACTTTTAGGACGTGATTGCACCTATGGCCGTACCACAGCAATGCCGTCAGCAGGGCGCCTCACCTACAACTTGCAGCAGGATAGGCCTTACAAAATATAAAGTTTAGGCTGATATCCATGACATACGTGTAGGCTGTAGCCTATGCTGTAAAACTGGTTGCTTAACACTAAATGGCCTAAGTGCTGGATCACTCCTGGTTCGGCCAAGCCAGAAGTGTTAATCTTACTTTCAGCAGAACCCGAGTCAAACAACACATCATAAACACGTTCAGGGATCATTTCCTAATGTAGAGATAGCACTCCGCATGTATCTGGTGCTCATGGTCACATTGGTCAGTAACTGCATGTACTGCGGAACGTTCATTCTCCAAAATGAAACTGATTAAGAATAGACTTCGCACATCGATAGGCAATGAGAGGTTGTCCCATCTGGCTCTGATGAGTATAGAATCAGACCCTCTGTGTGAAATTAACTTTAATGATCTGGTGACCGAATCTGCCAAGAAGAAAACACGCAAAGTTTCACTAATTTGACATGACTTCATAACCAAGAGAAACTAATTTCTGACCTTTCAGGCTTTCACGTTTCTTTCAATTGTTTCTTTTCTTTTAAAATATTTGCGTGAAATTGTATCTGTGGGCAGTGCACAGTACCAAAAAAAGTCTGTAAAAAATTCTTGCTTGTGTGGTGGAGGCCCCTATGTGGTGGAGGCCCGTGGGCGCTGGCCCCTTGTGCCCACCCCTAAATCTGGGCCTGGACGCGGTGGTGTAGCGGTATGCCCTGTGCCTTGTAACCGGAGGGTATCAGGTTCGAAAATACTTGAAGTCACTGCTTAGTGACACTGGACGCAGTGGACAGGTTGCACACCCAGAATTGTAATGAGAGACCACCTCGCTCATCTCTCAATGGACCGGCCTCAGGCAGAAAATGCATCATCATTACTTTCCTGCTTAATTACTTAATTGTTTAGTCTTGCTTACGTAAGCTTGTTATAATTATAGACCTACGTACTACCGGACATTGTCCTGGGCACGACGTTAAACTGCATCCATCCTCCGCCACAGGGAACCAACAACGTCCCTGTGCCGGTCCTAAGCCCGGACAAAACGAGGAAGGTTTGCCAGATGGGTGGCGATACGCTGGCAGTAAAAGACCAAGACGACTGAAATCCGCAAAAACCACGACACAAGTGACATAGCGAGCCAGGTGCTTCAAGGTGTCATGATGTGGAGCTGACATGCACAGGCCGGTCAGGACAGACCAGTGGAGAGAGTCGGGGAGAGCTGGGGACACATACGGGCATTGAACCAGGTTGTCCTTCATGCCTCTCTCCCAATATGCTCTTCAATCGGACAAGGTGGTCTAGCTGCTCCAAGATGTTAATGGTATGGACCTGCTGACCGGACCGGTTGAATCTGGGCAGCATGACTCGAGACAGACTCAGACAGAGAGTGGCGTCGGACCCCTACGGGCATTTAGCCCAAGGATTTCAATGATAATGATGACTACCGGACAAGGACGGATATAGACATTTTCGAAGGGGAAAATTTTCGTCTCGGTCGCCAAAAAAGCTCATGACCTTTTTTAAAGTCATTTGTCGAATTCCCAAGAAAAAATACCATTTTATCCGCCAAAATAGTTGATCACCTTGTTTAGTAGCGGTAGCAGCAGCGGCAGCAGCAGCAGCAGTGGTAGTAGTAGTAGCAGTAGCTGCTGCTGTTGTAGCAATAATGGAAATGAATGCAACGAAACTGAATTATCGTAATCGTAATCGTGATCCCTAAATTTCTAAAGCGCTACTCGAAAGCCTAACGCGGGGCACCATCTTATTCACCAGCGCTTCGTTGAGTCAGAGGACTTGTCCGTAATAGTAGCTCAGAGGTGGTCCTGGTCGTTTGGACCTGCCACTTGGCAGAGAACCTGAAGAGGAGAAGAAGGATAATAATTGCAATTATCACAATTAAATTATCTATGCCGTCTGAAAATAAACGATGCGATAGTCAACATTATAGGACTGGTGCACAGATTGACTGCATCGCATTTAAACATAATTACCGCTGATTAACATCGCCGTCGTTAGAAAAACACACGGTCGTGACATTGTGTTCTGCTTCATCGTGGGACCAACCCCGTAGAGAACTTGACACATCAACTCTTATGACTAGACCGGCTGCCAATTTCTGATAGTTACCGGACCAGGATGCCCGAATTCAAATTGTCTTCGATACGCCATAACCTGTCAATGTTGTTCACATCACTGCTTGAAGCGAATGTTATTAATAATATGCCAGTCTTGTGTAGGATTTGCGTTCTACATTCTACAGTCTGCTCGAATTAAATTTTATAGCTGGACGCAATGCAGGTGAAATCATGAGAAGGTAAGTGACCGATTCTGCGTATAAATATATTGTTAGAATCAACTTGAAGCGTAGACATTTGTCGAATATCGTAAACGTAATCTCGACATACATATATATAAATTATAGTGCAAAAAGAAGCGAAGCCGCGGGAACCAGCTTATTCACAGGCGCTTATATTAATTTTATAGTCAAAACATCGTCGATATGCGGAGTGAAATTGGTTCCAAGTCAAGACACGGGCTGTAGCCTAAGGCAAAAGGCAGAGAGTCACATGAAACGATTTCTAATCTATCTATCATATTTTATTCTATTTTTAACCTATCTATCATATTTTATTCTATGGCCAATCGGTGAAACTTATTTACGACAAGTGATTCCGTTAACGTGCGTCCGTGCGTCCCGGACGCACAAATTTTGACGCCGGACGCACAAAAATAAAGGCAGTGCGTCCATGGACGCACTGAAGTTGTGGATGGACGCACAAATAAATTAACGATGCGTCCATGGGACACCAATAAGAAATACCGTGGGGTCCATAATGTAGATCTAAGTGTCTCAGTTTATGCATTGCGTATTAACTGACTGGTTAGGGGTGAATAATTTATGCAATGACCTATTAATGAATATTTCATTTCTTTGTAAGGGAGTGTCGTACATAGTTACATCACGATGTTAGAAATAGGATCATGGTCTATATGCAGGATGTAAGAAATAGGATCATGGCCTACATGCAGGCCTAGGTCTAAACCATCGACATGTCAGCAATATTATAGCCTAGCGTTCCCATGAGCTGGCTTAAAAAGTAATGACCGTCGTCGGATAGCCTAGATCCTAAAATCAAGAAAACAAAAAGAAGTACAACAAGGCTAAAATATTTTTTCTTGGAGAGTATAAAATTTATTATCGTCGGGAAGATTGGTACTAGTTATAGGCTATAGTGTCCTAAACTTTCCCTGTTTATTTTTTAATTGATGTCCTTGTTATAGCGACAATCGCATTTTAGCTCTCTCCTGCTCTGCCTTCATTCATTCATTTCAATAAGTTACATAACGCGTCTACAAGAAGCCCTCTCAGAGGCGCTCTCCAGTCAATGTTAATTCAATATGATGCAATCTGATTGTGCTCTAACACCAGCTTTTGCTTCTAAATGGCTGTTAATTTGTTCTCAAATTTTAAAAACTAAAAATTTCTAATTATCGTTGGCTTAGACTATAGCCTATAGGCCTATATGGCCTACTTGACCTTTCACGATTCCACGATACAGGCCTATATTTCATTCCAATTCTGCCTACCTCTGGAGAAACTGGCTGTAATTTATGAGTTTATGACTTGGTATTTTCTGTATTGGTATCGACAACTTCAGATTTTAACACACAAAAAATAGCCAACGGTAAAATAAATTTTATATCTGACTTTAGCTATATAGCCTAATAGGCCTATATAAGAAATAACTTTTGTAAACGGAGGAGGGTTAGAGCTAATTTTTACGTACGCATGTGGCTCTTCGCAAAATGTACGAGTTGCAACAGAATGAGAGGGTCAAAAATGCGAATTTTTGCGTAGGTTACGTGATAATAGGCATAGTGGCTGGGCCCTTTGTCGTCTGTAATATAAGAAGTTCGAAATTTTTTAAATTTAGCCTACTATGGCCCGCTGGGACTCCAAAAATGGATGGGTGTGGAGTCCATGACTCTTATCCATTTGGTGTGGACTCCAATTTTTTTATGTGATGCGTCCATGACTCCAAGAATTCAGACCTTAACGGAATCACTGTTTACGACCTGCTGTTCGTTTTTTATGCGCATGCGCATTGCACGTCACTTATTTTGTTAGAGTGGATATTTGCACCGAGTTCTGGAAAAGATTGCAGCGAGCCAGAACACGGGACAGAAAGGCAAAACTATGACTGGCAACGGTGTGCAACTGGACGTAATTCGATAATATTAAATTGGTTAACCAGCACGAATAGTGGAATAGATCAATCATAGGCGTAGGAGGCGGGGTTCCAGGGGGGCAAATGCCCCCAAATTTCGGGGAAATGTGTTTTTCGGGCAAAAGAGGCAACGGACGGGAGAAAAGATTTCGGAATTTTTGGGGGGCAAACGGGTACAGGCGGATTTTTTCGGGCACACAAGGGTAAAAAGCTAAATTTTCTGAAGATTTACAGGAAATGACTAAAAAAGGTCATCAGATTTTTCGGACGAGAAAATCCTAAGATTTTGGGCGGATGACTTCAAAAAAAGGTCATCATATTTTGGGGGCAAAAATAAAAATTTTGCCCCTCCACTTCCGAAATGTTCCCTACGTTTATGAGATCAATATTTTATATTAGATCTAATACTATGGACTCCCGTTTGCATTCCGCCTTGTGCCTTGAGGTCACACTACTGTACGTGTTCCTTTCTCGCTTACAAACGGTATTCCTTGACCGTTGTTGGACAGTGTTTAATCTAGTCCCCCTCCTCTGGGGGGGAATTCAGGTTTCTGGGGGGGACAATTGAGCGTCCGAAGGACGCTCGTGAGGCGCGTAGCGCCGAGACCGGGAGGGGGAGGGGTATGGGGAGGGGGATGTGCCCCCTCCCCATCAGAAACTTTTTGAATTTCCACATTGCAATGACAGCATTTTAAGATGTCATCTTCACAAAATACCTGTACTTTTTCAGAGCCTCATCAGAAACTTTTTGAATTTCTTGAATAAATAAATAATAAACTTGAATAAATAATACACAATACTTTAAAAAATATTTTTGTGGGAGTTTCCACACTGTAATGGTATCCTTTAAAGATGCCATTTTAGCAAAATAACTCCATTATTTCATTACTGATAAAAAGTGTTTTAGGATTTCAATATATATATATATAATATAAAATTTAAAATTACAATAAAAATATCTTTATGCATCGAGTTCAGCAGCTCAAGTTCAGCAGGTCAGCTCTGTTGTTGCTGGGTTATTCTAATGAATAACTGCAGGCGTGACTATATAAACTGACTTTTAAGCACTATAATCAGCTTATCTCTGTTTCCCAATAATTTTTATGGTCCTGAATTGCTGACCAAGATACACTTTCCGAAATCATATGGTACACAAATCAACCAAGAACTAATAAATTACTGGTACCAAAATCTGGAAGCCACAATATAGTAATGTTGTTGTTTTACTAGGTGCTCAAATAATAGGACCAAACCATTTTGAAATTTGACAGTTTAAAATGTGAAGTTTAGCACTGGAGAGAAGCCATTCAGTTGTACAAGAATAGTATTTGTATAAAAATTAACAATAAGTTACACTCATTTTAGCCGGATTGTGTCATATATTATAATAGTAAAAATTAATATAACCATATAATAGAAAATAATAAATTACGGTATAGGTCTATTATCATAACAGTTCATGTAATGCGATGATGTAAACAGCAACTAAAAACTATTATCATTTTGACGCATTTTTTGGAGCGGATGTCATCTCTGTTTTTAGTTAGGAAAAATAGTGTTTATACAAATATATACAGTAAGTTATACTCATAACAACATGATAATGTCATATATTATAGTAGTAAATATTGTCATTATAATCATATAATATTAAATAATATCACGGTATATTATAACACTTAATGTAAAACAATGATGAAAACAGTAACTAAAAAATAATATCATTTTGTGAAATTTTTCTGGGGGGGGGAAATGTCAATCCTGGGGGGAACTTCCCCCCCCCCCCAGAGACGTCTAGATTAAACACTGGTTGTTGGACTTGGAGCGTTTCTGGGTAGATTACCTTGAAGGTGCGCTATGTAAAAATCGATGATGATGATGACGACGACGACGGCGACGACGACGATGACGATGATGATGATGATGAAGAAGACGACGACGACGACGACGATGATGATGATGACTATGAAGACGACGACGACGATGATGACGACGATGATGACGACGATGATGATGATGATGATGATGACACTGCATTCTTTTGCCATGACGGCGCGTTTTATACTGTGTAGGCCTATGTAATTAGCCTGCGTCTGAATCATTGTAGTCGAGATATTCATCCTGTTCGCGACTAGAAGAGTGTGAAATTCAGCCCACGCCCAAAGTTCACGGATGTTCGTTAGGCCATTTCATTTACATTTAGGTATGGAAGAAAATTATTTTCAAAATTATATGGTGCACCGTTCCTATAGGCCAGTGGTCTCAAACTCCAGTCAGCATGTGGGCCGCATTTGGAAATGTCTAGTGACTCGCTAGCTACATTAAGCTATAAACAGTTCTTGTTACCCTGCTACTAATTAAGTTTTTTGTTTTGTTTTTATTTTGTATTGCTTTGTTCTGTTTTCTTCTTTTTCCTATTTCGCCAATATATCACAGATAGGAATATTATAAATGTGAATGATGTCTTCAGTAATAATATGATACAAGTTACCGGTACAGTATTAAATACTTGTCATTGACGGTTAACAATTACGTATATTCTTTAGATTATAATGTGAGGTGGACTCACTAAGCTCACTTGAGCTTTTCCCCTTCCAGACTGACTGTGGGAAAAATTGAACAATTTTCTTTTATGCAATGATGTGTAATATTATGTATTGTGTGAAATAAAATGAACTTGAACTTGAAATTTGTAATGACTCGCGGGCCGCAATATAAAAATATAATCGTGCATGTGAAATTATGGAATTAGTTATTTATCATTGCAGCATACAATACTGTAACGATGATATAGCCTAATGCTGTAAAATTCACATAATACTATATTTTAAGTGTACGGGTAACTATATAATACCATACTACAAACAAACTTGAAAACCATGCGGTCCCAATTATTGAAAAATGCGTAGGCACTAAAATTGAAAATAATACGCTTAATAAAAATCTAAAATCAATTGACTCTAATTGTTTTAAGTATCCTAAGCAATGTTCAGAGCAAGACAACTCGAATTTAGTTAGATACTCTGAGCGTTCTTAAGTATTCTAAATTTTCTAAGTGCTCTAAACTAAAGCCCCAAAATGATCTAGTAGGAATAAATATACCTGTTAGTGTCATTGTTGAAAACAAAGCAAATGGAAGTTAGTTTGCAAAACAAAAAGTACGCGGAAGTGACATTTTTCAACTTCTCATCATCTGGGGAGATACGAATATTACGGGGACACTCTATTTTGCGACACCGGCACACAAACTTCGCTGTACTCTTCTTCAGTACTTTACTTCTTCAGTACTTCTACTTCAGCGTTGCAACGCACTGAAGGTCCACTAACCCCATCTGCATTTGCCTATATCTGCTGTTATGAATTCTATGTCCACAGCAAAAGGAGTAGAAAGCAATTTAAACTTTGGCTCAGACCGTAAAAGAACTGCAAAATTCTTTTAAACCGATTTCTTTCTTTGAAAAATAAAAAACCAGGTGGCTGTTCGCGGGCCGCATTAATCGGGTTCTCGGGCCGCATGCGGCCCTCGGGCCGCGTGGTTGAGACCTCTGCAGCCCTGCTATTGGCTATTGTTTGGAGACAGGGCCAAAATGTTTGGTCTTGGGTACAAAAACATTTTCTTTGATCATTCACCTAAAAATATGATGACCTTTTTTAGCAAAAAAATCACGCAATATCCTTAGAGCTTAGGCCATAGTTGTGGCAGTGCGGCATACATGAATTTTACTTTCTTATTTACATTTTGCATATTTTCTATTGCAATCTAAATTAATCTTTTATGGACTGTAAGTGATAAACTTGCTCTTTGGCATTTGATAAAGAGAACAAGAGTTCGGTCCCCTATGCTGCTGATCTTAATGCCCATGATGATTATGATGATTGTGGTGCCAAAGACGATGATGATGATGACGATGACGCTGACGACGACGACAACGATTACGATGACGATGACGTTGACGATGACGATGATGATGATGATGATGACGAACACGATGATGATGACGATGACCATGATGATCTACGAAGACGATGACGATGACGATGATGATAGTAACGATAGTGTTGGACTTTTACTATACATATATGTGATATGTGTGTTATTTAGGATGACGGATTATAGATCGAACGAAGAACTGGTCTCCTCGTTCATCGTAGGCACATGCCGACTCCTTCAGAAGTCGTTGCCTGTTCCTTTTGATCATATGCATAACGTAATGGCAGCCTATGATCCTGTACCAAAATTTTATTCAGTCGACTGCGGCAGCTCGGCAGAGTTCTATATCCGACCTCTGAATACATGCATTGGTGATACAGACGTCCTAATCGCCCATGCTGGTGAACTAGCTTTGAGTGGTGAGTTGATAGTGCTACCAAGTGACAAGAGTGGCCTACTAGATACGATTAGGTGCTACCAGATAGAACCCTACCAGGAGTACCCGGGGTTTGTTCGGTTACGACATTTTGGTGAAATGAACTTTTGTTGGAATTTTAAGAAGTATGAATTTAGCCATACAGCTCTTAAGACTGTTTACATGTACAATGATCTAGATCTAGCAGCAAATTCCCTTACCCTCTATGATCGTCTTGAAAGGAAACTCTTGCCAAACTCTATCATTGGTCCAGCAGTTAAATCTGGACAAGAAAGCGCACCTGGCAATTCAATCCGAACTGATTATGTCACTAGCCTGTGGTGCCCTCAATGGCCCAAAGAAGCCGAAGGCTGGCTTAAACGGCCTAGGAATAGTGGATGGCCAACGGCTGATACAATCACCGAGGTTGCGAAAAGAGGTTGTAATGTTGTGTACGTTCAGCATCGCACATGTAGAGACGAGAAATACCAGTGGAGATTCTCGTTTTCCGTGGCTGAGGTAATTTTACTCCTGAGTTGGACTCCAATTCAGCAGATCGTTTATCATCTGTTGAGATTCTTTGCAAAGAGAGAATTAATACGAAAGGATTGTCCGAAGGAAGATGAGGTTCTCTGTCCGTATCATTTAAAAACCCTGATGTTGTGGTCATGCGAAGAGAGGTCGTCGGAATGGTGGAATTCTTCTTCTGTTTTTAAGATCTGCTCTGAGTTGTTACAAAGACTTTCAGAATGGCTAAAGACGGAAAACTTTCCGAACTACTTTATCCCTGAAGCAAATTTATTTCACAAGTCATCGCACTCAAACATGATAGACATTACAAAAAGACGACTTAATGCATGCCGAAATTCTGGGTTTCTTTGTCGCTGGTTCGAGGAAAATTATATTCTATCTTACATTAGGAGATATATTCGGAAAACAGCGAAGATCGAAGAAATGCCACACTATGTGTATAGCATGTGGCCTCTTATGAAATTCTGGAAAGGGCGTGAATTACATTCCTTGGATTGTCTATTTTTTTCAACATTCAGATTTTCACATGGAAAGTGCCGTTCAACAATAAAACGCGGATGTAGCTCAGGACTGCGACTAACCCTCCAAAGGGGACAGCATTCAATACGCCTTGCATTGAAAACAAATTGCAAAGTGGAAGAGCTTCCAGCTAAACAGAACGTCTCATGTTTTACGTACTATGACATCGTACTGCTTATTTTGCATGCCGAATATGGAATTGGCTGCGGAGAGATTTCCTGGGATAGCGGTCTCTTTGTCGAGGGTGTAAACGCAATTTCAAGGCAGCCAAAGAATTTGAGGTGCTGCTTTCATAACTTTCCGAAAGCGCACACATCAGAAAGTAGTCGGTTTAAATTCCTGCTTGCTCAGGATCTTATGCAAAATTTAACAGGATCAAATAGCCGTTCAGAATTTCAACTAGTGTCTCTATTGGCGAAAGAGTTTCTTATGAGAGCTCTCAAATATGACGCTATTGTATCCAATGGCATTGCTACTGTCGCTTTGTCCTACCTTGCTGCTCTACATTTTGCTGCATCAGAATACCAAGAAGCAATGCGTCTCTGCTTGGCAGTTCTCGTGGATTATACTTCTGAAGATGAAAATGAAACATTGAATGCAGGTTGTTTGCTGTTTATTGACGATATCGCAAGAATCGTTGGACTGCTTGTGCTCCACAAGAAGATTACTAACACAAAGCCTAATCGTCACTACATTGGCAACCGACTCTCTCTTGATCTTCGTCTTTCACCACAAGTGTTTGTCTATTATGTGTCTATATGGTCGCACCAAAAAACATTGAAGTGTTTCTTGTTTCATCATGCTTTACCACATACAGCGTTTCCTATGGACGAGTGTTTGAAGACTTCATTAAGACTGCACTGTACTACTTCAAGGAACTCTAACTGCTATGCTGTCAGACAGATCGTTTATCGTAGAAAACAAACAGTGGATGATATCGAATCTACATTTGTGAATCATTTCCAAGTTAAAGAAACAGTAAGGGATGCTCTATTGGAATATGCTTTGGAAAATATGGCATCATTTTACAATGCGATTCGATGCGACTTCGGAATCCAGTGCAACACAGCTGACTGCTATCGTGCTCTCTATCTTTACAAGTGTCGCAAATACAATAAAGCATTGCATTTATGCGACCGAATTCTTCATGAGCCCGATCTACCCGGAAACTTGAAGGAATTTTCGTTTGCTAATGTTTTGCTGATACCACCGATTGACTCTTTTTTCGATAGTGACGTACAGTCCTTGTTGGGTCTTCACACACTTTTCTATTATTTATCGCCTCTCAATGACGATATGGGTAAATCCGAGATAGCTGCAGAATCGACGTTCGAACACTGCTTTGCCCGACTTGTATGCCACTATAAGTGCGAACTATTGTTTCTTCTTGAACACAATGTCATGCATGTTAAATTCAACTATTTTCTTGGAAGACATTTTCTTGCAAGATATTTGAAAGTCAGATGTTTCATCGATTGCTGTCTTCCGTATGAAGAAGCAATCACAGAATTTGCTGCTCAGAAAACTAATCTTCCTTTTGAGCAAATCATTCGTAGATTCCTGCTAGGAAAACTGCGTTTTTTCAAGAAGAAGCAGTAAAATGATTATTTTCTTTGTATCCATAGGCGTACGAGGCGGGTAAATTTCGGGCAAATGTGTTTTTTGGGCAAAACAGGTACGGGAAGATTTTTTTCGGGCACACAGAGGTAAAAAACTACATTTTCTCAAGATTTACGGGAAATGACTAAAAAAAAGGTCATCAGATTTTTCGGACGGGAAAAATCCTAAGATTTTCGGGCGGATGACTAAAAAAAGTCATCAAATTTTTGGGACGGGAAAATCCTAAGATTTTTGGAAATAAAAAAGGTCATCAGATTTTTCGGGGGAAAAATTTTTTTTGCCCCCCCCACTACCGAAATGTCCCGTACGCCTATGTTTGTGTGAATGACAAGTTATTGTGCTCTCATAGTGATATAATAGTCTATGGCATGCTACCCTCCACTCAAAAATGATTTTTTTTCTTTGTTTCAATGACAAATTATTGTGTTCTCTTAGTGATAGTCTAGGCTATTCTCAACACTATAATTTACATCCATCTTGTGACCGAGATTTAACCAACTCTTATACACAACCGATCAGTATCGCCTGGTCGTCAGCCTTCGCCGTCACTTCACAACAAAGCGCGAGTGGGTCACTAAGGGTCCTTCAGGGGGTGGGGTTAACAAGTGCTAGCACCGATTCTACTTTACTTTACACCCCACATCGCCATTGCGCAGTATTTAGAAAGCTGGAAGAGCGTTACACTGAACATGTGAAATTTTCCAGTTCAATTCTCAGTCTGTTTATCCATGGAAGATATTCATTGATATTACAAAGGTGCGATGCTTATAAATTGTGTGGCTTCACTTGAGAACGTCTTGAAGGTGTCTAGTAAGAGAAGATGGCTGAGAATTGACAGAGATGGTGCAACTACCCGGGATACAAAAGAGCAGCCAAATGGGACAGAGGTTCTGCTTAACCATGGTAACATATATTATTCAGCTATTGTTAAGGCTCAGGTTTCCCTTCTTGCACTCTTTGATATATCAGCAGCCTTTGACATGGTCGATCACAAAATTTTGCTCCAGCGCCTTGAATCCTCCTATGGTATTAAAGGTGTCCCTCTCCTATGGCTTCAATCTTACTTGTCTGGTCGTACTCAAATGGTTATAGCTGGTAATTCCAGATCTAACTGGGTGCCGGTATTTTTAGGAGTTCCACAGGGATCAGTCCTTGGACCTCTACTCTTCATTCTGTACACGGCTGATGTTACTTCTCTGTTTCCTAGTCACTCTGCTACTGGTCACCTTTTTGCTGATGATGTTCAGGCCTATGTTCATGGTTCTCCCTCTACTCAACTCATACTAGTTCGCCGTATTGAGGCACTTTCCCATGATTTGCACCTGTGGATGTCGTCAAATCGCCTTTCACTCAATTCTAACAAAACTCAACTCATCTGGCTTGGCACTCCACAGCAAATTAAAAAAATCGACTTTTTGCTTCTATCTCAGACCTTTCCTCAATTTACATTTTCAACTTCTGTTCGTGACCTAGGTGTCACTCTTGACTGCTCGCTGACATTCTCAACACATGTAACCAACCTTACGCGCTCCTCTTACTTTCACCTCCGTCGTCTCAGGTCCATTCGCAGATCTGTCTCCCTTTCAACCATGACATCAATAGTCCATGCTTTTGTCTGTTCCAGAATTGATTACTGTAACTCCCTTCTTATTGGTCTTCCAAAGGTCCGCCTATCTCCCATTCAATCTGTCCTTAATGCTGCTGCTCGATTAATTGCGCGCCTTCCTATAAGTACTCCCATATATCCTCTTTTATGATTAACCAACTACACTGGCTTCCTCTCTCTGCCCGCATACAATATAAAGT
This sequence comes from Lumbricus terrestris, assembly GCA_949752735.1. Classification (NCBI taxonomy): domain Eukaryota; kingdom Metazoa; phylum Annelida; class Clitellata; order Crassiclitellata; family Lumbricidae; genus Lumbricus; species Lumbricus terrestris. Next base: position 5,651,107 of record OX457038.1, on the reverse strand, counting down.
CCTTTCTCTGGTACTCAAATCCAAACTGGGTCTTGCACCGATGTATCTCAGTGATCTCATTCGTTCTCCTCTATCAGCATCTTCTCATCGACCTCTCCGTTCTCTGGACAGGGCTGACTTGTTTGTTCCACGAGCTAGGACCACTATTGCTCAAACTCGATCCTTCACCATCATTGGGCTCTCTTTGTGGAATTCTCTTCCCTCCACTCTGCGTGGGACTCTACTTTCAGGATCGTTATCTACATCTCTCTCTCTCTTTTTAAGACCTATTTTTTCTCTAGGGGTTATCGCACTGGGAGCGCTATTGAATGGCCTTGGTTGTGAGCGGCGCTATATAAATTTCTAATTACATTACATTATTCATATTGGAAGCAACAGTCGTGTAACAAAATATCCATTGGTTGAGAATAGTGGAACCTCCGAATGAGTCACCAATACAAATGTTTTGATCCTCTTGCTTTATATTAAATTCCTTCCAATTTAGAGGCAAAATACCTGGTGTGAGTATTTGACATGACCGATTTCAGCAGTCGCACACTGAAGTCCCTTTTGTGGCCCCAAAGCAATTATATAAGTTTTTCGCGGACGAAATCGTAGCCCATAGTTGCATAGTAGGTGTTGCAGTTTATCGTCACTGTGTGGCAACAAAGACCATTAGCGACGCCCTCCTCCTTTATTCAGACTTTAGACTGGTACTGGCAGAGTGCAACCAGTGGCGGAATTCACTACAGTAGATACATCAAATTTAGCTGTATTATGCCAGGAAATTTTTTCGAGGGCGACGGCCTCTGTTGTCACAAGCCCTGGTCAACTCTGGATCCACATACGCACGCACGCGCGTTCGCAAATTCACACAGACGCACAGACGCACGCTTGCACGCACGCGCGGGCGCACGGCGCACGAATGCACTCACTTACGTACGCACGCACGCACGCGCGCGCACACACACACATACGGACGGACGGACAGATGGATGGATGGATTCAAGCATGCATCATTCATACATGTGCACATTGTGCAGGCAAAGATAAATAATAGTAATAATAATAATAATCTTTTCTTTAATTGAGCGCCTGCAAGACGCACTGCGCTTTACATTTACAAGTTATGCAGTAATGTTAATTAAACTTAACTACTAACTGAACAGACAGCTTTGCAATTACAACGGCGCCAATGGCAGCCTACAAAGCATATCCGCCCAACGGGGGCTCGAACCTGCTACCTCTCGCACTCTTGGCCAGCGTGTTAACCATTACTCTACCGGGCCCCATATAATAATTATTATGTGCGGTATGATGATGTCCGCATAAATAAATAGGTCTATTAATAATAAACCCGAACAATGATGAATGCATTGCATCATAATTTGTATAGCGCCTTTTCAAAATCCGACAGCCGTCTCACTGAGAGACATTTTCTGGACGTAACCATTATAATACCATAACTCATAGCGTCACTTCAGACTAAGCACTACTTTTATTAATCGCATTTTCGTCACGTGGTCTGCGACCTTTTACGCGTCCTACTCAAGTCACGTGCTTCCATCGGAAGCCTGTCCCACATCCCGGTCGTCTGCCATCGTCCCTCGACTGCGCATGCGCTCCAGTTTCCGCTCTGTTTCTCGCATCCGGTCCCTGAGCTCCACGTTCAAGCGCCGTTCTTCTTCAAGTTCTTGAACTGTGCGCTCGTACTGTCCGCGCGCCCTCGTAAGGACCTCATTCTCGCGGGTCAGTTCAGCGAGAAGATCGTCCTGGTCCTTCATACGAACCTCGAGACTTAGAATGTATGACGTCAGCGATGAAAGACGCCGAACCAGACCAAGAATGACCTCTTCTCGTCTCGTCACCTTTTGGTCGGTTTTCTCGGAGCTGTGAACCACTTCCGGTGCGACAATCGACGACTTCCGGTCCAGGTTGTTTGTCGAGATTCTCCGAGGCTGGTGCCCTGTTGATGCCGGTGGAAGAGGAGGTTGATCGAGTGACGTAACAGAGTCCGTTATGAGGTGAAGCGTTTCGTCTAACCATGGGATAACTGGAAAATATTTAGAATTTAATTTATTTATTATTGAATTGATCAATCAGTTGGACAATCACACAACCAATGAACGATAACGAAAATGAACAAGTGAATGAAAAGAGAAAGATAAACAAGTGAATGAACCGATGAACAAGTGACTTAACGGATGAACAATTGAATGAAAGAATGAACAAGAGAATTAACGGATGAACAATTGAATGAAAGAATGAACAAGTGAATGAACGGATGAACAATTGAATGAAAGAATTAACATGTGAATTAACGGATGAACAATTGAATGAAAGAATGAACAAGAGAATTAACGGATGAACAATTGAATGAAAGAATGAACAAGTGAATGAACGGATGAACAATTGAATGAAAGAATTAACATGTGAATTAACGGATGAACAATTGAATGAAAGAATTAACATGTGAATTAACGGATGAACAATTGAATGAAAGAATTAACATGTGAATTAACGGATGAACAATTGAATGAAAGAATGAACAAGAGAATTAACGGATGAACAATTGAATGAAAGAATGAACAAGTGAATGAACGGATGAACAATTGAATGAAAGAATTAACATGTGAATTAACGGATGAACAATTGAATGAAAGAATTAACATGTGAATTAACGGATGAACAATTGAATGAAAGAATTAACATGTGAATTAACGGATGAACAATTGAATGAAAGAATGAACAAGAGAATGAACGGATGAACAATTGAATGAAAGAATTAACATGTGAATTAACGGATGAACAATTGAATGAAAGAATTAACATGTGAATTAACGGATGAACAATTGAATGAAAGAATTAACATGTGAATTAACGGATGAACAATTGAATGAAAGAATTAACAAGTGAATTAACGGATGAACAATTGAATGAAAGAATTAACATGTGAATTAACGGATGAACAATTGAATGAAAGAATTAACATGTGAATTAACGGATGAACAATTGAATGAAAGAATTAACATGTGAATTAACGGATGAACAATTGAAAGACGGATGGAAACTGAATGAACAAATGGGCGAACGGCCAAACATGTCAGCCAATGCTTGATAAATGATGAATGAACAAAATTTGTTCATTCATTAATGAACAACAGAATGAACACATCACAACTGAATGAGGGAATAAACAAGCGATCAAGTCCTGAACAGATGAACATGTTAAAAACAACAAAAATGAAAGGTTGGGTAATTGAAAGAGTAACAGAATGACCAATTGGACGAATAGTCCATGCTTTGTTGAGAGATAGAAGAACTGCAACAAAAAGGAATGGATAGTATGGTACACAACAGCGAAGTGAAGAATCTATCAAGTAAAACGGGAAAAGGAGGATGAATAGAGGTCAGAGATAAACAAGGAAAGATACGAAGTGGAATTTGAGAGGTTAACAATCTGTGTAAAGAATGCATAGAGGCGTTATATAAGGGCGAATTCTTCAGTGGTATTGAAGAAGGTGTGAGAAGGGAGATGGAAGAAAAGAGAGGAGGAGAAAAAGAAGATAGTGACCCGATACTGCTGGCAGAGGAAGTAAGAACAGGGAAAAAAGAACTGAGAAATAACAAGACAAGTGTATGACGATATACCAGCAGAGATGTTGAAGAGTCTGGATGAGAAAGCAATGAAGGAAATAATCAAAATATGTCAGGAGACATACCATACATCAGGAATATGGCCGGAAGACTACCTACATTCCATCATGGAATGTGTACCAATAAAAAAGAAGCCTAACGCAACTAGATGTGAGGACCACCTCATTATCAGTTTCATTACACATGCGTCAAAGGTTTTGATTAGAATACTAGCAAAGAGGATACAAGCAAAAACAGATGCAATACATGAGATAGGAGATGATCAGTTCGGGTTTAGGAAGGGCATGGGAATTAGAGATGCAATTGGGTCACTGAGAGTAATAACAGAAAGAAGTTGCGAAATAGGAAAGGATGTAAGCTTATACATTATACATAAAAATTATATTTCGTAGACTTCGAAAAGGCGTTCGACAGAGTGCACTGTATGAAACTGAAGAGGGCATTGAGAAGAGTTGGAGTGGACTGGAGAGATAGAAGATTGATAGGCAATCTGCATATGGGACAAAAAGTACGGATAAGAATAGACGGTTGGATATTCAGAACAAGGAAGGTGAGAAGGGGGTGAGACAGGGATGCCTTCTGTTACCATTACTCTTCAACATAATAATTATTATATAGAGGAGATAATCAAGGTGGCAATGGAGGAACTAGAAGAAGGGATTAAAGTGAGAGAAATGTGGATCAGGGCATTAAGATTCGCAGATCATCAAACAATGATGGACAAGCTGAACACAACATCAAAAGAATATGGTATGAAAATCAACAAAAGAAAACAATGGTTATGAGAGCAAGCAAATGAAAGAAAGGTGGTTAGAATCTACATCGTTGGAGAAGAACTGGAACAAGTCAAGGAATTCGCTTATCTCGGTAATACTATTACGGAGGATGTCCCAGAGAAATACAACGAATGATTTTACTAGGAAAGATGCATTTGAAACGAGAAAAGAACTATTGAGGATTTGAGGGGAGGAATCAATAAGGAACTGAAAAAGAGAATGGTAAAAACCTTAGTATGGAGTGTGATGCTATATGGATCAGAGACATGGACTATGCGGATTGAAGACATCAAGAGAATAGAAGCATTCGAAATGTGAATATGGAGAAGGATAGAAAGAATCAGTTGGAAGGATCCTAATAAGGAATGAAGAGGAGTAACTGAGAAGAGTTGAAGAAAAGAGATGATACACACAATGAGAGAAAGACAAAGGATGTTAGACTGGATGATGAAAGACGGATATAAGAAGATGAAGGAAAAAGTACAGAACAGAGAATGGAGACGTCAAACATTCGAACATTCTGCCTAGGGGCAGAGAACGCAAGTAAGAAGAGTTTTGTTGACTCACCGTTAGAGATGCGATTATCACGATTATCACGATGATGATGATGATGACGACGACGACCAAGAATGTCTTTTTCGTCATCATTATAATCTGTTTTAGGACTGACGTTGTTGTCGTTGCTGCAGCTGCTGCTGCTGATGCTGAAGCTGGGCTCACTGATCATCTTCATCTCGTCGCTAAGCAACGGAGAATGCCTCGAAGTCGAGTCGAGTTCACAGGTCCATGACCTCAGTGACACCAATGACCTCAGTGACCTCTCTCTGCCTCGTGACGAATCTGTAATGTCGTCATCATCATCGTCATCGTTGACATCATCATCAATAGATCAGTCTGCAGCTTAGCATAACTCTGTTTAGCATAGCTTAGCTCTGCTAACATGAGAATTGGTCATCCGCTCATTCAATTGTTCATCCGTTCATTCAATTGTTCATTTGTTCATTCAATTGTTCAACCGTTCATTCAATTGTACATCTGTTCATTTAACTGTTCATCCGTTCATTCAATTGCTCATCTATTCATTCAATTGTTCATCTGTTCATTCAATTGTTCATCTATTCATTCATTTGTTCATCCGTTCATTCAATTGTTCATCCGTTCATTCAATTGTTCATTTGTTCATTCAATTGTTCATCCGTTCATTCAATTGTACATCTGTTCATTCAATTGTTCATTTGCCCATTCAATTGTTCATCTATTCATTCAATTGGTCATCTATTCATTCAATTTTTCATCTGTTTATTCAATTGTACATCTGTTCATTCAATTGTTCAGCCGTTCAATCAAAACAGTTCATCCGTCATTCAATTGTTCATGTTAGATTAGATTGGATTATATTTGATTAAATTGGATGAGTTATAAGTGCATTTCTTTTGTGACAAGGTAGTAGCCGCATTTGTGTGACGACCGATTCTAACGCGGAGAGAACGTCTTTTACTGATTTTAAATTAAATTAGTTTAGTGGTGTTTAAGATGTGCACTCTGGCCATTCGATTACTTTGCCCCTACTTATATAGCGAATTCTAAAAATATAAAATGGTGTCTAAGGCGAACACTAAATGCAGGAGGTCATCAATGGACACTGAAACGTTTTATTGTGGAAAAGCATAAAATAAACGCAGAAATTACCGGAACGAAATTTCGAAATCAGCTGAAAGATGTCGTAGTGACTTTTGATCTGCGCTTCCTGCATCGGCGTCCGTCCCTGCTTGTTCAGCACTTCTGCGCATGCGCCGTGCTCCAGTAGCAGACGACAGATGTCCACGTGACCTCGGTAGGCCGCCAGATGGAGCGGCGTGTCACCGTTGCTCCTGGTAACGAGTCTGACGTCAGCGCCTCTGAAAGAAGAAAGAAACGCTTGGAAAGATCGTTGGTGGTTTTATGCATGAAATATCGGCATGAAAATATACAATATACATGACGAATGCCTTAAATACAGCAGTTACCGCGTTTCAGTTATATGGCGCTATATAAATCTGGACATTGTTATTAGGCCTACACCAGTATCTAGTGTTAACGTGGATCTGGCTTTTTCATTCTCGGTGGTTGCTACACTGCGCTTGTTGCCCATGGGGTCATTCTACTCTGTTTCTTTAGAATCTCAATACGGCACGGTTGGGCCGTGAGCGCTTCTGAATAGCCTACCATGAAGAGGCGCTATATAAAACTTTGCTAAATGATTATAATAGTAATCATTAGGTTCAATGTTATTTTTTACCATTTGGGAGTTTTGCACTGAAGCTTATTCCTCGATTCAATACGTCATGTACGCTTAGTGTACATTGGACAAGCAAGCAAAGGTTAAATTCAACCAAAAAAATGAAATGTATGGGTTTAACGACTCTTTTTCATTACGAAGATGATTTCAGCGTCGACTCCACGTTTATATTGCGACCGAGCCACCCGCAGTATGTAAAGATCCGACCGGGGAATCGAACCCGCTCCGCCGGCGCGGCGAGCGGGCTACAACCCACTCGGCCACACAGGATCCAAAATGAAACTATGACCTTTATATAAAGTGTGTTATAACTGTTTTAAAGGTGTCGTTGAGCACGCCATCAAAATCGCACTTAACGATAATTTATGGCAGCTGTTAAGTTCTGCCAATCTTACAACAGTTAAAAGAAACTTTTAATTTATTTATTGTTGTGTATCTTCATGTTGAAAACCAGTTTTTAAACGACAACTTTAATTTGTCAAGGAGCATTTTTATGCATTCAATATCCCACTATCATCGACACCTTTATAAAGCGTTACCTTTTTAATAGAACTCGCACGCAATCCGTGTGCCCTCTATCGGCCGCACCATGCAACGGCGTTGACCCTGACTTCTCGGTCGTAAGGTTGACCTCAGCCGAATGACGAATCAACCAATCACAGGCAGCCACGTGACCATTGCACGCAGCCCAATAGAGCGCCGTCGTGCCATCTGGCGGACAACGGAAATTGATGTCGACGTTTTCCGTCGCTAGGTGGAGTCGTCTCAGGCAGCTGACGTCACCGTTCTTTGCCGCCTCTATAAGATCCATCATCACCTTCGATTGAACATGGCCGGTGCTACCAAGCTACAATCAAGTAATATCAATCAATATAATTATTTTATAAGGTGATATGTCGATAGGTCCTGGCTTCGTTTCTCTTTATATAATTATCTTAGATTATTTATAATAATAATTATAAATAATTTTAAATTATTATAATTTATTATCTTATATAAATATAATTTTCTGTTTCGTTTAATCATTCCTTCGCTCTAACTCGTTCATTCAGTCAATCATGGTCGGTTCGTCGTAATCATAATCATAATCTCCAAACTTCTAAAGCGCGCTGCACAAACTTATTCACGAGCGCTGCGTTGAGTAAAAAAAGGGTTGCCCGTAAGAGTCGTCCAAATGAAGTGAGAGTCCTGTTGACATAGAGTCAATCAGGTTGGTCGGTCGGTCAGTCAGTCAGTCAGTCGGTCGGTCAGTCAGCCGGTCGGTCAGTCAGTCGGTCGGTCGGTCAGTCGGTCCGTCAGTCAGTTGGTGTCAGTCAGTCAGTCAGTGTCAGGCAATATCTACCTGCACCTCTACCTCTACTCTACCTAATAGCTAAGGATAGGTGCCTAATTATATAGTACATACGCATCTCTGTCTCTGTCTCTCTCTCTAACACAAGCCGCATTATGTACAAAAAACATAAAATAATGCATAAGTTTATATAGGGTTTCATGTGCGTGTGAGTGCTTGAGTGCGTGAGAGAGAGAGAGACAGACAGACAGACAGACAGACAGACACAGAGAGAGAGGTGGGCACAAGTTCGCAAAAGCACGGTAGTCCACGACAGATTAGAGATTACTGTTTACTTTCGCTTTCGGTTTCGACTACAACGCGAAAGGTCCGCCTACCGGACAACATGAACAAAATTATACAAATACTGTTTTTCATACACATGCGAATATGCATGGATATGCATGTATCCGTGTATATAATTAGCGTATATGAATATATAATTGTTTGTACACTCTCGTGTACATGTACGGAACATTGCTGTGCGCGTGTGTATCACAATACGGGGAAACCTGGTATTCAGAGATTAGGTAAACGGTTTCAAGGAACCCGGATCTAAGACATTGTCTGATTTACTACTATCAGAGCGATCGAAGAAAAGGGATTAGTGCATCGAATCGGATCACGTGACCTACATGTACACTCAACAGATAGGATTACTTGACACATACATGTATTCATACATGCATGCATACACTCATACGTACATAGAAGATACACACATACCACACACATACCACACACATACCACACACATACCACACACATACCACACACACATACGTTGGTATAATCGTGCTATAGAGGCCTGTTGTCATAGAGACCAAGAGAGAAGAGACAGACCTGTCGCTGAGGGGGTTTTGCAAAGCGGGAGAAAACTGGCTACATAGGTTGTCGGGTTGTAATGGAGAAAATCATTTTACTAAGTAGGGGCCTAGTTGTATATTAGAGCTTTCAGTCGACACTATGATAACAAAGATCATAAGATCGCCCTCCTCCCTAATCCAGGCTTGGGACTGGCACTGTGAGAGTAGCCTACGAACAGTGGTGTGTTTATTTTCTAAGCAAATCGTCTTAGCATGTATACGGTTTAATGATATCGGCAACTCACCCAATGCAGAACTATAATAATTTGTCCCTCGATTCCAGAAACAAATTCTATTCTTAAGCCTCAGCGAGTTTCCTTGATTTAAACTTTCCAATAATTTTCCAATCGCCAGTGATAAGCTCAGTCTTGTAAGTCGACGACGTTTCTCGCTGATGGTCTTTGAGAGATTTTCTTGTCTTCAACTGCAGACATCGTTGAGTGCTCAATACAAAGCGACTGCATACATGTACAATTGTACATACATAGCCTTAGACTATAATATCGTAGGAAAGTCCCGCATTGGTAAGCGCTGATTAACTACGTGTTACAAATGCCACAGGTCGACTGAGAGTCTACAGTCGCCTCTGCGTATTTAGACGTTTGCACGCATATATAATCACTCGATCAATATATATATATATATATATATATATATATATATATATATATACTTCCTATCTGCACGATTCCTGCAATCCACCCCGAGAAACCAAAATCCCCAACGCAGACGGACTGGATTAAACACAGAATAATAGACATGTATAATAAATAAATACTATGTGGGAAGAGTATGGTGAATTGGTGAAGGAAGGTAAAGTTGGCTTAAGAGCCCCCTCTGAGAATACGGCAGCGCCCCCCTCTTGCCCCCCCCCCGCGATAGCTTAATCCGGGCCTGTATCCATCCATCCATCCATTAATTCATCCTTAACATTATATAGCATATCTATTCCTCCCACTGTTAGTAATTCCCCCCTTTCAAAATCCTCACAGTAATTGACCACCACTCCTTTTCCTATTGAGACTCGCGTCATCTCTCTCAACGCTTCATCGCAAACGACCCAATCGCATTCGATGCGGTAAGATAGCGCTAAATGCATCTGTGAGGGCACTGCATTCTAAACGATCATAATTATTGAATATTGAGTAATGAAAAGAAATATAAAATGGTCTAGAATCGATTCTCATGCACAAGAATCACCCCACCCCCAGCAAATTATCTAACTGTTCATTAAAATAGCATAACATAACATTTCATAACATGTCATAACATTTCATAACATTTCATAACATGTCATAACATGTCATAACATTCCATAACATTCCATAACATTCCATAACATGTCATAACATTCCATAGCATGTCATAACATTCCATAACATGTCATGACATTATAAAACAGGTCATAACATTCCATACCATGTCATAACATTCCATAACATGTCATGACATTACAAAACAGGCCATAACATTCCATACCATGTCATAACATGTCATAACATTCCAAAACATGTCATAACATTTCATAACATGTCATAACATTCCATAGCATGTCATAACATTCTATAACATGTCATAACATTCCATAACATGTCATGACATTCCAAAACATGTCATAACATTCCAAAGCATGTCATAACATTCCAAAACATGCCATAACATTCCATAACATGTCATAACATTCCAAAACATGTCATAACATTCCAAAACATGCCATAATATTCCATAACATGTCATAACATTCCAAAACATGTCATAACATTCCAAAGTATGCCATTACATTCCATAGCATGTCATAACATTTCGTAGCATGTCATAACATTCCATAACATGTCATAACATTCCAAAACATGTCATAGCATTCCATAACCAGTCATAACATTGCATGACATTATGACAACAAAGTGCAACATAACCCTGGTTTCAAGTCGTTCATGAGACTTGTGCCAAGAACCAATGCTTTACATTTTGACTTCTGGACAAACCGTATGACAAGACTCAGCGCTCGTAAATAAGCGGTCTGCATTTGCTGTCTTCCTGTCTATCTCTCTGTCTCCTAATCTGCGCGTCTGTCCGTCTGCACATCTGCCCGTCCATCTGTCCCTCTGTCCGTCTGTCCCTCTGTCCGTCTGTCGCTCTGTCCGTCTGTCCGTCTGTCCCTCTGTCCGTCTGTCCGTCTGTCTATCCATCTGTCTGTCTGTCTGTTCATCTGTCTGTCGTCTGTCTGTCTGTCTGTCCATCTGTCCGTCTGTCTGTCTGTCCATCTGCACATCTGTCCGTCTGTCCATCTGTCTGTCTGTCCGTCTGTCTGTCTGTCTTCACTTCCTCCTTTCCAGAAGTAACCCTGTTTGTTTTCCTCCTAACGTTCACAGTCCATTCATTTTCAATATTCTTCGTAACATTGTTTCTTAAAAATAAAACAACGCCCAGATCCTCCAATGCAACGAAACCGGATTTCTTACTGCACCTAGTGTGATTCATTTCCTCCAAACTGTTGTGAAGAGGAATTTATTGGCTCGCGAGTTTCTGAGAAAGAGATCGGTTCTATTGAAACCGGACTCATTACTGCATCTGGTGAGAGTAATTTCCTGCATTGGGAAATCCGAGCTGGAGTGGGTAATATACGGAGAACACGCAAGGAAACAGGTTTCAACCTTAGCTGGGGTTAAGGGTAGGGCCTCAGAGGGCGGATCCAGGGGGCCAATCTGGCTATCCCCCCATTTAAAGAGCGCATGGGACGTGGCCCCCCATTTGGTTTCAGCAAGCCATTAAATCAATGCAGTGAGAGAGAAAAGCAGGATACCAGAGAGGCCATTACTCCGACCAGGATGACTGATGACTTTAAAAAAGGTCATCAGATTTTTCGGCGACCAAGACGAAATTTTTCCTGGTCCAAGACCCTAAATTTTGCCCCCCCCCCACCACCGAAAATTTCTGTATCCGCCCTTGTAGGACCTAATGGTCAGCACTATCATAATGTCTCGGATTCGTTTCCCGCATTAATCCTCTCAAAGGTCTACACAACCAACCAATCGATAGACGGCGATAGTAACATGAATAACAATAAAAATATTTTCACCATTGTACAATCCGGTTGACAGACCGCAACCGGTTACAGTGTATACAGTTATGAACAAGTTTTATGAAACTCAAACAATTCACAAGAACGTAAATCACAGAAGACATTAAATCACAAATCTCCAGCCATGCTAGGCGCGAGTTTCATGTACTTTATATGCCATCTAGCGAATGAAGGAAGAGTTAAACACAGGGCAATAGGGATTCAAACTGTATATCGTTAGCACTTCAAGCCAGCGTGTTACCCATTATGTTAAACCCTCCCCCTAACCTTTAATGTCAACAGTTAAATTAGACTTCTGCAATAAATCTTGTGATCATCCGTCATAGCATACTATGATGAATTATTGTAATTATCTGCGATGTTTCAGTTTGAATTTAAACGAAGATAATCATTTTATTGTTGTAGTTATTGATCCGAAATCTTTACGGCAGGTGTGATTTATTTCTTTTGAGTGCTCTGACTGGAAATTCGCACGCGACACTGTAAGGTTGGCGTAGGAACGAGGAAGTTGTCGAACCTTATCGTTGCAATTACCATTCGGGATTGCCTATAGTGGCACTCGAAAGCAGCTGTCTGTTTGTCAGTCCGTCCATTCGTCCGTCCGTCCGTCCATTCGTCCGTCCATTCGTCCGTCCGTCTATATGTCTGTATGTCTGTCTTTGTCTGTCTGTCTATGTCCATCTGTCTGTCTGTCTGTCTGTCTGTCTGTCTGTATGTCTGTCTGTCTGTCTGTCTGTCTGTCTGGCTGTCTGACTGTCTTTATAATTAGTAAAGGCTGGCGAATTAGTCTTCAACTATTCTACTTCATAGAAAAGATATTCAACGTCGACCTCCTCCATTATTCAGGTTGATCGGGTCTGGCACTACCAACTGCTACTAGCCACAACTGGTTAGTTGCTTTAGTTGTAGTAGTTTCAGTTTAAGGACACTGCATAACAAGAATCATCAACATCGCCCTCCTCCTTTATCCACACTTGGGACTGGCACTGTCAGAGTGCAAACAGTGTCGTAGTCTTTAGCTGTGTATAATTATATACAGAATTTAACGACAGTTTATGACAACAGAGGTCGTTAGTCGATGCCGTGGACAACAATTTCTTGGCATATTATTACAAAGCTTGTTACAAAGGAAGTCGCTCTAAAAGAGTCGAGAAGCTCATGCAGTGTGTGCTATTTATAGCAGTAAAATAAAGCTTAAAAGAGGTGTAAAAGGTCTGCTTTCTTCTACAGAATTTAACAATGAGTGACTGTTTCGTAAGCGTAGAATAACAAGGAGACGTCACAACAAATATAGAATCAATTGTGCTGAAAATTTGCTTCCTGCATTTGAGCATTAAAGGACAGAGAAAACCTTGTTTCTTTCCGACACGTTTAATGCGTTCAAAAGTCTTCACAGACGGATTACACGCGTGAAAATACAATGGATCGGGTCCTGAGAACGTGCTAGTCACGTTGGTGGAACACAATGCAACAGTTGTATCATGCAATCGACCATTTCAACATAACTGAAATTGCTCTCACCTCATCCAACTAAATAACTATAACATAATTTTATCACAATCTAACCTACTCTTTTATTGGGTTTTCCCTCCCAAATCCCTTCTAACCTAATAATTCAACTTAAACTTTTTTTTATTGAACTGAAATTACAAACCTATATAGTGCCACCTCACAGAGAGAGAGAGAGAGAGAGAGAGAGAGAGAGAGAGAGAGAGAGAGAGAGAGAGAGAGAGAGAGAGAGAGAGAGAGAGAGAGAGAGAGAGAGAGAGAGAGAGAGAGAGAGAGAGAGAGAGAGAGAGAGAGAGAGAGAGAGAGAGAGAGAGAGAGAGAGAGAGAGAGAGAGAGAGAGAGAGATTTCATTATAAAAAATTGGCGCTCTCGACCCACCACAATGAAACCACGTCATAGAACACCATGCTATTCTAGGTAATGCTATGCAATGTTATGCTACGCTATGCTAATAATGCTATACTCTGCCATGCTATGTTATACTAAACTATTCTATGCAATGCAATGCTGTGCCACGCAATACCACACCATACTGCAATTACTGCATTAAGTTAAACAGCAACAATCTTAATTAACAGTATACGATACACTGCCAGTGCAATGCAAACTTACCGTAGCGCTAAATCATGGTGTGCAACATAACACAGCACTACAGTGACTACACGTATAAGGTACACGCTGTAACGTCACCGCTGGTCCGTAACTATTATTTATTACTTTTATTGTCAATCAGAAGCTTCTATAGAGCCCGTTTCTGAGGCACAAGGTGTGAAATGCATAATCTAAATAATAATTACAATGCGAGTGAAGTAGCATGTTTTCAATCATTTATCTATTCCGGAATTTTTATAGCACCCTTCTTCTTAGTCTACTCGGGCACTATCCTACTCTGACGAAACCAAATACGGTACAATAGATAGAGTAGAATATCGTACATGTACATCGCAATACACTGGAGTAGGCTATACAATATGGAGTTGAATGCAATATTATGCTGTGCAATACTAGAACACTTCCTGAACCTCAGACGGTCAAAGACAACGAGAACACGATCAACTCATGCGTGTCATGTCAGTTCATGCATGACTTGTCATCACTTATAATATAAGATAGCACCACGATATGCAAGTGTGTGTGTGTGTGTGTGTGTGTTTGTCTGCATGTGTTATCGTGTAGCATCTGTGTGCGTAACGTGTGCGTGCGTTCGTGCGTGCGTCCGTGTGTGTGTGTGCATGCGTGTGCGTGTGTGTGTGTGCATGCGTGTGCGCGTGTGTGTGTGCGTGCGCGTGTGCGTGTGCATGTGTGTGTGCGAGTGTGTGTGTGTGTGTGCGTGCGCGTGCGCTTGCGCGTGTGCGTATGTGCGTGTGCGTGTGCGTGCATGTGTGCGTGCGAGTGTGTGCGTGCGTGTGTGCGTGTGCGTTCGCGTGCGTGTGTGTGTGTGCGTGTGTGTGTGCGTGTGTGTGTGTGTGTGTGTGTGTGTGTGTGCGTGTGTGTGTGTGTGCGTGCGAGTGTGTGTGCAGTCGTAGGCTACGTGTGAGAGCGTGCATGCACATCTACGCCGGGACCTATCCTTGCATCAAGCGCATGCTCACACGTCTGCATGCACGATTGTATTTATCGGTATTTCTGTGTGCCTGTATACTATAACATGCGCGCCTCTGTATTTCCCCCATATATGTGCGCCTTCCTGTATCTCTACATGTATACATCCTTTTTTATCTGCTTTTCCTTCGACCCTCATCTGCATTCCACTATAATAATCTTTCGACGAATAATTCGAGTCAAAACTTGAGTCTTAACGGATTTAATTATGGCAGCACCGGCTCTCGTCTAAGAATGGTATTTACTTGAGCGTGGCGATATTAACGCATCACTAATTTCTTTGGCGATCGCTTAAGGTACCCAAAGCACATTGAGAGGTTTCGCGTTAACATGCACAATGTTGCACATGGCCAGCAGGTGGCCATGCAGCAATCAAATCTTTTCATGGTAATCTCGAGAAATGAGGGGTCTGATTTCTCCAAAGCTCAATGCGGAAATCTGATAGTGAACTGATTTTTTAATTTTTCGCATTTGCTATAGCGCCTTTTCAAGTTATTACTCGGAGACGCTCCCGACTACATCGCGGGTGGACAATGCAACGGAGTTCCCCCAGAAGCGCACGTGCGAGTGAAGGACATGCTCATTGCTCAGGGTCCCTTCGCGGCGACTTGAGGTGGATTCGAACCTGGAAACCTACGGTTCTAAGGCACCCCACAAAATTATATGCTTAAATCAACCGATTAGTCAATCAACCAATCAATAATTTTCATTGATCCAATAATAGCAAAAATATATATCAATCTTAGATCAATTTGACAGTCATTAGTGTTTAATCTTCAAAGATGTTGAATTCGGAATGGAAAGTTAGGCTTTTGCATTATAAATAGATCATGCAATATTGTACAAGCGCACCCAAAGTCATGCTCTGCTACATGTATAGGTCTTGTTAGATCTGTAAACATTCATTCAAAACGATTCGCTTTGATTTCACCATATACATGCGTACTGTGACATAACAACTTAGATTGCACTATGCTATCCCATGCCATGGCGTACCATATCATACTATATTATATTAGATTATACTATAAATGAGATTTCATTGGATTAAGTGAGATTAATTAGCTAGTTCTCTCTGTTATCAGAATGATTATGACCGAGTGATACGTCAACTGACGATTCAATAGCCGAATAAAAAGAACTGATTGTCCAATCTGCGGTCCACTTAAACGCAATGACACCGTATATATATATATATATACGGTCCAATGACAATGTGTGTATGTATATATATATATATATATATATATATATATATATATATATATATATATATATATATATATATATATGATCCCACGTATAGGTTACCCTCTCCCAAACGGCCACTTGTACTTATCCTTTTAAAACACTCGAGTTCTTTTGGCGCCTGAATGGTCGTGATTATAACTCTAAACTTTAACTAGGAAGTCGCGTTGGTTGATGGGAGTGCCACCTTTGTCCGTTGATGCCCGAAAGAAAGTCTAAGGATGGGAACGCAGAGATTTTCAAGAGATTTGAATATTAAGTCATGCAGAGAAATTGAAGAGATTTGCAATTTAACCCAAACAGAGAAGTTGAAGAGATTTTAGATTTCAGCTGTGCAGAAAAACTGAAGATAAACCAAAGCCTATTTGCATTTCGAGTTATGCATAAAATTGAAGAGATTCTCAAATTAAGTGATGCAGAGGAATGTGAGAGGTTTCTAATTTAATTTGCATCTCGATGTATACAATTTATTTCATTACAATGCATGTACATTGTAGGTTTCCATTCACATCTGCATTTGTGCAACTATGCGAATCACATTGCACACCATAGCCTATGCCACATTTATATTTTGCATTATTATGACCTATTACCCTTCTGCAGACTGTATATGCCCATAATTTTATCCACAATCTACATTAAATGTTTACGATTGCCCAACAAACCTATGCATCCCAATGCATCTCCATTTTACACTTAAAGTCGCAGATACTTTATTCTAAACAATAGTAGGCTATTGGAAGTCTATAATAATAACAATAGTACCACTCTACTAGTCTGCTTACCTTCCATTCACTTCAAGAAGACCATCACTTGGAAGCTGGAACCGATCCTAACCGTTCGTTCGTCTGCAGAGCTGAGACCAGTTAACCCTACAGCAACTCTTTGAGTAGCAATAATAATTTTTGAGCCTGCTTCTCAGTTTGTATTCGTTGTTGAGTGCGCAACTGCGCATGCGTGCAAAATGCATATCCATGCCTATATAATCATGAGTGAGTGAGTGCGTGCGTGCGTGTGGATGTGTGGTTCAGTGACCTCACGACAGAATCTCATTGGACTGTAGAGAAAGCCAAACCAGGTAGTTTGCATTGAAGGAGAGAGACAGACAGACAGGCAGACAGGCAGACCGACAGGCAGACAGACAGGCAGACAGAACTAAAGAGCGCGTGAGTGGGAAATTCGCTACAGCCGGTTCAACTGAACTTCCTGTTCGATCGATAGCCAAGCCTCTTATGAGCAGGCGAGAAGTAGACAACAGAGCCACACCGTCTGTCTGTGTCTGTCTGTGTCTATCTGTCTGCGTGTCTGTGTGTTTTGTCAGTGTGTGTCAGTGTGTGTCTGTGTGACTGTATATCAGTGTGTCTGTTTGTAATGTCTGGATGTGTGCGTCGATCTCTGTGTGTTTGGCTGTATGCCCACCTCTCTCTCTCTCTCTCTCTCTCTCTCTCTCTCTCTCTTCTCTCTCCTCTCCTCTCTCTCTCTCTCTCTCTCTCTCTCTCTCTCTCTCTCTCTCTCTCTCTCTCTCTCTCTCTCTCTCTCTCTCTCTCTCTCTATCTCTATCTCTATCTCTCTCTCTCTCTCTCTCTCTCTCTCTCTCTCTCTCTCTCTCTCTCTCTCTCTCTCTCTCTCTCTCTCTCTCTCTCTCTCTCTCTCTCTCTCTCCTCTCTCTCTCTCTCGCCTCTCTCTCTCTCTCTGTCTACCTGTATGTCTGTTTGTTTATCTGTCTGTCTGTCTCACTGGGTGTCTGCAATCACGTTTATTTATACATTCAGTGCCTGGAGACAACAACAGGTGCTTTCCAATCATAAGAAGCTTAACAATAGTTGTCACAATGCCACAAATATCCAGTTTTATTGGCCACTGTTCTTCCTTCTTTCAATTATACAATTATTATTATATTTACATATTATATACTATGCATAATTTATTTAACGTGCATGAAAACGCGTACCTCCATGCACATGCACACATGCACACATGCACACATGCACACACACACACACACATGCATACATACATACATACATACATACATACATACATACATACATACATACATACATACATACATACATACATACATACATACATACATACAAACATACATACATACATACATACATACATACATACATACATGTACATACATACAAACAAATAATATGCATTCACACATACACACACGTATACATAATGCATACATGCATACGCATTACACACATAATATTATACGCATACATATATTTATATATACATGATATAATGATCGACGTGGGATTGCCTTGTTTTACAATATGACACACACACACACACACACATACACACACAACATAACGCAGACTTGTCTGAGGTCATTAAATGTGCAATGCTGAGTGCCATACTTACATACTTGCATAGTAGAAGTATGCATGCATACATTGCATAGATAGATAATAATCATCGTCTTATTTCAAACTGCAGACACATCGCAGTGTGATCACAATTAACAGCGCGAATGAATGATTGCAAGTTATTACATGAGTCGAATTCACAATGAATTTACAATGAATTTACAATGAATTTACAATGAATTTACAATGAATTTGCAATGAATTTACAAGAATTTGCAATGAATTTACAATGAATATTTACAAGAATTTGCAATGAATTTGCAATGAATTTACAATGAATTTACAAGAATTTGCAATGAATATTTACAAGAATTTGCAATGAATTTACAATGAATTTACAATAAATTTACAATGAATTTACAAGAATTTGCAATGAATTTACAAGAATTTGCAATGAATTTACAATGATTTTACAATGAATTTGCAATGAATTTACAATGAATTTACAATGAATTTACAATGAATTTACAATGAATTTGCAATGAATTCACACCGAATTTACAATGAATTTGCAATGAATTTGCAATGAATTTACAATGAATTTACAATGAATTTGCAATGAATTTACAAGAATTTGCAATGAATTTACAATGAATTTACAATGAATTTGCAAAGAATTTACAATGAATTTACAATGAATTTACAATGAATTTACAATGAATTTGCAAGGAATTTACACCGAATTTACAATGAATTTATAATGAATTTACAATGAATTTACAAGAATCTATAATGACTTTGAAATGAATTTACAATGACTTTACAATGACTTTACAATGAATTTACATTGAATTTACAATGAAGTTACATTGAATTTACAATGAATTTACAAAGACTGTCGACAGTCATGAAAGCCTTGCAAGGCCTCCATGAGCCTCTGCCCAATTTACTAATTTACCAACGCCCTCTGCCGAATGCGCTTTTCTTTTGTTTTGTTTCTTTGTGCACTTATTATAGCGCCCCTTCAAGCTTCATAGGCGCTCCCGACTGCAGTGCGGACACAGCATCGGAGTTTCACGCCGAGGCGCTGCGCAAATGCGAGTGAAGGACTTGCCCAAGTTCCATACACGGTGACTTGAGGTGGATTCGAACCTGCAACCTTTCGACTGCAAGGCGGACGAACGTACCCACTACACCACCGCGCCCCACCATCGTGCCAGAGTGTTTTCCATTCATAAGCACAAATTTGGACAAATGCATGCATAGCATATTGCATAAGATCAGACGTAATTTTATGCCATATCATACCATACATCTGTAGTTGCTATAATTATTATCGTCCGTGTTATCTTCATCCCACGCGCACAGGTGCAAACAAGGACCCTATATCGCCTAGGGCAGGACATCTTCGACGTCGCTCTAAGCACTGTAAGCACTAAGCAGGCGTGCGTGCACGATCGACTTGTCCAAGGAGGTTCTATACACTTAGAACCGCCTGGAACTAATCAGGCATGCATTTATGCATAATACAATGCAATGCAATACAGAGGTGGATCCATGGGAGGGGGTAAAAATGGCCCTATGACATGACATCCAGGCAGGGGGGCAAAATGGTCATGGCCCCCCCATTTAGAAATTTCTTTATTTTTCACCAGCTATTCTGGCCCGAAAAGTTGACGTCCCCCCGTGGGTAGTTCCGTATGTCCGTCCCCCGCACCCGCGAGGAAAGTCATCAGTTTTGGGGCGGAGGGCGGATGGAAAAAGGTTTTTTGGGTGGAAATAATTTATTCGAGGTTGATGACTAAAAAAAGGTAATCAGTTTTGGCGGACGGAAAAAAGGTATTTTTGGGGGAAATTCGAGGTTCATGACCAAAAAAAGGTCGTCAGATTTTTCGGCGACCCAGACGAAATTTTTTCCCTGTTTCCTGGACCAGGACCCTAAATTTTGGCCACCGCCCATCGAAAATTTTTGAATCCGCCCTTGATGCAATACAATACAATACATGCATCATTATCATTGGCGTCGTTGCAACAACGACGTCACCATCGTCCTCGCTTAGAACACAATGTTGCCTTCTTGTATATAATATTATAATAATGTTGTGCTCAATCGGTGTTGAGTCTCTTTCTCGATTCTCTGAAATTACATAATTTTATGATTGTTTGGTTGTTGTGCCAACGACTGTAGCATGGAAATCTACA
>OX457038.1:5557748-5625248 GCA_949752735.1 Lumbricus terrestris | reverse complement strand
CATAAGTCAGACCTGTCCCAAGAACGGAGCGATCGACGAGAAGACTCAGAAAGAGCGTTACAAGTGAGATTCCAGTGATGTAATTAGCCTACAGCCTACTCGACAACAAAAGTGCGGACTGTATTTTGGATGCGGACAGAGAGATGAAAACAGCATTCCCATCATCGACAAGTTAGTTGCTAGTAGTTCAAGACACGACGTCATTGTCGATTCTAAGTTGAGTTAAAAATTCACGGGGAATTTTCATTTGTCACCTCTCACACCAGTTCCGACCGATTTGCCTCATCATCAAACGGATGAGCGAAGGGTGTCTCGGGTTTCGAGATCTGTTCTGCGCTGTCCCCTAATAGGAAATGATTTTAGAACCGGGTGAGTAATAATTGTGACTCGTTCCACGCATGTTTCCAGGATTGGGATTCATCGTTCCAGGTTTGGAAGAGTTCTTCGTTGACTGTTGAGCCATTCCATGGATGGATTTGTGTTGTGAGTCTCTCAGAGGTAAACCCATAGGTCAAAAAGAGACACGCCCTCTGAGCCATTCGAAAGATGATTTTTTCGTATGAGATGCATTCTAGGGAGAAGCCATTCGTTCAGACTTTGAAAACGTGTTTCATGGACATCTAGGGGGTCGTTCATGTCACGAAAAGTTCCTCGTGAATAAGCTGGTGCCCTGCGCTTGGCTTTTGAGTGGCGCTTTAGATGTTTGGAGACTGCGATTGCGTGTACGACTACTACTCATTTTCCGTTTTGCTTCCAGGCGTCACAATTCTCCAGGCTACATGCAAGACCTTGAAGAATAATGATTATCAGAAAGCCTTCGAAACTGTCAAAGCTTTTTAAAGACGTGCTTAGATCAAAGAGATGTGTGAATTTTGAACTTTCGGCACGATTACGAATTAACGATGCGCCCATTCGAGGTCATTTTCTGGGTCACTTCAAGGTCGGACGGGGTTACCTGCTACCTGCCCCTGCAGAATTGTGAAATCTCTTACTAGATGCAAAATAATGCTTTAAGCGTTCACTTAAAATAAGAATTTCATCTTGGAAAGAATTTGAGGGATTGAGAGTTGCATTGAAGTTTCAAGTTTGTTTCAACTCGGATTCTATGTCCAAGGAGGGTTTTTCAAACACGGCATGGTTCTCCAGTTTAGGAACTTCCAGATTTTCAAATGCGATCAGCTAGGAGTTTGACAACGAGCATGTTGACAACGTTTATGCATACATTGCGAGACAATAGATTGTATTTAATAACTGTGTTATCAAACGCGGAGAGTTTACAATGTCCTTCAAAGTAAACCTATAAGAAGATAACCTTTTTTAGTAACTCTTCAAAGAAGTCATACGAACAGTGAATCACTTTTCAAAGGGAGTCATACGAACAGTGAATCACTTTTCAAAGGGAGTCATACGAACAGTGAATCACTTTTCAAAGGGAGTCATACGAACAGTGAATTACTCTTCGAGGAACGTCATACAATAAGTGAATTACTCTTCAAAGAAAGTTCTTCGACCAGAGAATAATAGGCCTATTATCATTCGAAAAAGTCATCGTTCCTGCCAACAAGCCCTCAAAAACAATTGGTCTCTCACGTCGAAAAAAAATCGCCTTCAAAGGAAGAAACAATTCCTTTGAATCACCTGTGAAGATAAATCACCATTCATTCCAATTGACTTTCAAAGGAACTTAACCTTTCTGCTTATCAGCCTTCAGAGGATATCCTATATTGTGCCAGCTGAACACTTCAAAGGCAGCCACCTTTCCTGCATAATCATAGTAGATCACCCTCACAGCTATTATACACTTCAAAATGTCATCTGCCAATTGGACTTCCCCCTAAAGAGAGCCCTCCTCAGCTTCTTCCAATTATTCCATCATACGTTGAAAAGTAGGGGAAACCGGTGCGATGCAGACGCTGTGCTCTGGTTCGGACAGGGAGAACTCCGGTCGCAATCGCCCCTTCTCCGTCTACAGCCTGACCCCTGGTGACAAGGACTACGACATCCGGTCAATCATCGAAGGTGACCTTGACAACCTTCCACCTCTGCCATCGAGGACCATCCGGGTCTTCCTCAGCTCCACCTTTTCCGGTACAGAAACGCTTCCTGTCTTCGCTCTGTTTATATAGCGCTATGATATTGAATATTGTGCTTCATCATGCGTTCTGCTTCGAACCGAGTATTTAGAATGAGTGTTTGAGGTTTCAAATTATTAGGCGCCCTTTGATAGCTGGAGTTTGTACTCTAATTTTAACCCTGCATTTAAGATTTAATTTGCCATTTGTCCGCCATTTTATCCGCCATTTGGTTCCGTGACAGTGTTACATGTGGGAGTTTAGTGCTACCGGGTACCGCATTCCTTGAGCCCGAAAATGAAATAGATTCTGAAATCAGATATCCATTTCATACACGTTTTCTTGATAATTATAGCCATTTCAAGATTTCTGGTCGGCCATTTTGTCCGCCAATTATTATTTGATTTCCTGGCAGTCTTACATCACGAGTCTTTGGTTCTTTGCATTCACTGAAAGACTGAATCCTGTAATGCCAATTTAGACTCTAAATCATGTTTCTATCGCATTCAATACGGCTCTTACAACAGCCATTTGAACAATTGCCATTTTGTCCGCCCTCTTGTTTCCCCACGCAGAATTGTAATGTTTCACCTGGGGCTAATATCGAGTCCCAGGCAGGTTGCAATGCTAAAAATATAAATCCCTTGTATGAATTTCAATGCTCGTGTTACATAAAGTTAGAACTTTTGTCAGAAATTGAACTAAGTTTTTTTAACAGATTTTTGCTAATGACCTCCTCTCTACACGGAACTGGTAATAATAATATGAGCCCACAATTATTAGCCATGCAGAGCCACATTGGATGCTATGTCGGTACCTCCGGCACATGTTATAAAATGCTCTATAATTGTAAATTGCTCTGTTCCAAATGATTTAAAGGTTGCAAACGTAATTCTCTCTTTTAAATTTGTTGAAAGAATGTAATTGATTAATCACAATGCTACACTATACATCTTCAGTTTCTTCGAAAAATTCAGGTGTGTAACGATTGCGATACACTGTACATAAAGGAACACTTTATCGACAAACCATAATTATGGTTCTCGCTCGGGGCACCCTGCAATTATGGCTCTATTACAACTGCACCCAAAGATAAAAGAAGCTATGGACAACAACCCTGCAGTCGGTATTTTTCTGGATCTATCAACAGCATCGGATACAGTCAATCACAAAATACTCATTAAAAGCTAGGACATTATGGAATACGTGGTTATCAACCTTAATTGGTTTTCTGATCATCTTAGAATTAGGGAGCAATATGTACCTATACTCTGGCTACCTTTCAAATCAAACAATTGTAAAAACTGGAGTTCCGCAAGGTTCTATAGGGACATTTGGCTGGCAGTTGTTAGCTTACACGTATAGATTGAGGAAGGATTGCGTGCTTGCGCATTCTAACAGCCGTTACTTTGCATTATATACATTTTATTGTACCGTAATGCATTGTATTGTATATTGTTTTGCATTGTATCTATTCTATTTATTAATTTATTGCATTCTATTGTGTTGGTTGCATTGTATCACGTTCCGTGCAGTGGGTTCTATAATTGTTTGCTTTGTATTGTCTTGCAGACATGATTCCAGAGCGGAATGCTTTGATGGAGCACATCTATCCGCAGCTGAAGGACTTCTGTCGCCAACAGTACAGACTGGAGTTCCAGGTGAGAAGCTCACTACTCAGAGGCGCTCCCGACTGCAGAGCAGACACTGCATCGGAGTTTCACGCCGAAGCGCTGAGCAATAATTTGCGAGTGAAGGACTTGCCCAAGGTCCCTACGCAGCGACTTGAGGTGGATTCGAACTTGCAACCCTCGGCTTCAAGGCAACGACGCCACCACTACACCACCGCGCCCCAAACATACGTGTCAAACTTACGTGTAGACTGTAGACAGACTTAGAGAAACAAAAGACGGTAAATAATTCAGAAAGCGATAGCAGGATTAGGGGTCAAAAGAAAGCAGAAGATTGGAGATTACGATAAAGAAATCAATGAAGATTATTGAAGATGAATAATGGACTGCAGAAATGAACAGAGATAGAAACACTGACGATGGAGCAGTAAACACAGGCGTCTCACACTAACAACACCGGCAACAAATTAGCCGCTTCATTTAATTTACTCAATTACTTCATCATAGCTTCATCTATTTAAGCGCCTTCGTGAGGTTATTGTTCATATACATACATACATACATACATCATAGCCGTAGGTCTACAGTTAATTATTGTCCCATTCACATAAGATCCTGAAGTGAAAACAGACGTTCAAAGTTTGGCGTGCATCGAGAGTATGTCAAGCGTCGAGAGTATCGAAGGTTTTGGGAATGTCTATATGTCTGTGTGTCTATCTACTTTACTTAACTGTCTGTCTCTATCTGCTAGCCTATGTCTCTGTCTAATAATGAGGCAGACTCAAAGGCGGATACAGAATTTTTCGAACGGGGGGGGGGGGCAAAGTCCTACGGAACTACTCACATGGGGGGCCACGTCTACTTTCCGAGCAAAATAGCTGGTCAAAAATAAAGAAATTTCTAAATGGGGGCCATGGCCGGATTGGCCCCCTGGATCCGCCCCTGGGCAGACTCAGCGGTCCACTCCGTAGGGGCGACTGTTGAACAAGCAACGCGATAGATGGACACCCTGCAGGCTGACTGTTTCAGTGAAATTCAACTCCTTACAAACTTGCTATCATCTGTTACTGCTGAAAAGTGTGTTATCAAATTGTGCAGGCAACACTTGTCAGCTTAGGTTACTAAAGACCTACAAAATATTATAGTCTCACTTGAAGCAGGCGTCATATATTATATACTTTTGTTAACACTTCTAAAGAACGTAGCGCACCGAGTGCAGTAAGTTTCATCACGATTGCGTCGTGTGCGTTTGTTCCAGATGATTGACCTTCGTTGGGGAATCCGAGAGCAATCCCACGATGACCACACGATCATTGACTTCTGCCTGAAAGAAATCGAAAACTGCAAACGAGTCTCACTAGGACCAAGCTTCGTGGTCAGTCAAAAGATCCATACATCCATACATCTATTCATTCATCCGTCCGTCCGTACATCCGTCCGTCCATCCATTCATTCATCTATCCATCCATCCATCCATCCATCCATCCATCCATCCATCCATCCATCCATCCATCCATCCATCCATCCATCCATCCATCCATCCATCCATCCATCCATCCATCCATCCATCCATCCATGCATCCATCCATCCATGCATCCATCCATCCATCCATCCATCTATCCATCCATCCATCCATCCATACATACATCCATCTATCCATCCATACATCCATCCATCCATCCATCCATACATCCATCCATACATCTTTACATGCATACACCAATTTATCCATTAGTGCATTCATAACATCGATTCATTCATTGTTTTCATTGAATGAATCATTCATTCATTAATAAATTCGTCCATGTTTTAATTAATTCATTCTGTCATTCAAACACCCTTCCAATCAGCCACCCATCCATCCATCCATTCATCTATAAATACCATATCGCTGTCGATATAAAAATCGTTGAGCACCCGCACTCTCGCACGACCATTTACCATTAAACATTAAACATCTTCCTCTTCCTTTTCACTACGATCGCCTGCATGCCAATCGGTCACAGGTCGTCAGTTTCGGTTTTTTGTTCGGCACAAAACGACATATCGTACTCGGCCTACTTCGGCTCTAAGTTCAACAACTTCTTTAGACAGACAACAAAGACCATTTGAATTAACGACATTTATTATTTTTGAATAGATAGAGCTAGTAGCCTATAGTTTCACCTTAGCGACTTCCTGTCTGCCTGTCTTGTCTGTCCATCTTTCTGTCTGTCTTTATGTATATCTGTCTGTCTGCATTGTATGTTTGTATATATATATATATATATATATATATATATATATATATATATATATATATATATATATCTGTCTGTCTGCATTGTATGTCTGTATATATATATATCTGTCTGTCTGCATTGTATGTCTATATATATATAGCCTAATTATTAGGGTGGTCCTTATTTTAAAAAGTTTGATTTTGTAACGGGGCACCCTCCAAGTTGGTTTTTATTGATGAGAAAAAAATTGAGAAAATGTTTGGAGAGAATCTGAGAACATTTAGGGGTCGCTAAGAAAGGTTAAAGTTCAAGGTTAGAATTAATTTGGGCTTTGTGTTCCACTATGCGTAATTTCCATTAATATGCTTTCCAACCATGTTAATCGCTATGATAGAATTTGATAGACAACTAGTCACATATTTATTAACATCTCCGACATCATGATTGCCACCTACTTACTTATTTTATTGACATTTTTCTATAATGCATTCACAGCCATTGCATCTTTTGGCAGCAATTTCGCTTCATTTTGGTTTTTTCGTGTAAATTGCATAATTTCGCTATTGTCAAAGAGAACACAAAGTTGGCAGTAGACCTAAGTCTTGACAATGCCACGGCGAAAGTGAGTAACAGAAATACAACACTTGTAGGCCTACTTTCTTTCGCACTACAATGTCTTGGCAATGAACCCGCAGAGTTCAATCTCAATTGCTTTTCAATCCTTCAGCAGTGAATAAAGAATCGGCAAAAATTTATGAAAACTTGAAAGCTGAATGCCAACCAGGAGTTCCTCTAATAATTCACTGGGATGGAAAGTTGTTGGAAGACATCTGCAGACTGCAGCAAAGAAATAGTAGACCGTCTTCATGTCCTCGTTTCTAGAGTGGATGTCGACCAGCTCCTCGGTTTACAGAAGTTATCATCGGGACAAGAAAATCTTGTGTCTGCAGTGTATGAAGCGGTTGTGACTTGGGGTATTACTGATCCAATCAAATCTATGTGTTTCGACACCACATCAGAGAACAGTGGACTTAGAGAAATGGTGCCTGCATCCTGTTGGAACAGAAGCTGGACAAGGATTTGTTGCAGAGTGCATGTCGCTATCACACAGGCCTAAATTAAGTTGGAGGCAGTGGTCATGTTTTCTCTTGGTTCACCAAAGGGTAAGGACATAATGATTTTTCAGCTACATGGGCTGCACAGAGCAAGGTTGATCGGCAAGAGTATTTACAGTGTTAAGATATGTATGTTCAAGAAATAATTCAAGTCAATAAGAAGAGAATAAAGGGTATAGCTGACATCATTCTGCCAACTATACGTCAAAGTCTGGCTTCAAGCACCGTATGCACCATCTATGCTCCTCGACTTGACCTGTAGAGTGTAGATCTTTAAGGACATTGACAAAATACAGGGAGATAAATAGTGCAGTTGCAGACGTTGCAATGAAGAAATGTTTAGGTGTCCTTTGGTATCTTTCAGAGGAATTGGTGGCTTTTGCGTTCTTTGATTTGTGGGCCCTATGGGGCTTCCATTTATACCAAGCGCCAAATGGTTACTACTCTGGACAAAACTTGGATCGAACATCCACTACAAAGAAGAACCTTGGAACCTGCTGTAATAAGCTCAATGCAACTGGAAGATTTTGTCATGGACAACACGAGATTTTTCAAGTTTTCTCCAACAAGACGTTGATATACATGGTCAAACGACGAGAACTTTAAGTTAGATTAGGCCACTGCGACTCAGTAAATGTTGTGAATGACATTACAAAGTGTGGAGTGGCACTCATGAACAAGTATAATAAGCTTCAAACAAATAATGAGGATCAGATGCAGAGTCTGCTATATTGGTTGTGAAGAAATATATACCTATCGTCGCAAAAAACTGATGCAATAATGGAAACATTAACAGGAAAAAACATTTTTATGTACGTGTATGCGTTTTGTCCAAAATAGTAAACCAGTCCACAGGCCACTAGTCCACCTCCAGCACGGTGGTGTAGTGGTGGCGTCGTTGCCTTGAAGTCGGAAGGTTTGAGGTTCAAATCCACCTCAAGTCGCCGCGTAGGGACCTTGGGCAAGTCCTTCACTCGCAATTGCACAGAGCTTCGGCGTGAAACTCCGATGCAGTGTCCTCGCTGTAGTCGGGAGCGCCTCTGAGTAGCGGTTGAGGGCTGGAAGAGGCGCAATAACAAGTGCGCATACAAAAGGTCCATTGCCCACCAGAATTTATTTCAATTTGTGCGTTCAGCCATACATGTACACAACTACACAAGTAATAGTATACAATATGCGATATTCCATGTTTCTCCTGTGTCTTTACATTGATATATGTTACGTCCGGTAGCGACCCCTAAAACTCAAAAAAATCTCCCAAAATTTTCAGTGTTGATATTTTTTAACTTAAAGGTATAAGTTAGGAGGGTGCCTCGTTTAAAATTCTCCAAAAAATATTTTTACATGGAGCTAAGGACCACACTACTAATTATATATATATATATATATATCAGTTATTATTCTGTCTGTCTGTCTGTCTGTCTGCCTGCCAACCTGTCTATCGGTCTGTTCGTCTGTCTGCCTGTCCTGTCTGCCTGTCCTACCCACATGACTTGCGACTTTCGATTGCAGTCTCGTTTGGATCGAATGCTTATTTATGCATTGAGAGAAAAAGCGCTAAATAAGTGAAATGCCTGTGCATAATAATTATGAGAAAAAGCGCTATACGATTTTTGTCTGCGCAGGCTCTGATTGGTCAGAAGTACGGTTATCGTCCGTTCCCTCCGTCAATCAACGCCAGAGAGTTCGAGACCATTCGAGATGACCTGGTCAGTCGAGGTCAAGAGGTCACGCTGCTGGACACGTGGTTCAAGAGAAACACGAACGTCACACCAGCCGTCTATAACCTACAGCCAATCAGCTCCATGATACCTCACTACGCCAATAAGGTAAAGTCATTGAGTCAATGAGGTTATACTAATACCTCGTCGCTAATCAGGTTCGACAACACTACGGCATTGGGATTGAACCCCGACATTACTTGTAGGCCCTGATTGCATTACATTACATAACAATACATTACATTATATTGCATTGCATTACAATACATTACATTGCATTACATTGCATTACATTACAACAGCGGTCGTCGATTTCTTTAGCCATCGCATTCCAGTTAATTTTGAAAGAATTTCATGCGTCGATTTTTTTCACATCACTTAAGTGTTTCATGTCTTGGTGCTGGTTTAACACTGGTCTAACACCCTAAGTGGAAATACAAATAAAATAATATTTTGGGAATCACCGCTAATTCACCCAAATTTGAGAGTGTGTGCTTGTGATTGTTTTCATTTTTTAAAGCGTGTACCATGTTTACTCTATTTCTTTCAGATTCTGATAACTAAATAATTGTGATAGCTAAGAATATTACTGTCCTACAATCGTTTTCAGTTACAGTTGGCGAGATAGATCTTCCAACATAATGCTCTCAGGTGGCCCTGGCTAGCAGGACCTTCGACCCCTTTTGGGTCTCCTGCGTAAACTATCGCAACTTGTAAACAGCGATGTAATTTTGCCACTGTGTGATGTTGGATTACCGAATAAAAAGTTATGTTATGTTATGTTATGTTATGTTATGGATGAGGTTCAACGCATTTTCCTAATGCTGCTTGGATAACTTTAATTTTGGATGGTGTAGAAAACGACACGATAAATGAAGTACAGAAGAGGTGCCCGCCAATATTTATAAAATTGATTCCAAACACATTAAAGGTGTTTAAGGAATGCATTGAATTAGGATATCAAACTTATATAAAAAAAACTTTGGCGACAATGCTAATGCTATACGCGTTATTTTCATGATGCTGTCGTATTATTATACTGAATAATTTCAAATAATTTTAATTTCAATAGATAATGCATAAATATTCTTCATTTCACTTTTTAAATCAGTCGTAGTTTAACTTCTGCCGTTGATTTTAGTTCTCAGTAGTAGACCCTAAGCATTGATGACGAATGCATATAATTCTCCGTAATGAACTGATTGTGAATCTGATTTACTCACTTAATTAAATGGGAAAATTGATTTTATCATCGTATGATTGACTGACTGGCTGCCAACTGGCTGACTGACAGGCTGATTTTTTGACTGGTTTGCTGGTTGATATTCATTGATTGATAGATTGAATTGTTTGACTTGCCTGATTGCTTGATTGTTGATTGATTTACTGCCTGACTGACTAACTGAATGAATTAATGAATTAACGAATTAGCGAATGAATGAATGAATGAATGAATTAATTAATTAATTAATTAACTAATTAATTAATTAATTAATGACCCACCCGCCCACCTACTGACTGCCATAGTGGTCTGTGACTCTATTGCGTTAATGGAGCATCTGTGAATATATTTTACGACTGTTTTTTCCTTCAGTCTGACGCCCTTCTACAGCAAGACGCCGTAAATGAATGGACGCAGATCTACCGCAGTCTGCAGCAAGTTCTACGCAACGGAGTCCAATCTTGCTTCGACAACGGACGACTGACTGTACAGAGCAGAGATAAATACTTCATCTCAGGTAGAAAATTATTATTAATCAACAAATTTAGGCAACCACAAGAATCTTTTAATATAATATGCATGCCCACCAATGCTCAGAGCCGAAAGTTCTTATCAAAACTTGGTCGGCGTTTGACCTTTATTGTTTCCTGGGATCCGCGGCTTGCAATTATTATTATGCACGCAGATGTTTATTGCTGTTGCACAGGTACGTTGAGACATATTAATTTGCACATTATTGACCGGTGGTGATGATCGTTAACTCCAGAACGACAAAGCAATTCCTTTTGTTTATTGTTTCTTTGAGTAGGAAAGATCATTTTTACCTCGGGCGAGAAAAATAATAAGAATAAAGGATGTAGGTGAAGCAATTCTGATACATGCATGCAAGCATTCGTTTGCACCAGAGTAGACTATGGCAGTGCTATCTATAAAGGTTTAACCATAATTATTCTATCTGTCTTTAATGACGCGGCTCGGCTGCCAAAGTTAGGGCATAATATAAAAAAAAATTATACGGAAAGAGCTGCACTGGCTGCATATGCTTACAACTGTAATACAGTTACAAACTGTCCATATCAGTGGCGTAGCCAGGAATTTTGATGGGGGGTTGGGTTTATGGCCTGGCCGGATGTCCTTTCTGACACCAACCCAACAGTATTACAGTAGGCCTACCGTAAAAAAAGGGAATAAAGTAACAAAGGGAATAAGGTAATAAAAACAATTGTAACTACAAGCAATTGTTTTGTTTTTCTTATTTAAGTGGATAAGTAACCTTAAAAAACTTTTCCTAGGCCATTGGGGGGGTACCACCCCGAAACCCCCTTGTCTACGCCACTGGTCCTTATGACACCATGTCGATAAGTGTTGACTGCGTGAAGTTCTTGCTGTATACCGTATAGGCCTACTGTAATTTGATTGTCTAGTGACGGAGTATGAGATTGAGAAGGGTCTGATGGAGATAGACGATGCCTGCGACTGGTGTCTCTGCTTCAACCGATCCATCACCAACCTCGAGACGAACTCCAGCAACCCAAAAGCACAAAAGTACTTCACAGTATTTTCATTCATTCACGAATTTCTATAGCGCTTCTTAAAGGGGGACTACTCAGAAGCGCTCCCGACTCCAGCACGACAAAAATGCACAGTTTTGAGTCAAATGAAAAAAATCTTCAGTAGGAGCCCCAAATCTAAGTTTATTTTCCGTGACCCTACGGTATACCCTGACCCTTTCCTCGCTACAACAACAGCAACTACTACTACTTCTACTACCACTACTACTTCAACTTCAACTAATACTGCAACCACTACTACTTCTACTACCACTACTACTATTACTGCTACTAATACTGCAAACTCTACAGCTAGACTACGGATTTTAGCGATTAATTTATCGATTAATCGTTAGACATTTTAATCGATTATTTTTGCCTTGTTCGATTATCTTTCGATTAATCTGTTTGCTTATTTCGCGATGTCAAGCGACCACTTACGGGATAAACAACATGCTGAACAATGATAATGCAAAAACTGTTGAGCCAAAATATTAAAATAAATTTAATGATCATTTTGCACTAGAGGCAAATGCCGGTGAAAATGTCCAAAGACTGTAACAAAATCAATTGTTTTTATGGCAGTATAAACAGTTCGAGTGTTTCTTGATGAAGAAAGTAGCAACTGATTCAGTGACGACATTTCTGACAGTTGTCACGCTTAACCTCAAGTAGCCTAGACCAAATTAATCGAATTTAATCGCGAGTAAAAGCTTACAGATATATCAATTAAACATGTTTCAATCGGTATAGGCTACCTTATCCTCAAGTCACTTCACTGGTTTAAAATCTCAGAGCGAATCCACTTCAAAGTTCTCTCCTTAACATACAACTCCTTACAATGCTCCCAGCCCAGATATCTTCGCGAACTGTTCACCATCCAGCCTATATCCGTTCTACCGGATCATCCGCCTGCCTTACACTCTCTCGACCGCCGGTTACAAGTCATCGCAAGTTCTCAAACCGAGCCATATCAAACACAGCACACGCCTTTGGAATGATCTGCCTCCTGAATTCAGATCTTTTTCAGTTCCTCCACCATCATAACTGATCACACGCCATCATTTCCTCATGCTCCTCCATCCATGATCCTTTTCAAGAACTCTTACCCTGTCTTATCTGACCTCCACCTTCCAATTCCCGGTCCAGACGACACCCGCCTTAGTAGCTGTTCCGCCTCTCTGATCCTATGGCAACTCGACCCAGACCACCTTCGGACTACTCTTACGGACAACCTTTTGACTTGACGTAGCGCTCGAGAATAAGCTGGTGCCCCGCGCTTGGCTTTCGAGTAGCGCTTTAGAAGTTTGGAGTTTACTATTACGATTAGTGTTGCGGTTGCTATTAGAAGGAGAAGACTACTATCAATGATGACATATTTTATTATCATCATTATTCTATCATTCATTCATTCAGTCAATCATTCAATCATTCATTCATTCATTCAACAATCCATATTTAAATCTGTTGTTCGTTAACTCTTTCTCTCATTCATTCATACATCTATTCATTCATTCATTCATTCATACATCTATTCATTCATTCGTTCGTTCGTTCATTCATCAATTCATCTATTCATTCATTCTCTGCACTTGTCACGGGTTCACTGACAATGTGATGTCCAGCCAAGCTAATAATGAAACACAACATCAAAAATGTCAACAACAACAATACTATCAATGACAATGACTTTTCCACGCTGTGCAACCTGGATGAATGTTTACCTTCGAGAGCAGGTATCTGGACGTCATCGATGGAACGAGTGAAGTGGATCTAGACGCTCAGAACCTCTTGTCCATTCTGAAGAACGAAAAGGTGTTGAAGGCACTACCAGATGAACGAAACATGGAGTACTTCGAGGTATAAATTATTATGAATCAGATACAGAACTTTCACAGTGACCAATACAACTAACATAGCCGCCACCTACTAGAGTAACTGGACCTAGTATCCTATTATTGCTGTTCCTCCTGCCATTACTGATAATGTTACTATTATTATTATTACTATTACTACTACTACTGCTACTGCTACTGCTACTGCTGCTGCTGCTGCTGCTACTACTACTACTACTACTACTACTACTACTACTACTACTACTGCTACTGCTGCTACTACTACTGCTACTACTGCCACTACTACTACTACTACTACTACTACTACTACTACTACTACTACTACTACTACTACTACTACTACTACTACTACTACTACTACTACTACTACTACTACTACTACTGCTACTGCTGCTACTACTACTGCTACTACTGCCACTACTACTACTACTACTACTACTACTACTACTACTACTACTACTACTACTACTACTACTACTACTACTACTACTACTACTACTACTACTACTACTACTACTACTACTACTACTACTACTACTACTACTGCTACTGCTGCTACTACTACTGCTACTACTGCCACTACTACTACTACTACTACTACTACTACTACTACTACTACTACTACTACTACTACTACTACTACTACTACTACTACTACTACTACTACTACTACTACTACTACCACTACTACCACTACTACTACTACTACTACCGCCATCGCCACCGCCACCGTCACCGCCACCGCCACCACCACTACTGCTACTACTACTATTACCACGACCACTACTACTACTAGTACTACCACTACTACTACTACTACCTCAGCTACTATTTATGTAACTACTATTGCGAACAAATTGCAGACAGACAGACAAACAAACGACTAAGACGAAACAGAGAGAACGAGCAAAAATGGAACACATTAAATATATATATATATATATATTATTTATATATTGTTATTATTATTATTATTATTTATTATTATTAATACATACGTAATTATATATTTTGATGAAAGCCTCGTTTCATCACAAAAATAATACTGAATCTTCTGCATTGAGTAAGCCTTCACTAGACGGCATACCGTACCACGCGAGACCTGCTGACTATAATAGAAGACCCAGATTCCACACAATTATCATCGCAGACAATGCTGTTCTTCCATCTATTATCCACAGACGACATGGACCGACCTTGAGACGCTGACCCCGAGCGAGGACCCCACCTACCTGTCTGAATTCTGCGACATCTTCCGAGACAAGATGCAGTGGCTGATCAACCGATCCGCCCAGCGTCTCAAGTCCATCTCCTGTCAGCAGAAGTTGGTCGAGATCCTCCAGCACTTGACGATGTGTCGGCTCCGCAGCGAGGCCTTCAAGGGCCGCGAGGAAGCCCTGCGTCGCATCCGCCTCTACATGGCCGGACCGTCAGCCGCCAGAGGTCCACTCGTGCTCTTCGGGGAGTCGGGAAGCGGGAAGACGTCCGTCGTCGCCAAGGTTTGTTAGAGGGTGCACATGGTGGGAGAGATGGGGACTTCAATCTGATCAATGCCATTGCTGACTCATAACCGTCGTGGTTTCATCGGCATTATCACCCTGATCGTTATCATCATGCAAGTGAGTAAGTAGGTAAGCAAGTAGGTAAGTAGGTAAGTGAGTAAGTAAGCAAGTAAGTAAGTAAGTAAGTATGTAAGTAGGTAAGTGAGTAAGTAAGTAAGTATTAAAGTAAGTAAGTGAGTAAGTAAGTAAGCAAGCAAGAAGTAAGTAAGTAAGTAAGCAAATTGGCGCTTAATTAAGCAAGTTAGTAGGTAAGTAAGCAAGTAAATATTTAAGTAAGTAAATTAGTGTGTAACTAAGTAAGTAAGTAAGTAAGTAAATCAGTGCGTAGCTAAGTAAGTGAGTAAGTAAGCAAATAAGTAAAAGAAAGGTGAGTTATTATGCATGTAAGCAAATTAGTAAGTTTGTATGGAAGTTTAGTTCATAGATATACATGTAACTAAATAAGTTAGTAAGTAAGTAATAAGTGGATGAGTGGGTGAGTTTACATACTTGCCTACATGCTTAAGAAAATGAGGTGCAGCAGGAAGGAAAGAATGAAGGGAAGGAAAGAGAATGAATGGGGAGAGGAGGATTATGCGGAGGAGTATGAGAAAAGGCTTCCAGCATGTATCGCATTGTGTTTTATACATTATTGTAATGGATTTTATTATGTAAATAATTGTTGTGTTGAAACTGTTGTTTGCATCTATAGGTGGCCAGCATCATTCTCAAGTGGTTTGAACTTGAAGGCAAAGAATCGAAACCTATCGTTGTCGTCAGATTTCTTGGTAAACAATTGAATTACCGTTTAGCATCTCAGACAAACACACATTGTCATCAGGTCGAAATCTTATGAAATTTTTCCACTGTCTTCCATCCGCCAAAATTAATTTCTGACGACCTTAACTTCAGTTTTACATATGAAAAAACCCGGATAGCCTTTTTTAATGGGCTTAGCCCCGGATGTCCTTGTTTAGGGTGGTTTAGCCACCCATAACCCCCTATCGCCGCCACCGAACAGGCGTGCATCAGCGTAGGTCAGAGGTGTTGATTCGCAGGTGTGACGAAAGGATCGACAGATAGAGGTGCAGTAATGATGATGTGATGACGACGACGACGATGATGATGATGAACGATGATTATGATATAGCCAGCAACGATACATGATCAGGTTGGCTGTTACTGTTGCAGGTACAACGTCGTACAGCTGCAGTATTCGTTTGGTTCTCGGTGGCATTTGCTGGCAGATTGCGTCTGCATACGGTCGGGACATGGACACCATTCCATCCGACTACCCAGGACTAGTGGCTTACTTCAAAGAGATACTCAGTGTATGTATGGACCCAGGGCGGAGACTCGGGGTGTCCCAGAAATTATTGGTGTGGAGGGTGGAACTGCTTATCATCCCCCTCCGAAATATTTTAGAAATTTTCATAAATGTCATTGGAAATTTCTACACTGTTAACAATGACGATTTCTATGGCGCCGTAACACAGCCATGCCGTTACAAGGGCGCCTCACATACTAAACTAAACAGCAGGATAGGCCTTGAGGAATAAATGAGTCTTGAGCCCAGATTTGAAGGAGTCAACTGAGCCAGCCGCTCTGCGAGCGGCTAGCTCAGTTGTTTATCCGTAATGAGCAATTTAATTAAGATGACAGCCTAAAACGCTGCTACACAGTGTCGAAAATTAATATAAAAATTATAAAAATGGGAGGGAACTCTTTTGGGAGTGTTTACCACAAGTATTAGCACTGAAATGGTGAACAATTTCGTTAAAATGACAGCTTGAAATGCTGCAATAATTGCATTATGGAAATACAAAACATTTAAACAATGGGGAGGGCATATCCTCTCCCCATACTCCTTCTCCGCCCCTGCACGGCGCTTTGTGCCTCGGCGATCGTCCTTTGTCCGCTCGTTCGTCCCCCAAATCCCAGCACCACGTATCCGCCTATGTATTGTGATGCACTACGGTCATCGCAAAAATTTGTGACAGGTTTCTGTCCTAACGCCTGTTTTGACTGAGCGTTGTCTATGACCAATTTGGAGCCTCGCGCTAGGGTTGACAATTGCATACTTCAGGTAGATAGCCTACTTAATTTGTGTGTAACTGTGAATACTGGTTTCCATGTAGGGGAATACAGGGTAATTTCGGCCACGGGGTAAATTCGGCCATGGTCATTTCAAGGAAACCAGTGGGCATGGGAAGATTTTAATGCTGCCATCTAGCGTATAATATAATATTACGTATGTTTGTCGAGATAGTTTTGCTTTTATGTGAGTATAATTGCTAAAAGCCAAAAAAATGAGTTCGAGCCTAATCCACTTATCCATACTATGACAGTAAAAGCTAAGAATTGAAGGTAATCTTGTTCAAATCCTAATTATTTGCTTTTTATTCTGCAAACCACTATATTTTTTGCCAATTTGGTTATCCAAATTCATGATTCAAAAATGCGGTCCATGCTCGTTAAGATTGTTGTGGAGGGTGTGTGGGTCGGGGTAAATTCGGCCGTGTGGACGAATTTACCCCAGAGATATTAGGAATGGCACATAGTGCCTATTTTAAGGTAGTAACTTTATATTTTGCACCAATATACCCAGGCTTAATTTAAAATCTAACTATAACGTATCATTTCATACTCTATATTGTTTTTTTTAGAAAATTTGAAGAAAAAAAAATTTAAAAATTATTTTTTTTATTAAATTCTGCAAAAAATAAAAAAATTACAAACATACTACCAGGTATTCCCTGAATACCTCTTATGTGTAATTTCCGACTCAACGCTGATTTCGGTATGAACCGCCACATATACCTCATCTGGTTTGTTGTGAGGATTAAATTAATCGTGTTGGCCGAATTCACCCCGTATACTGGAGTAAAACCGGCCAAAAATTCACTTTACAAAAAAATTATTTTTCCCAAAATGTTTTCCTCTTTCCCAAAAAGTAACCTTATAGTATATTGTCCCTATCTTGCTTTATTTAGTTGTGATTTTATTTAATTTTAGGAGTCAACCCGTTTCAATTTATTACAAAAATAAGAAAAATGGCCGAAATTACCCCGGCTTCCCCTATACATGCATTTCAGTATGTTTACTTTACAGTAGAACTCTGTATGCAAATATATTCCATTCCTTGTGGATCGGCCAACAACCGAGAAATTTCGACGATGTCTGGCAGAAGAGCGGGTTCGAGGGACCAGGAGTTGCCCATTGGCCGAAGAGCGTAATGCTCGACGGGAGGCTATGTCGGAGACAGGGCGACAGAGATCAGAGCACTACCAGTGAGACACCGCCAGACAAGTGCTGCTACTCTGTAGGAGATGCATTATGAGACTGGAAGCCAGTGCAAAACATCACGAATGTAGGCAGAAATGTGGTCTTACTTTTGAACGTGAGCAATAAGCCGAGCAGCAGAGCGCATGACCCGGTCAAGACACCCTATTAAGCTAGATAGTTGGTTAGCAAGAGTGCATGTTCGTATGTATGCTATGTGATTTTGACCCATTGCGCGATAATTATTATGGTCCGCGCCTCTGTTTCGTTTCGCTAATTTATAGTCTAATTGACAGCATCTCTTGGGTTAAGCGTCCATTTTTATGTATTGATTTCAGTTTCAAAATATCCATTCTGACTGATATTGTAGGTGGCGACAGCTGATAGACCCCTCGTCGTTCTCCTTGACGGTCTCGATCAACTCTGCCCTGACCATCGTGCATATAGTCTCGCATGGCTTCCCACACAGCTGCCTCCTTTCGTCCGCGTCCTCGTATCAACCCTCCCGGACCGCCACGAGCTGCTTGACACTCTGAAGGCCTTGATTCCAGACCGGGTCAGCTTCATTCACATCCTGCCCCTAGGACAACAGCTCAGCATCAACCTCGTCAAGGAGTGGCTGCACAAGGCCGGCCGAGACCTCACCGCTGCCCAGTACGACACCGTGGAGAACGCTCTGTCGACCTGCAACCTTCCGCTCTACACGAGCCTCGTCTTCCAGGAGGTCTGCCGCTGGTTCTCCTACTCCGCCCCCGATCTGACGGTCCTCGAACCGACCGTAACCCGCATCATCAACACCCTGTTCGACCGCATCGAGCGCTACCACGGATACGTGTTCGTCAGCCACGCCCTCTCCTTCCTGACAGCCTCGAAGAATGGACTGAGCGACAGTGAACTGGAGGACGTCCTGTCGCTGGACGATGTCGTCCTAAACGACGTCTTCCAGCACTGGTTGCCTCCGCTGAGGCGCATCCCTCCGCTCCTGCTACCTCGACTCCAAGACGAGCTGTCGAGCTACATCATGCAGAGGGAGGCGAACGAGACGGTCGTCTTCTACTGGTACCACGGACAGTTCATCAGCGCCGCCAGGGAGCGCTACCTCTCCGATCCGCAGCACAAGTTCTACATCCACTCCAACCTCGCCAACTACTTCCTCGGAACGTGGGGAGCCGGGAAGAAGAAGCCTTTCAAGTACTCGATGAAGCAACTGCGCTGGCTCAGTCTCAAGGCCGAGAACCACGCGGATCGAAAGGTGTCTAGCCAGCCGCTGCACTTCGGACCTGATCCTCACAACCCGAGCACCCTAAACTACAACCTGCGCAAGCTGAGCGAACTGCCCTACCACCTGTTGGAGAGCAACATGGTGAAAGACCTCCAGAGGCAGGTGCTCTTCAACTACGAATGGTTGCACGCAAAGCTGACGGCCATGTCCCTTCACGACGTCTTGTCCGACTTCAACCTCGCCATCGCCGCTGGGATCCGAGATGCAGACATCTGGCTCCTCGCAGGTGCCCTTCGCGTGGGCGGCAACCACGTCAATCAGAACCCGGACACCCTAGCATTTGATCTCACCGGGAGACTGCTGCAGTACTACGACAGGACGGACCGCTACCAGAACCTCCGAATATTGCTGCAACAGTGTGATACTCAATCCTTGAAGCACTCAGCTCTCATTCCTGTCCTTCAGTGCTTCGATCCACCCACGGCCATGCTGGTCTACGTTCTCGAAGGCCACTCCCAGGTCGCCAGTGATATCGTGTTCAGCGCCGCGACGAACGAACTGATCTCAGTATCGAAGGATGGGACGTTGGCGTTCTGGGACCTGGGAACGGGCGAACGAAGCCGATCCATCGACATATCGAGGCTGAAGCCGGGGAGGAGGACGCGTCTGTTCCAGTCTGGCGACGGGAAGTACCTGGTCGTCGACTGCGACACGATGGACAGCCCCGTCGAGATCTACGAAACGAAGACGGGACAGCTGATGCACAGCTGCGGGGCCCGTCTGCCGACCCAGTCG
Organism: Lumbricus terrestris; assembly: GCA_949752735.1. NCBI lineage: Eukaryota > Metazoa > Annelida > Clitellata > Crassiclitellata > Lumbricidae > Lumbricus > Lumbricus terrestris. Next base: position 5,605,018 of record OX457038.1, on the reverse strand, counting down.
CGCGGCTTCCTCGCAGGGAACCTCTACTGCCGCCAGAAGAGCATCATCGACATCCGGACTGGTCAGGTCATCAAGACGATCGACGATTTCGTCAACACGAAGAGCTACGTGACCTGCGCCATCTCTCCCGACGCAAGACTCCTCGTCATCGGCGACGCAGAGGAGACGAAGCTGTTCGACTTCGACAGCGGGATTCTCCTCGCAAACCACTCGGAGAGAAACCTCCCGAGCGTTCTGACCATCACCCCGGACAGCCGACGCTGCTACGCCGGATACGCCAACGACTGTTTTTTCCGGGTCATTGACGTCGAACCGGAGAGTGACACGCTTGGCCACGTCCTAAACCAGTTCGACTGCAACCTTCCGCTGGCGCCGCAGTCCCCGATCGTATCCTACACCGAGCAGCGATTTCCAAGGGAGCTGTCCGAGATCAGCGTGTCCCCTGTCAACCAGGAGCTCGTGCTGATCAACTTCCGGAAGTACTGCCTCGTTCTTCTGAACGTCATCGACAACTCGTCGAAGCTGATGAACACGCTCAGCTCCAACCCGCAGATCATCATGAGCTCCGCGTTCACCTTCGACGGTCGGTTGGCCCTCGCCAGCGCCGAGAACTTCCTCCACGTCTGGTCGACGGACAGCGCCGCCTTTCTCCACTCCATCAACATCCACTCCACGCCCGACTTCCCCCTATCCGTCTCGCCCAACCGGAACTTCGTGGCAACTGGATCGACGATCCACACAGCCATCAAAGTCTGGGATCTGGACAAGGCGCATAAGAGCGGAATTCAGACGACGAAGATCTACGAGAGCCCCGTCGACTGCCTGACCTGCGCCCCGAAGAGAGGACTCATCTTCGTCAAGAACTACTACGGACTGGCGTCCAGCAACAAGGGCTACAAGTACATGGACAGCTTCGGTATTGACGTCTGGAATCTCTCCACGGGAACGTGCAAACCATTCCTACCGTTCCACAAGTACGGGAAGCTGTTGCGCATGACGGTGTCCACGGACGGAGCAAAGATGGCGCTGCTGCTGAACGCCATCAACACCTGGTACGTCATCGTCTGGGACAGCCTGGAGAGTCGGATACGGTGCGTGGCGACCCACAAACCCGACTACCACTGCCATTCGTTCACGCTCTCCCCCGACTGGGACTACATGGCAACTTGTGCGTACTACGAGTCGGAGAGGGACGTCGTTGTGCTGTGGAATCTGCGGAAGGGCTTAGAGGTCGTCTGCTTCAAGCAGGCGGTCAGTCCAGTGTTCACTCTCGATGGCCAGTACCTGCTCTACGTCGACATGGGAAGACTCATCATCTGCTACAACCTCAGGACGCTGGCACCGGAGCACAAGATTCGAACGGACGCGCACCAACTGCAGGCCATTCCCGTCTATCATAGTCTCGTTCTGGTGACGAGGCTCGACCACAGCAACAGTCCATCTGTCTCGTTGTGGAACTGCCGGACGAACCAGGTCCAGCCGAAGATAGTTCTGAACGCGGTCGCGCCGAGAGGAATCCTGGACTTCTCGAAGAACGGGAAACTGGCCGTCGACGGATATCTACAAGTCTACGACCTTCAGACAGGACGATTTGTCGTCGGATTCTGCCAGAATTCAACCCCGGAAGAGGAATTCTCCGTTGTCCGGATGACGTACGACGGAAGGTACGTCATCTGGGTGGAGAACCTGTCGGTTCGAGTCGGCCGGGTTCGGGACGGTACGGTCATAGCCCGAACGAGCACCCACGAAAGGACGACCTGTCTGCACACGATGGGCTTCGGCTACGTCCTCGTTCTCGGGCGAGAGGACGGCCATCTATTGACGATGAAGCTCGTCGACGAATCGCTTGGAAGGACCGTCTACAAACCGAGGGACTCGGAGGACAGACGCAACATCCTGTTGGACGAGGACGTCTGCGAGGCGGACGTCCGCAAACGGTTGGATCGACAGTTCCACGACGAGCAGTTCCAGTTCGTGGCCGACGGCGATCTTCCTGAGGCTGGAAAGCCGCTCATCGACTGTCTCGTCCAGCACGCCAACGTACCTCACGCCGTCATCACCACCAACGCCCCTGCGACCGCACAGATTCTTGACACGTCGGAGAACGACTCTGATAAGGCGTTTCAGATGCTATGGGCGGACGGGTCGAGCAAGCGCCGCAGCATGCTCAGCAGCGGAAGTCTACTGAGCGAAAGAACGACGAGAATAACGAGAGATCGGGAGAGACGAAGCAACACCCCGTCTCCTGTCATGTCCACTTCGGTCAAGGATCACTTCGCGAGCATCTCCAGTCTCGGCTCTGCCAACGGCGGGTCGACCAACTCGTTGACTCCGTCCGGAAAGAGTCTGTCGAAGCGGAGCAGCAGCGCCCAGGACCTCCACCGGATACACCTCAACACGGCGACGTCTACGATCCCAAAGTCGGCGAAGCTGAACGTCACGCTCGATTTGTCGCGTTTCGTCGGGCGGCAAGCAAACAAAGAGAAGAACCAGCATAGGGGGAGTCGGTTCTTCCGACACTTCTTCAAAAGCAAACCGAGTCAAAACGATCAGTAGACTCTAATCTCACTAATATCTTACCTCCGCAACTCGAAAACAGAGCGGCCAATTTACCCTTGCCCATATGGAACCAAAATACTCATATGGGTTCCTTTTAAGAGGGATCCATAGAAAACAATGGTCTGACAGTCACACGAAGCTTGACATATCGTAAAAGAGATACGGTGAAAGAATTAGGTGAATTATGACACATATTACATGTAGCAAACAAGTGAAATGAGGAGCGACAGAGTAAAGCACGAGTAGAGAAGTAGGTCTAAAGCAGGAGCATGGAAACATAGTAGCTGGTAGAGGATTGAACAGTATGCTGGAGAAAGCAGGGAAGGCTTAGGAAGTAATAACGTACCAGCGTCAATGATAGGCAGACAGGACAGGGCAGGGACATAAAATGCTAACAGGGAGGGCAGGGCAGAGCATGACAGGGCAGGGCAGGGCAAGGTAGGGCAGGTAGGGCAGGGCAGAGCATGACAGGGCAGGATATATACGGCAGGGTTGGGCAGGACAGGTCAGGGCTGGTCAGGGCAGGGCAGGACAGGGTAGGGCAGGGCAGGGTAGGGCTGGGCTGGGTAGGGCAAGGTAGGATAGGGCAGGACAGGGGGTATAGATGAATACCGAGCATGACGGAACATACGAAATAAGAGAGTAGTAAATGGACTGCTGGACAACAGCAGTACCGGTACTGTAGTTAAAAGAGCATCCGAGTTTGAGGGTCACACCGGGGTACAGGGTCATACCCGCGGCTTAAGGGAAATACCCATGGCTTAAGAGACATACCCATGGCTTAAGGGACATACCCATGGCTTAAGGACATACCCATGGCTTTCATGAAAGGAGGTGGTGCTACAAGGACAGAAATGGGGTAACCCTGTAAATGAAAGAAGAAGGAACACATTTCTTCAGCTCGTGATGAAACAATGAGATTGATAAACGAGATGAACAAAACATTTTGACTACGGTACTTGACTGTTTGCTAAAGCACATCTGGATTTGCTCAGCTAATATACCAGATTCAGCTATGTACAAAGGCTGCAATATGATGATGACGACGACGACGACGATGATGATGATGACGACGACGATGATGATCATGATGAATTATGATTACGATGATGAATTCTGATGATGACAATGAAACCAAATACGACCACAATGGAAGCGCTGAGCAATTTGTGAACTTATTCTTAATAATTTATATTCTCGCAATAAAGGAGGTGTGACTATCTTTTTTGTCGTGACCTTCTGACCAATCATCCATCTCTCTCTCTCTCTCTCTCCCTCTCTCTCTCTCTCCCTCTCTCTCTCTCTCTCTCTCTCTCTCTCTCTCTCTCTCTCTCTCTCTCTCTCTCTCTCCATCGATCCTTACTTCCTTTCTTCTTTCCATCCTTTCCATCCGTCCTTCCTTCCATTGTTATCCTTCATTCCTCCCTTTCTCATGCCTTCCTTTCTTCATTCCTACTCTCCTTCCTTACATCTCCCAATCTCCTGATCCTACCATTTCCGCCACTTTCTCCCTCCTTCCCTTCCTACTTTTATTTCCATCCATCCATCTATTAATCCCTCCATCATTCCATCCAACCATTGCTCCACCAAACTAACATCCCTCCAACTATTCATCACAAATCAATTAATTATTTCATTTAGTCATTAATTTAATCCTTCCTAGCAGATAAGTTGGTCAACGCTTCCGTGATGTTTTCTCGCAATCGCATGCGCCTCTTCAGTCATCAGATGTCGCCCCTTCACAGCATCAGGTCCCGAACGTCCGTAGTTCTCCATGCAATGCTTAATCATCGTACCTCTGCTCCTCTCGGCGTTCTCCTCGCCCTCAGGCTTGATGGCCCGGGCGGCGTTGACCCGGTGCGCAGACGGTAGGTCTCCCTTCATCGTCTTCGACATGGCGCTCCCAGAGTGCCTCGCCAGAACGCTGTCATCTACAGGACGAGCCTTGTGAACCGTCTTCTTGATGGGCATGCTCGGGTACCCTTGGAGGCAGTCACCCATGACGCCCTTGTTCCTCTCGAAGGTGCCCTGCGCTTCACGCTTGATGGCTCGCGGACACGGTCGCGGCGACTGGTAGTCCTTGTTGGCCGACTGATCGAGAACTCGTTTCATCATTCCCTGGACACTCTCCTCAACCTCTGGACGTAGCTTCTTGCCTTTCGCCTCTCCACCACCGCCTCCTCCCTCCATCCTCAACAGCCTCTGCATGTCGCCACCCTTCGCTTTCTCCATAGTTGCCTTCACCTCGTCGGTTAAGTACCTCGAGAACGGCCTCGGAGTCTGCCCGGTGGGTCCAGGACCCCAGACCCCGTCCGACTCAGAACCGATCCGCGATGCTATCTCATCCGCTTCCGTCCCACCAACCCTCGGTCCATAGCCGCTCTCGAGGAGGAAGTCCCCGGTGGACACACTCGGGTCGTGTCCGAACCACTGCGCATGCGTGCCACTCCTGTCCTTCGTGCGGATGTCGTGAGCCTCCTGCATCGTCAGTCGCGACTTCGGACGCTCGTTCTCCAGCGGATTGTACGCGAACCATTGCGGTATCGTCTCCGTTCCCTGGATCTTCCTCGCGTTCTCCGTCACGTGATCAAGCGGACCCGTCTTCGGAACGGGCGCCTTGAATCCCTCGGGCGAGAACTTGTACCAGTTCATCGTGTGGTCGCGGTCCTCGAGCTTCGTCTTCACCTCGAGCCCGGCTGTCGTCCCCACGCGAGCCTTCGGCGGCTTGAAGAAGTTCTGATTGTCGTCGTGCTTGTACCAGTTCTCCTCCTTCCCGTAGACCTTATCGCGCGTCTCCTCCGAGCATCTGTGGCGTGGCTGGGGATCGAGACGTGCGTTGGGATTGTGTTGGAACCAGTCGTCTGTCAACCCCTTGCTCCGGTGGGCGATCTCGCTGGCCAGCGTAGTCCTCAGACGGAGTGGCTTCGACGGAAGCTGCTCCACGTTCTTCCCGTCGTGTCGGAACCAGTCGTTTGTGATGCGGTTCTTCAGAGCGTAGTCCTCCGCCTCTGGTTTAGTGCGCGGATGGATCGTCGGTTCGTGGGGTCGCCCGGGTGTTGCAGGCATTGCAAGGGTGCGTGTTACCCAGAACTAGAAAATGCAATATATCTTTAAAATCAATATAACAATGTAAATTATAAATAAGCCTGGTCTGTGATACATCAGTGTTTAATCTAGGCATATCCAGGGGTGGTAAGTCCCCCTCCCCCATTAACGCTTTTCACCAGGAAGCCTTGACAAAATTAATGATAACACTTTTTAGTTGCTGTTTACATTATTGTATTACAATAATTACGTGAACTGTTATAATATAGCCTACTGTGATATTATTTGCTATTATATGATTATTCAATCATTATTGTGATTTTCTATATTAATATAATTATATAATTATATGATACTTTTGTATTATAATGAGTATAATTTACTCTTATCATTTATGCCAATACTATATTTTCCCCAACCAAATGGCTTCCTTCCAGTGTAATCTTTCGAATTTCCCACTGTCAGATTTCAAAGTGTTTTGGTCCTTGAACACTTAGTAAACAAAAATCAATAGGCCTACTACATGGCTTCCTGATTTGAACACTTTAGTAGCTATTGCTTGGTTTGTGTAGTATGTGTACCATTTGCAACCATTTCTGCCATTCACATCGGCAATTATTCATTGTAATAGTCCAGCAGCAGCAGAACTCACTTGCTGAAATTGATAAATCAAGAAATTATAATTGAAATCATAATTATATTTATTGACATTTTAAAACAGTCTTTTTATCAGCACTAAAAAATTTAAGTGATTTACATGCTGTGCAAAATTCAGAGGAGCACGTGAGGGTATTTCTGAAATGATTAAGAGCTAGCAATTTTGGCACACAGCCTCTGGTAAACTCCCCAAAACCATTCTGCGTACGGGACCCCCATGACACATAATGGACTAAAAAGCATTGCAAACAGCAGGTGGCCTTCATTTGCAAATTCAAAATGTTCATTGCCAAAAGGATAAACTTTCATTGTTCCCAATGTAGATTTTCGCAGTTCTTTCCATTGTAAATTTTCACAGGTCTGTGCACTGTAAATCTCCATAAGTTCTTTGCATTGTAAATGTTCATAGTTCTTTCCATTGGAAATTTTCGTAGTTCTCTGAATAGACTTAAATTGTATTTGCAACTAGAAACTGTCATAGCATCACTTCAACAGCCTGAGGCTCCAATCAAGCACCTGTTGCAAAACAAAGATGTCCTGTGAAGAGTGAATTCTGAGAGCACGGTTGATACTAAAGAGAACAGCCAATAAGCTTTAAGTTTTTATCTGGCTCTGTATAAATGCCTTTATCAATCCCACCAATGCAATCAAACATACCGGGGTAGCTATAATTTTGACTCTGATGTCACTTGAGCTGACAACTGATACAATATAATTATGACCAATCTGATCAAAACCAGACTTATGTCGCAATGCATGCTTCTGAGAAAATGACAAGAATGTGATAAAAACTCCATTTTTCAATTTTTTGGGACAGAAAAGTTATTTATTTATTTATTTCTGCATTTCTTTTGGGCCCTTCAAGCTCTCTTCTCAAGGGCGCTCCCGACTACAGCACGGACACCACATCGAAGTTGCACGCTGAAGCGTTCATACACGGTGGCTTGAGGGTGGATTCGAACCTGGAACCCTCCCGGCTCCAAGGCACTAAACACCACCACTACACCAACACACCCGACAAATTTTCATTCAGAAAATGGAAAATGTATATGTTTTACACACATTATAGAACTTCTTTTTTAATTTTAATTTTTTAATAATCTTTTAGATGATTCTGAAGTGGCTATTGTTTAATAATTCAATTACTCTTTCCTGAAATTTGCCACTGCCAGGCCATTAACAGACAATTGAGCACAAGACTGGCATAGCAAATAAGGAATGATATTATTTTTAGCAAGACGTTTGTAATTGAATTACTTAAAATTACAGCAACTTCAAAATTATCAACACTATCATCAAAATAATTTTTTCACAAATTGTTGTTTTATTATGTCTGAAACATATTAAGTAGTACAAAGCTTTAAATTCATTTTCTTAAAATTGTATTTCGAACCACATTTTTACTTGTAGCCTAAACATTGACTGGAATATGATTGAACATAATGAACAATGAATCTCGTGTCTTTTAAGAAAGATTTTGTTCTTTAAAAAGGGTGTGTGATACTCAAATTGTAAAGCTATAACCTTAAGCTTGGTTTTTGGTAAAAAGCTATAACCTTAAGCTTGGTTTTGGTCTGACAGGTCATAATTATACCATATATTGCAACTGAGATCTGATGAATAGTCAGCTAAAATAAACTTTCATCACAAGCAATATGACGACACAATAGAAGTCTTATGATTAGACTAGATTAATATATATATATATAATAAAATAATAAGGCTAATAAGAAGTTAGTTTAAGTTGGGTTGAACACATTTCTTTGTGGTCTTTATTTGAATAGTGTCTACTCTTGCACCAACGTCTAAAGTACAATGCATGCAATTAATGAAAGTAGGTCACTAAAAAATATCTCCATCCCGGACATAATTGAACATGTCTCTCTCTCACTCTGACCCTGTAGATACTATGACCTGTACTCTACACATCCGTTTGCCTATATTACCACCAAGGCCAGCCCATCCTTCTCAACAGTGGCGCGCCAGGATTTCAGTTTTGGGGGGGGGCTGAATCCTCGCGGATGAAATTTTCCATTTTCATCTGCCGAATTTCCAACGACCTTTTTTTTAGTAATTTGGTTGAAATCCCATGAATGTGTTTCATTTTTTAGGGGGCTTAGCCCCCGGATGGCCTTTTTAGGGGAGCTTAGCCCCTTAGCCCCAACCCCGGGCGCCACCACTGATCTTCAATCACCATATACAGTAAAAGGATCTCATATCATATTTTAATCTATAGCCTAGGTCTACATTTGCATGCATTGCAATGAAGACCAATCCTTCTTTAATCAGCATCTATAGTAAAAACATGTCATATCAATTTTTTATATGCAAAAATTATATTTGTCATAGTTATTTTGTACCATATGACACTCGAGTTTTTGTGCTGAGAGCGCCTCTGAAAATCACTCTATGAGAGTTGCTACGTAAACTTATTAATATGCAACACAATATCTGGCAACATGTCTTAAGACGAGTTTTGTTTTGTGTGTGCTATACAATAATGAATGGAGATCCTGTAAACTGGGGGGGGGGAATTGAGGCTGTCCTTTGACCCTTCTGGATTGCTGCTTTCATTCATTCATTCATTCATTCATTCATTCATTACGGATATTTACATGTTGCCCCTTCAAGGTTACTACTCTGAAGCGCTCCTGACCCAACTTTGATCCCAGCAATTGAAATGCTAGAGGAGGAACTGTCATAATTTTATTTGGCCGTTGTGTGGTCATTCAATAAACAGTTGTAATCATTTAGTCTTTGGCCAGAGTTCATTGACAGTTGATGGTCCCTACATCTGAAAACTCTCTAACTCTTATTGAGAAACTCAATGACCGGCACCAGATGCTGGACGAGTCTTCCTCCTGAATGCTAAGGCTGCTAACTCAGCTGATTATTTCAAATCAGGACACAAGACTTATTTGTTTTGTACGACCTATCCTGCTACTTGTATGTGAGAAGCCATTTTAACAGCATGACTGCGTTAGGGCTCCATACATATTGTTGTTGTCATCATATAGCTTTTTGTCAATGTTAACTACTGCTACAAAACCAGTTCGGAATTGCCCTTTTCATCTATTTCTGGGCTAGCGATAGTTCCTCTGAACGCTACTATGTGAAACCTTTGTATTGCTTGCAAGAGGCAATGATGCAATTTTTTTTCCCCGAGGTACATGTACATTATGACCCATTGGAGCCTAAACAATATGCTAGGGTCATTATTAAAAACTCCAAACTGACAGCTAACATCTTCCGGTCAATATCTCAGTTGACCCCTTTTCATGACCTTATTATGACGGACGGACATACAGACATACAGATAGACAGACATAGATCACTACTACTTCTGTAGCTGCTACTTCTACTACTAAGTAGTATTACTAGAGTACAATTACTCCTGTTTCTGTTGGTCATGGCTGAGCTGGGAGCGCCTTGGAGTAGTTTCTTGAAGGGGCGCTATATAAATGCTCTTGATGGATGGATGGATGGATGGATGGATGGATGGATGGATGGATGGATGGATGGATGGATGGATGGATGGATGGATGGATGGATGGATGGATGGATGGATGGATGGATGGATGGATGGATGGATGGATGGATGGATGGATGGATGGATGGATGGATGGATGGATGGATGGATGGATGGATGGATGGATGGATGGATGGATGGATGGATGGATGGATGGATGGATGGATGGATGGATGGATGGATGGATGGATGGATGGATGGATGGATGGATGGATGGATGGATGGATGGATGGATGGATGGATGGATGGATGGATGGATGGATGGATGGATGGATGGATGGATGGATGGATGGATGGATGGATGGATGGATGGATGGATGGATGGATGGATGGATGGATGGATGGATGGATGGATGGATGGATGGATGGATGGATGGATGGATGGATGGATGGATGGATGGATGGATGGATGGATGGATGGATGGATGGATGGATGGATGGATGGATGGATGGATGGATGGATGGATGGATGGATGGATGGATGGATGGATGGATGGATGGATGGATGGATGGATGGATGGATGGATGGATGGATGGATGGATGGATGGATGGATGGATGGATGGATGGATGGATGGATGGATGGATGGATGGATGGATGGATGGATGGATGGATGGATGGATGGATGGATGGATGGATGGATGGATGGATGGATGGATGGATGGATGGATGGATGGATGGATGGATGGATTCAAATAACAATGCGCCTCTAAGAGGTCTTTGAAAAGTGTCATATAGGTGTTTACCTACATCGATCAATAGTAGTAGTATGCCTATCCTATCCACAGTCTATCATAATTGACAATAATTACAATTATTAATGACAATTAGTGCTTCATGGCAGTCGTACTCAAGGATCTCACACATTTAATTCATTAAACAGACAGCTGAATTGAGTCTGACAGATTGCCACAGGGAAATATGTGCATACATGCATACACAAACGTGCACAGATGCAGGCATACATGCATACAGAGATACAGACACCTACAATCTGACATACACAAGCAGGCAAATATATATATAAATATAAAATTTTACCTACTTTATATATAGCGTGCCATCATGCATGCATTAAAATGATTCACATTCATAATGTACATATAAATTCAATCAATCACATAAATTTATATAGCGCCCCTTCAAGATCTCTACTCAGAGGCGCTCAAATTGTGCACAAATGCATCCGTGCATAACCTACTTACCGGCAAACGTTCAGACGTGTTATGCACAAGTTCCCAACTATAAATACTTCTCACACACAAACAATAATCTTATTTCCTATGGAGTAGCATTCAAATCCCATACGAATACGTTTACAATCTGTGAAAATCGATTGACCACAAGAATAGCGTTGTGTACAAATGCATAAATTCACACCAATCTAAAAATTGTTCCGTCTACTTTACCTGTAAACAGCTCTCCGCGCGTGCACCAGTCCTCGGGAGAGGAAACCTAATTAAAATCCTTTTAATTTATTCCGAAGAACTGAAGGCCTTATTGATGAAACCTTTCGCACTAAATACGCGTACAACGAAAGTAAAACAGCTGAATTCTTTTGTGAACCAAAACCATCGACATTATAAATGGCTAAATAAGCATTGTTTTTATTACAATGTTTTTTATTCCTCGGAATGCTTCAAGAGTCCAATGGCAGCTTTATTTACTGTAACAGCGCTGCCTAGCAACTCGACCTGGCCAGGGATGCCACTCTGAATATTTAAAAGTCGGATCCTGCATAATAAAAAGGCTAGAAAAAGCTATACTGGCTTTACGTTGAGAAATACTTGGAATTCATGTAAGAAATACGTGGAATTTTTCGAGACGGAGGCTTTTTCTCTTGTGCTTAAATTTTCTGATGACGTTTTAGGGTTTTTTGAAATCTGACGTGTGACGACCTTCTTTTAGTGTTTTTACACACTGACAGAATGCATATTTTGTGAAAATACCTGAAAAATGTACCGGTAGGTGCTGTTTCAGGAATTGTTATAATTGTACATATTTCAGCACGAAAATCTTTTGTGAGAAAAAGGCTAGATAGTCATAGAAAAAAGCCTAGACAAGCCCCAAAAATTAGATCTAGGTGGGGAAAACTATGAGTGGCATCCCTGAACCTGACCTAATAAGCATGCGCACTGCTTCAATAGACTAATGATACGACAGTCATATGATCACAATCATCTTTCTGCTATCATTAGGAAAAGACTAGTAGAGACAGTATAAAATCCCGAAGCCACGGAAGCCGTGAATTTCGTGGTCCTCGGCATTTTTATGAATGCTTTTAATTTCCCAATATGCAATATGCTATAGGCCTAGGCTACGCATTGTCGTGTCTTTAGCCGACTAGGCCTACTCTTTTTCGGTCGCTGTAAAAACCGTGTAGCTCACATTCACACTTAGGCCTAGGCTATAGCCTATTTAGCCTATCATTTCGATTGTAAGCCTGTGTCACGGTCCACTAACTTTCATTCTGGTTGTTGGTCTTGCCGACCAATGTCATTTTTGGGCTATTTTACTCTCGTAATCTCAGATTTTCAGATATTATTTGCTTACCTGCTTAGGCCTAGCCGCCTAGGCCTACTCATTTTGCCCGCATGAGCCAATGAGTGCGTAAAGCAAGTCACAATAGCAGCCTATTTCAGTATTTTATTTCTGAATCTAGTTTTGCAGCCACTTTAGGCACTATGTATATATTTATTTATTTATTTATTTATTTATTTGGCTAATTAATTTACGTTCTTCATAATTATATCACATTGTCCTAGTGTAGGAGTATTCATTCTCTGACGACGGTACATCTTCATGACGTACGCAGTCCTTGCTCCCTCCCTCCCTCGGAAGTACCATCCGTACTCAGCGTACTCGTCATAAAGTCGATGTATCCGATGGCGAGGCGTAGCGTCTGGATGCGAGACAGTCTTTTCTCGTGAGGAAAAACCGGAAGCTGGGACCTGAGGTCGTCGAAGGCGGCGTTCAGCAGGTCCATCCGCTTCCGCTCTCTCTGATTGGCTGCGATCCGCTGCGGACGCGACACCTTGCGACGGCGTTTGACGTTTCCGTCGCACGTCTGCTCGTTCAGCCACAGCGTCACGTGGTGCGAGTAGCTAGTCTGCAGAAAAGGAGCATCATAACGGACAATGTTGTTGGAAATTTAAATGCAATATTATTTACATTCAAAATCTGCTTTAGTTTCGCATCAAACCATAATGTATGTATAGGTCCTGTAAGGTGATGTGAATGTGGGATGTGCTACCGCGCTATAAAAACGTAGGCTTACCTCATAGGCCTAGTGTTTGTATTCTATATTATATTGCCTATTATATATATATTATATTGTCCTGGGCACGACGTTAAACTGCATCCATCCTCCGCCACAGGGAACCAACAACTTCCTTGTGCCGGTCCTAAGCCCGGACAAAAGGAAGGTTTGCCAGACGGGTGGCGATACTCTGGCAGTAAAAGACCAAGACGACTGAAATCCGCAAAAACCACGGCACAAGTGACATAGCGACCCAGATGCTTCAAGGTGTCATGATGTGGAGCTGACATGCACAGGACGGTCAGGACAGACCGGTGGAGAGAGTCGAGGGAGAGAGCGTGGGACACATACGGGCATTGACCCAGGTTGTCCTTCATGCCTCTCTCCCAATATTCTCTTCAATCAGACAAGGTGGTCTAGCTGCTCCAAGATGTTAATGGTATGGAGCAGACCTGCTGACCGGACCGGTTGAAGCTGGGCAGCATGATGCGAGACAGACTCGGACAGAGAGTGGCGTCGGACACCTACGGGTATTTAGCCCATGGATTTTGATGATGATGATGATGATGATGATGATGATGATGATGATATATATATATATATATATATATTATATATATAAGCCTGTAGCCCAATATCAATTCAAAGAACCTTGCCTGTAGCCTATTTACTAGCCATGTGGCTGCATTCAACGATTACTGTTATTTGTATAGTTCAAACTGATTGCAGCTAAGTCTCAGCAAAATAATACAGGCCTATAGTTAAAAAGGCCCAAATCATAAACTTGTCGTAGAGTGTAGACTAGCAATATGCAACAAACCATTTCTTGGACTTTAAAATTCGTCGGCTCCCTTGACATTACAATTTTTGCAACCTGCAATTTAACCGTCTCGGCAGGCCTGCAACCAAGTTTATGAAACTGAAATCTTAGTAAAATTCAAAGATCCAGATTTTCTTAGCTTTTGTTCCAGGTTTTCTTAACTTTTTGTACCCAACTATACATTTTACTGAGCTTTTGAACCAGATTTACTCAGCTTTTGAAGCAGATTTTACTTAGCTTTTTGAACCAAATTTAGCCTACTTAGCTTTTGTTCCCGATTTTCGTAGCTTTGAACCAGATAATTTATACTTAGCAATTGAACCAGATTTACTTAGCTTTGAAGCAAATAGCCTATTCGCAGCTGTTGAACCAGATTCAGGCTAAGTAGCGGGGCTAGGGGGCTAGGGGCTAAACCCACCCCCTAAAAGACCATCCTTTTCTTCTCATGTAAAAATGAAAGATTTGCATGATACCCCCTCCTCCTAAAAACTTAAACGCAAACGTATATGCACGAGGTTTGGCCAAATGACTAAAAAAAGGTCGTCAGAAATTTTGGCGGCCGAGATGGAAAATTTCCTTGAGGTTCTGGCCAAATGACTAAAAGAAGGTATTTTGGCGACTGAAAACTGAAAATTTTCTCCTCGTAGATTCAGTCCCCCTTCCAACTAAAATCCTGCCCCCCCCCCCCACTGTTCAGGCTACATACTTTTGAACCAGATTAACTTATCTTTTCAACCAGAATAATTTAGCGTAGAACAAGATATTCGTAGCTTCTGCTCCAAATTTTCGTAGCTTTTGAACCAGAATAACTTAAGCTTAGCTGTTGAGATTCTGTTTAGCTGACGCTTTCGCACTTAATGGCTAGTCAAAACAAAGACGGCCATGCATAAATAAACTAGATACCCTAGCGGCAGCCTAATATATACATGAATAAAATCAAATTGATATTGATATTAATATATATATATATATATATATATATATATATATATATATATTCGTTTTAATGAGAAAAGACAATCTGACAATAACGCAGAAATGTTTACATGAGAGATAATGAATAATTAAAGTCAAAAGTTCAATTAGTTTGGCTTAAAGTAAGCTAGTAAATATTTTTATATAATGATCGTGGTATAAATTGAGAATTATTGTCCTTTAGTGGGAGAGTATAGCCTAGTTGTGTGCTCTAGGTCTTAGTTGGTGAGAGGAGGGGGGTCGGAGAGGAGGTAGGAGTTGGTGAAGTACATGTTTGGGGTTGTGTATAATGGAGAAAAGGAGTTTTGCATCAGCTGTGTTGGCAAGTTCAGAGACAGTTGGAAAGATTTGCTCTAAGTAACATGTATAGAAATCAAATATAAAAATACCCTGGATGAATTCCAATCTTTGTCGCTTTGGTGTGTTTGTTTTCTTGATCCCTTTCGTCTCGGACTCTCACGGGGCGAGACCCTAGACTTTGGTTGAGAGCCATGGCGTTTACTTTTACCCTTCGTCGATATCAGCTGATCTCTGTGGTTACAAAATGGTTGACGAAACACCGCTGAAAATCGATCTTTTGAATCGAAAACTTCTGCAGATGAAGAGAATCCAACCGCCAGATCATTACCCGCTATAGTTCTCGAAGATTCGACTGCTATATCGTTGCCGAACAGCGCATTTGATGAACCGACTGCCGTAGGAGTAGCCGTTGTGATGTCTGTAGATCTGAAGACGCTGGCCGTTGAGATTGCGACTGCCGGATAACTAACCGCTAACGAATCGACCGATTGAAGAAATCTCGATCTTGTCTCGTCGTAATTCTCGTTTGAACGTCGATAAAGATTTAGCATTTCGAAGCAGTTGGTGAGTAAGTAGGCAAGAAAAGACTCGGTTCAAAATTTTTTGAGAGTCTTCGTAGCCTCTGCGCGTTGAAATAACACTTATAACAGACTAAACTATTGATCAAATTGCTGGTCGCCTTGACATTTCTTAATGCTGTCCTTTAGTGTTTGTATATGTTTGTCTGTCTGTCTGCCTGTCTGTCTGCCAGGTTGTTTCTTTTGCACTTCTGCCACTCCCTGTCTGTCTCTCACTGCTCCATCCGTGTATTTCTTTGGATCCTAAACAAGCGTCTGATAACATCAACCGAGAATTTCTCCACTTATTTTATATTCGTCTGCCGCTTCTTTCTCTTCCTGGATCTTAAGAAGACATTCGATATCATCAATCGTTAGATTTCATTCAAATCTATTTCATCCTGAAAGTCCATAAAGAATTTGTCCATATCAACAACTAGAGACCCGACACAAACAAAGCACTTTCAATACACCAAGACCTTTATACCGAGAAAGACCCGGAATTCGCCGGAAGTTGTAGAAGCAGACACAGGCAAACTTACACGCACAAATACAGAGCCAGACAGACAAACAACCACAGTCATTAGCAGACAGTGCGTTTCAAAATTGGCGCCACTATTGACCGGCTGCTGAGACAGGCTGAGCATCTCTTCCCGGCGGACGGACCACAGGTTGAGGGCGTGACACGCGCCAGCAGCTGACGGGAGTCATGGTTGACATCGGGGATGGCAGTCGGAGTGACGCCGTGGAAGATGGAAAGCGATTACTCTTCCTGACAAGTCAGATAGGATAAATTGTCTCAGCTCCATATGTCGCAATAATAATTCCACACCTTTTTAAAGTGAGATAATATTTCTATATATGAGCAAATAGAAGACAAACTCCGTGCATAAGTTAAATCTTCAGTTCGAACTAATATAAGTCATAGCCATTGCAACCTCTTTTTAACTGTGATAATCGTTCTATAATTATTATGATAAAACAGACGAATCACTGGTTACAATCTGCCAGTGCCAGTCCCGAGAGTAGATGAAGCAGGCGGGCGTCACTAATGATCTAATGAAGGCCATTCCATACATCTGAGCCAACCACGAAAAAGCTCGATTCTTCGTGGTAGCAGTGCGAGCAAATGGAACTAAGAGGACTCCCTTATCAGCGGAGCGAAGTGGACGACATCCTTGGATATCCAACGCAAAGCAACCTAATATTATAGGCTAGCCGCTAGCCATTGGATGTAAATTGGGGCGAGGCTCTGACAACATCGCCATTCTAGAGCAGCTACCCTGAACTCAATGCGCTGAAGCCTGACGGATAGGGAGCCAGTGAAGTACATCCAGCACGTAGGCCTAGTTCGAGACGTGACCATATTTAGGGATTTGCCCAAAATTGACGTTGACGGATCTTGTCAGTTTTAATGCCTTTCTTATCACATTCACATTAATCATAGAATTGTGATTGAGTCGACTGTACAGTTGATTTTCGCCCACTTTAATAATTGTTCCTTCATTTAAAACCTCGCTATAGGTCTACATCAGCTGCCCCCAAGGGCGGATACAGAAATTTTCGAAGGGGGGGCCAAAATTTTCGGTCTTGTTGTTGGGACAGAGGAAAATTTCGTCTTCTTCGACGCCGAAAACTCTGATGACTTTTTTTTAGTCGTCAATCGTCGTAGTCGGGAGTAATATTATCCTGCTTTCTCTCCCGTTGCATTTATTTAATGGCTCGTTGAAACCAAATGGTGGGCCACGTCCCATGCAATTTCTAAATGGGGGCCATGACCGGATTGGCCTCACCCTGGATCAAGGGCGGATACAGAAATTTTCGAAGGGGGGGGCAAAATTTTGGGTGTTGTTGGTGGGACAGGGGAAAAATTTCGTTGTACCGCCGAAAAAACTCATGACTTTTTTTAGTCGTCATCCATAGTCGTGATGGTAATGCGAACGGGGGGCCAAGTCCCATACGATTTTGTAATAGGGGGAGCCTGATGTCCTGTTTTTCTCTCCCGCTACACTTATTTAATGGCTTGTTGAAACCAAATGGGGGCCATGTCCCATGCATTTTTTAAATGGGGGGGCATGGCCGGATTGCCCCCCTGTATCCCCCTGCCCTGGATCCGCCCCTGGCTGCTCCTACGTGCAATATTAAATGTTATCAATTTCTCGTCAAACCGTCATTTGAGGGATTTTCAGTTTCTGTGCACTTTTTACGAGAATATCCGCCAAGACACCATCATCAGCGAACACCAGCTGCTGAATTGTCACCCAGTGGATTGGCGCTTTGCTTTGGTTCTCCGAAATTTAATTTTAAAATTCTTCTACAGAATCGGGTTGGTTATCAAATGAATGAACGAATGAATGAATGAATAAATGAATGAATGAATGAATGAATGAATGAATGAATGAATGAATGAATGAATGAATGAATGAATGAATGAATGAATGAATTACGCTGACGATGACGGACTAAATCAGAAAGACCCAATAGGCAAGCGTACATCATGTGACCGCACATGCATTTCCTTTGATGTTACACATCTTGGTTTGTCAGAGTGACATCAAATAAGATTAATAAGTCGACCTTCTGCAAGAATCCAAATCCATTCCGCCTTCGATGTTTTTTCGTCTGTCTCTTAACTCAGTAGCAACAAGACTCGGATCTTCCCTTTGATCATCCGTAGCTCACCCCCCACCCCCCCCCCCCCCACCCCATCGACACGGACGCAGCAACGCTCGTAAATAACATGGTGCCCGCGGGCTTAGAAATGAGTTGTATGAATAAATTCTTATGTGTACATTAATTTTATATGATGTAATATCAAAAGTTGTTTATATTTATGTGCCTAATGTGATATATACATGTAGCTACTTATATGCGTGTCAATTATGCATTTAGCGTGCGCATGCCTTTATATATATATATATATATATATATATATATATATATATATAATTTATGTATAAAGTATGATAATAATATATATAATGGCCTCGGGGTTATCTTAGCGCCAATTTTCCATGACACGCCTGTCTTACTCTGACATGAGCACGTGCTTCTTGCCCTCGGGCACTTGGACATTGGAAGCAGTTTAGCGTCACGGGACGGACAATTGCCCCAAATTGCCATGCCCCAGGTTTAAACAATTGAACTTGTCTACAATGGGTACTGACATCGACGAAGACAATAGCAGTTCAAACTAATTGTTTTTGTTATCATTGATTTCCCGCCGTTTCTTTTGGCTGGTTGACCACTGGCATTGAATCATGTGACCAAATGTCAATCAGTTCTACTTTATTGATATTTAAGAGATCAATTGTTGCCAAGCCAGGCTCCGCCTACCGAATAATTTTGATTTCATATGCATGACGTACACGTAGGCCTAGTGCTAGTCTAACTCTGCTCTACACAACGATCGCATCAACAAGATCCACTGTTAGAAATTCTAACAGTTGATCTTGCTGATGCGAATGTTGTGTAGAGCAGGGAATTTCAGAGGTTTATATTGTGTGGTTGATGTTGCCGTGATTATAGCATGCTGGTCAACAGTGGCGGCGCTAGGGGGGGGGCTGGGGGAGACTTTATTTCGTGACACCGGCACTGCTGGTCAGTAGAGAAGTCGGGGTTCAAATTATAGGCCTATGTATTGCAGGTTGTCTGTTCAGTTGGCATAGTTAAGATTTATATGTATTCTCTAATCTGGGTCCATGTAAATTGTTTCAACTGCATAATATTGTACACTGTAACCGGTTGCGGTCTGTCAACCGCATTGTTGATTAAACGAAAGTTATTATTTAAGTCTCTCAGATTTGTTCAGCACCCTCTGGCTAACCCAACCATAGTGAGTACAGTTGTACTGGCTGAACGTACACCGTCGGTGAAAAGATAAGACGGCCAAGGAGAGAACTGCCCGCAAGACCTTCTTGCCCATGCTAAGAAAAAAATCCAAAACACTTTATACCAATGTCTGCTTACGGAATATGTTTATCGTAATCTCGAGACTTCTACAGCGCCCACAAAAGCCAAGTTTCGGGAACTATATCTTATTCACAGGTGCTTAATTAAAACAAAATCGATAGGCAGCGGGTCAAGTCCGGAGAGTGAGGCAGGCAGATAGATGGACGGCTAAGGTTATGGAGGTCCTGTGGCTCTTGTCCTTACATTACAGCTAGCAGTTCGCCTATAATAATTATTGCATTGCAGCATTGAAATCAGCAAACATTATTGGAGATTTGTCATTGCTGAACAAATTACGTGCGCAGCATGGAAACCATTATTATATCAATAATGTTATCCATGTCCCCAATATAGAACCAAAATCATCCCTATGATTTGTGCTACCCATGTTCTAACATAGGAACCCATATATAATATGTCGCTACATGAGAACAATATGCATGCCTCCTTATAGGAGTAGGCCTATAGGCCTAACTGCTGTATTGTATTGTAGGGTGTATACATTGTAGGCTATTGTATTGCATAAATTTGTATTGTAGCATATTAGGCCTAAATACATTTCTATAGCGCTTCCAAAAGAGTGGACCGTTCTGGACCGAGCACAGTAGACCTATGTGAAGCCTCTTGAAAATATTAATAATAGGCCTATTAGGTCTTATGAAGAGAGAATTTGCGTAAGAAGCGAGACTTCCAGGTGGAAGTGTAAAACGAACAGAATGAGGAAGTGCATTCCATGGAAAGAGAAGGACCAATTGAGGCAATTGAAAATGATCAAGAGTAGCCTATTATCGTTACAGTGTGACCCATACGCCCTATCCCAAAGGACGTGGTTAGGGTAATATTGTGAATGGCTAAAAAAGTCTGGATCAAGTTTTTGGCGTTTCACTCACACTTCAAAGAATTTAAAATTGGAGAGGGTTAAACTGCCATGAGATCCATCCTTGCAATTGAAAAACCTTAGCCCAGTGTTTCACTTAGACTACAATTGCTCAGCCCTATTTTAAATGATTCCGTCTTTAAATAATTGCGCTGCATAAACACGCATGTGATTTTAAAATTCACACCGATATCAACCCTGTGGCGCCGAAAAGGTCTACTTATAATATCTAGACATTCGATTGGTTTATGGCTGGAAGAATCAAATTGGAATAATGTCAACAAAAGCATTTCAACAACAATAAGTTTATCTATGTAATAATAATATAATAATAGGCTCTATCTTTTCTTTAATAAAATATTATTAAACGTCTGCAAGACGCACTGGGCTTTACATTTTACAAGTTATGCAGTAGCCTAATCTTAATTAAACTTAACTACTAACTGAACAGAGCTTTGCAATTACACGGCGCTAATAGCAGCCTACAAAGCAAATCCGCCCAACGGGGGCTCGAACTCGCTACCTCTCGCACTCATGGCCATCGTGTTATCCATTGCGCTACCGGGCCCCGTTTGTTTGTGCCTTTTGAAAGAAAACCGCAAAACAAATAGAAATCTTAATAACACGACTTGCAGATTCAATTGCATGGTAAAAAACTGAATGATTCCTACCCAGAAAACTGGTTCTTGGGTTACTGTACAAAGATAATAATTATCTTATTATTAATTTTGATATAAAAAGTCGCTGTTAATAAATGCGCTAAAAAACGAAAACTCGGAACAACAAAGCCATCTACTGCCACCTTGCGACTAACCTAATGTTTTCCTACCTTTACGGAATAAAATAACGAATAGAATAGAAAAAGTTTACTGATATTTACGCATAGTTTTAATCAATGAACACGCGATTTACATTTTATTTCCCTTTGAACGATTCCTCAATTTAATTCGATTAATCAGTTTAGCTGGTAAATATTTAACATTCTATTGTACAAACGTGAATAATTATTGTGATCAGGTAACCTACCTGAGGGATGAGGGTGTAAGAATCCCGGAGGCGTTATGTTTATGATGTATACCCTCCCTTGCGTCTTCTATTGATCTGGACTTCGAGAATGGGTTAAGTTCAGTATTTATTCATTCACTGACAATACGGTGCTCTCGGTAGTCATTGATATTCTCTATGATGTAATGCTCTGCGGTGTTGAGGCTTCGGGCGGACTGCGATAGTGTTACGGGGAATTATCATTGACAGTTCTACTAAGGAAGTCACCGGGGAAAGCGTGCTGACTCCTGGGACCTTCTGATTTGAACTGCAATGGCGGATGGTTGTGTGGGTTTTTGTAGACTTCAGAACTGGGTTAATGCCGTTCTTCGTACCCTTTGGATCGTCGGATTTATCACTGAGTTCTGCGTTCTAAGAGGTAAGATCGACGTTCGACATATTCAAGTTTTCGGTAAAGTCGTAGTTTACGTTGATGAATTAATTCATAAATATTGTCAAGTTAAAATGGAATCTGAATTAATGAAATTAATTGCTTGCCCAAATGAAAGTTGGATTGCTGAAACTTATTCTTTGCTTCAATAGGAGCTGGATTGGTGGCAGTAATTGTTTCCGTAGATGGAAGCTGGATTAATAAAACTGTCTTTGCTTCAGTAGAAGCTGGGTCAGTGAAGTTTTTTTTACCCGAATAGAAGTGTAATTGAAAGGAGAAATTCTTGCATGAATAAAAGTTATATTGATGAAGAAATTCTTGGCTGAATAGAAGTTGGATTGATGAGGATAATTCTTGGCTGAATAGAAGTTGGATTGATGATGATAATTCTTGCTTTTAAAAGCAAAAGTTCGATTGATTAATTTTACTCAAAAGGAAGCTGGATTGATGACAGTTATCATGAACATTGGTGGACTGCTTGTTTGCCAATGTCAAGTGCAGCATTGAAGACATTAAAATAATTTAGTAACGTTAACTATGGGATAACCTAGTTTTTCTATGTTATGAACCCAGTGGTATGACAATGCGATATGTAGTTGATATCACCAGGATTCAACTCCCATAGGGAAGTGTTCTATGGGTACTAACCTATTAAAGGCCATCGTAATGCAATGTAGGATTAATCAATTCGGTGTATTATTCTGTGTACAAAGAAGACTATGTAGGGTTATGTAGGGTTTCTGTTCCTTAGAAGCATGGATGACTAAAGTGCTCCCTAAATTTTGTAAAAAAAAGTATAATCCATATTAAAATGCTTAAAGTCAAACTTAAAATAACAATATAATGAAACATGCAAACTATAAATAAGTTCAAAGTTCAAACACATCTAGGTTAGCGCCGGTGAATAAGCTGGTCTCCCTGACGTGGCTTTTGTGGGCGCTGAGAAATTCTCGAAGACTTACATTACATTAGGTTAATGCAGGTAGGTTATATTACACTGATGAGTTTCTTAGATATACCGTAGTTCGAAGAGTGCCATAGTGATGTAATAGCCACCGATTAATAGTCAAGCTAAGAGCACTCCAGTGAAAGCCATAAGAATAAATGGACTAGGAATTGATGAACGAACAAGAATTTCACAATTCATTTAAGCATTTCTTTGCAAGGTTTGGGCAGACCATCGCAAACACAATACTTACAGTAGATAAGACTGTTAATGAATTTATGCATCCAGAATTCCTTGATCTTTTTGCAATTACTAAACTGATCCAATTGAAATTGTAGCTATGGCTAGGTCCACGAAATTTACTCGCAATACGGGTTTCGATGATACAGATCCATTCGTGGAAAAAGTTCTACTGTTACTGACATATTTATAGATATCATTAATTAATACAGTAGACGACAATACATTTCAGTTCCTACTACTCTAAAAATTAAAAAAAATAACATAATTTTTAAACAAGTTAATTAACAGGATATGTACAGTCTAATTATCGACCGATATCTATGTTGCCCTACTTTGAAAAAGTTTTAAAAACCGCAATTTGTCAGAGACTGGGCGAGTGCATTTATAATAAGATAAATATGTATTATGCTCTACAGTCTACAGCATAGGTTCAGTCCAGGTCATTCAATTGGCATGCCACCATTAACATGCAAGAGCCCCTTTGTAGGACAATAGGCTCTAATTAATACTCAATTTGTATATTTCTCTTGCAGAGCATTCCTTACTAAATAAACTTGAAAAGAGCGACATAGAGGCACACCTCACTTATGGTTTAATGATTGCTTGGAGCATACATGTACCTTAGGCGTCAACAGATGCTTTGTAATGGGGCAATACCTTTTTTATGAGAGTTGATGTACCGCAGGGTTCCAACCATCGTCCTTTATTGTTTCTACTGTATATTAGTGGTGGGACCTCGACCTGGAATGGCCCCCACTTGGCGCTCTCTTATTATAACTCCTCAGCTTTCCTCTCATCTTATGTGGCTGGGCTGAGGTTGGGAGCGCCTATGTGTCGTTCCATTGATGAGACGCTATGCATATTCATTTAATGAATGAATAATTTAAAATGTAATTGATGAGGCCTAGCTAATTAATGTTTCTGCCATGGAAGTTGAAACGATAAAAACGGAATTAAACGCAGTTTTTTCCGCAAAAAATAAAAAAGAAATACAAAAAGCGGAAACTTTCTTGACTTGTTACATTGTGAAATACATTTAAAAATTTAAAAACCTTGTTTACAGAATTTAATTTTAATGAGCATATAATGCAGCTTTATTTGTAAACATTAAATAGAAAGACATTGATCTGCAACAATTATTTAATTTCTTTTAACTTTGGTCTAATAAGAAATTGAGAAATTTAAAATTGAAATTACTTTGAATGTTAAATTAATATATTAAGTTCTTTAGTCTATGCTGGCATAAACATGGAGAATCAAAGCTGAAACTTTGTAAGCATAACCTATGACATGTATTTAATAACAAAAATTACTTGAAATGTTTTGCTAATTCAAGAACTTGATTTTTCTATAAATTTGATATATTTTAGCCTGCTGTGTTAGGATGACATTAAAACAGTCAAGTAGTTACATAAATTAGTTGAATCCTTGAAAATACGGAGACAATGTATGGTGTTTCAGACGCAAATAAAAAAAGAAAATGTTTTTGGCGAGTAAGTAAACGAATAAGGGTAGGCCTACATAAAAACTAAAGCCAAATTTTGTGATCAAATTAAAAAAAAATGGAAAATGGTTTTGGCGACTATTATTTCTGTTGTGATTAAATTTATTTTATTTGCTGATGACGTGAATACCTTTTGCTCCCACTATTCCTTTCCCACCTCAATGAAATTGTAAACTGCGAGTTAAACAAACGTGCAGGCTGATCTATAAATTTGTACTAATACTTTCCCACAACATAAATCCATGAGTGGATTGATAAAAAATCCTGCTTCGTATTATTCCACATGGGTCAATTAAGGAATCTTCATCTCCTTTTTCTTGTTTTCTCTTATCTTGTTGTATGTTCGATTTTGTGTGTGTTTGTGCTATGTACGTGGCTTGTATGTGTGAGCTTATGCATGGATGAGTGAGTTGATGCACAGGAAGTGGGTGTAGTTTATTAATAATTATAATATTAGAAGCTAAGTTTCGACAGGAATAATTAATTAATTTGCTTTAGGAAGTTCTATGTAGCACTTCTTCATTGTAGGCTACTCAGAAGCGCTCTCGGCTTAACAATGGCTAAATATGTCAGTTTACAGACAGACAGAGACAGAGGGATAGTTGGACAAACAGGACTGAGATAAAGAGATCCCAGTGATAGTGGAAGTGCAAGATAGAGAATGATAGACAGACAGACATAGAGACAGATAATTGTACAGATATGATAAGATAGATAAATACGAGAGATGGATAGATAGGGGAGGTACGATAAGATAAATATGATAAGGTAGATATATACGATAAAATAGATAAGATCGATACGATATAAGTTAGAAAGGCAGGCAGATAGATAAGTGCGTAGATAGGTCGGTAGGTAGGTAGGTAATTTGGTGGGTAGGTAGATAGGTAAGTGTGTATATTGGTCGGTAGATAGGTAAGTGCGTATATTGGTCGGTAGGTAGAACTGTAGGTAATTTGGTAGGTAGGTAGAAGGATACACAGACATAGACCAAGCCTACAGAGGGTGGATGGGTGCGCTTTTTACCGAAACCCCTACGTACATCTCTCCACTCCTTACACACCTCGCCTCTATCCCCCTCCGCCCAATTCGTTCCGCTTAACTGTACTTGTACGTATTATTCTCTCTGTTCGTTTCTCTTCCTTTGCGTCTATATATCTTTGGATGTGTTTACCACCGTGCTTGTTAGTCATGGCCTGTGGCATGTGTGACCTTTGTTGACCTCCGTGGTTAATTAGAATTCAGGTAAAGATGATACGAGTTCGCTCGAATAGTACTTGCTATGGTCCCATGCAGCGGTGGGTGTCCTCATTGAGATCTCAAATGCTTTGAGATCTCAAATGTATGGCGAATTTATAACACAGTTGACGGTTGATCACTAGGGAGTAGCGTATTGATTTACGGGTTTTGTCGTTGCCGACATTTTGTCAACAGTATCACTTTCATCATCATCATCATCATCATCATCATCATCATCATCATCATCACGAGTTCTAATCATCGGCGTGGTCGTCATCATCGTTGAGGTCGTCATCGTCTCCCAATCATCGTCATCATCATCATTGTTGTCCTAACCATCACCATTGTCTTCATCATTATCGTCATCAGCATCCCACCATTGTCATAATCATCATTGTTGTCTTAATCATCATCTCTCAATCGTCATCAATATCGTCATAGTTATCCAGTTATCCTAGTAGTAATTATAACTCGTTGACTGCATTTTTGTAGATTTTTTCATGATTCACTCAATATAGACCAAATTAATTGAATTTAATCGATTAAAATAATGGCAGATAGATGTTTGCAAATTGTTGGATTAAAATTTCAATCATTGTCAACCCAAGTGTGTTTACATAATTATATGGTATGAGAGTGAGTGGGACAATGTTTCAGGACTGTGGTCAGAAGTGGTTTTGGGTTTGTCAAGTAGATCTTTAAGAAGGCAGAGCTCTTAAAGATAAGCTAAATACATTTCGTGTCTTGATAAACTAAGGCAGGTTCAAGTGCTCATACGAAATTCATGTATGTAATACAGTAATATACATATATATATATATATATATATTTATATATTGGAATAATAAATATACATAATTATGCAATTTGCATACATACATACATACATACATTGTCTTAAAATAAATGGTATAATAGATATACATATACACGTACATACATACATGCATACAATGTCATATATTATATACAGGGTGGGCCATAAAAAAGACCCCCCCCTAGGTTTTTTGCCAATATCCTGGCCAGAAGTAAGAATTTTGAAATGAAATTTTACAGTCTTAAAGACAATTCATATTTACACATGATGGCCAAATTTCATCAAAATATTTCAAACAAACCAAAAGTTATGCCACTTTTAGGAAGGTCACCCACCGTTTTTTGACGATTCAAAAACGTAACGCAACAAAAAGTAGGTTTTTGCCAATATCTTGGCAAAAAGTAGGAATTTCGAAATGAAATTTTACAGGTTTATAGATAATTCATATTTACATATGATGGCCAGATTTCATAAAAATATTTCAAACAGAACAAAAGTTATGTCACTTTTAGTGAGGCCACCCTACGTTTTTTGACTTTTTTGAATAATCAAAAAACATAGGGTGGTCTCACTAAAAGTGATATAACTTTTGTTCTGTTTGAAATATTTTTTATGAAATCTGGCCATCATATGTAAATATGAATTGTCTATTAACCTGTAAAATTTCATTTCGAAATTCTTACTTTTGGCCAAGATATTGGCAAAAAACTACTTTTTGTCGCGTTACGTTTTTGAATCGTCAAAAAACGGTGGGTGGCCTCCATAATAGTGACATAGCTTTTGCTCTGTTTGAAATATTTTGATGAAATTTGGCCATCATATGTAAATATGAATTGTCTATAAGACTGTAAAATTTCATTTCAAAATTCCTACTTTTGGTCAAGATATTGGCAAAAAACCTAGGGGGGGGTGTCTTTTTTTTGGCCCACCCTGTATATATATATATATATGTTTTAATATATGTGTGTGTGTGTGTGTGACACTGTATACATGTGTGTACCCACTGTACCTATATGAATATATAATTTCTATATTTTTTATTATTCTATGTCTCCAGCATGATGTGATGTGATTCTTAGAAAACACCATATTCTTATAAACACTTCTGAAAGGCTCTTGCTGAGAGAAGTGCTTTCATGAATGGTCATATGCAATACAATACGCTTGAGTAGCTACGCTTTTGTGTGTTTGCAGATCTGCATAGGAATGCATGGGGCATTTATTAGAGTTTCTTGTTTTGTTACACGGTTTGATCCTCCTCCTCCACAGTGTTTAACCTGATACCCCTGCTTTTGGGGGCGAGGGGAATTCACGTTTCTGGGGGTGGGGGGGACGGCAACCACACATACACGTGCACCCACATTATGTATATGTTTACAACTTTACATATATCTTGGTATTTCCAGGGGGTGTGGTGCAGGCGGCTCCGTACATCCAGGTCCGGACTGCCATTGGACTGAAGGCAAAGCTGCCATGCTCTACGGAGATATCAGGATCTATCCACGTACGTTAATTGCCTCTTTTACTTGTAATCATCATCGCCATCAACGACATGGCCATAATTTTTTTTATATTTAGCTCAGTTGTCAGAACGTTACAGTGAAGATCTAAGAGTCCCCGCTTCTGCATGGTACGGCAATTCACATGTATTCACTGACTGAATGAAGCTGCGGTTTATATAACGTTAGGTGACAACCTTTCAAAGGTGTCTAATGAACAGCAGGGCATTAATTGCGCGTAACGACATCTTGTGATTGCCATGGGGCTGACGGCGTTCATCATCATCATCATCAGTCCCTGACGCCACTCATTTGATGGCTATGGGTACGAATAAATCTTCATTGTACTCAGTCACTTGTTTAGGTCCATTGCTTCCCACGGTGATTGTCCAACTGATTGTACTATGTTCTCATTCATGTTGTACTATGTTCTCATTCATGTTGTACTATGTTCTCGTTCATGTTGTACTATGTTCTCGTTCAGGTTGTACTACGTTCTCGTTCAGGTTGTACTATGTTCTCGTTCATGTTGTACTATGTTCTCGTTCAGGTTGTACTACGTTCTCGTTCAGGTTGTACTATGTTCTCGTTCATGTTGTACTATATTCTCGTTCAGGTTGTACTACGTTCTCGTTCAGGTTGTACTATGTTCTCGTTCATGTTGTACTATATTCTCGTTCAGGTTGTACTATGTTCTCGTTCATGTTGTACTATGTTCTCGTTCATGTTGTACTATGTTCTCGTTCATGTTGTACTATGTTCTCATTCATGTTGTACTATGTTCTCGTTCATGTTTTACTATGTTCTCGTTCAGGTTGTACTATGTTCTCGTTCATGTTGTACTATATTCTCGTTCAGGTTGTACTATGTTCTCGTTCATGTTGTACTATGTTCTCGTTCATGTTGTACTATGTTCTCATTCATGTTGTACTATGTTCTCATTCATGTTGTACTATGTTCTCGTTCATGTTTTACTATGTTGTCGTTCATGTTGTCTACCCAACGTAGTCTTGGTCTGCCTCTGTTTATTTCTTCAATGCTTCTATTATAATAGATTAGTTAAGTGGTTAATGGCCAGAGAAGAGACGGACTGAATCAGGTCTTACACCTGAAAAAATTTGGAGTTACCATTTCGGGGTTTTGCGAAATCGGGATTTTTTCATTTCGGGGTTTCCCATTTCGAGGTTTCTAATGGATATATTATTTAAAATACATATAAATTGATTTTAACATTTCGGAACTTATCGTGCGTATTTCTTGTGGATTCGAACCCGTTATCCCTGCCCCACCATTTAAATGCACCTATGATAAATGCACCTTTATAAGATAGATCTATTTCCAAAATATGATACATCCATGATCGCTATAACATGATAAGACGGTTCTAACAGCTTCAAATTTGCTAACGGTTTTTCGACACCTCATTTAAGTGTCTTCGCATTCGTATAAAATTGCGAGACGCTGTATTGCAATCAGTTCCAAGTTCGGATGAGGTCGTAGTTCACCGTTTATATAGTTATTGCCTTTATATTGAGAAGAAGAAAAAAGAAGAAGATCCTTATGCTAGCCGTGAGACCGCCATGGTTGTGAAGCATTTAATAGCGACTTCATTTTCATAGCCTTGGCATATGTGATGAGATGGCGGTCATTCCTCTCCCTCGCCGTCTCATCTTTCCACCGACTGTGTATGTCCAATAATCTATTATTATGTAGGAGCCCTTGGGTATAGGGGTATTCATTATAGCTGAGCGGACTGGGGTAGGGGAGGGGAGGGGCGAAGATGAAGCAGAAGCCTCTTCCTCGCCGTCTCATCTTCCCACCGACAGGGTAGTTGAACCCCGCCCTCTCGATAGACAACCTAGAACTCTTACCCACTATATATATATATATATATATATATATATATATATATATATAGATATATACTTCCTTTTCCCTTTTTATCTTCGTCTTCCTCTTCCATCCTGCTCCTCCATCTTCCCACTTTTGCTTCTCTTCCTTTGTACTCTTCCCGTTCCTCCTCATGCCCCTCTTCTTCTCTCTTCTTCCTTCTCTTCCTATTTCTTTTGCTCATCCTCTTCTCCCTTTTATCATCCTCCCCTCTCCCCCTTCCTCCCCATCTTCATCATCTTCTCCTTCCTTCACCTTTCACCAGCTCTGCGTAAAATCTGTCCGTAAGATGATTTCGACGTCAACATTCACAAGGTGGCATATTTAACCTCCCAACGTCTACAGGTCTTCCATAATATATGTAAACGATCCGGCTACCGCGTCGCTATTCCAGGTGCAATGGCTTGATCCATCGGGAACGACGTTGACCTACGACGAGACGGTGGAGACGGGAGACACTCGCTTCAAGATCAACCGATCCTACCTGAAGGAGTGGAACCTCGAGATCGATAACGTACGAAAGTCAGATGCTGGGAACTACACGTGCAACGTTGGACCGTCGCCACTCACCAATAACGTTGTAGAACTCATCATTGTTGGTAATTATCATCTACACTAGCAGCGGTTCCCAACCCGTGACCCGCGGGCCAAAAGTGGCCCGCCTGGCCTACAATATGGCCCGCAGCATCTCAATGAATTAAGAAAAATAACACTGGTCAACAAATTTTAACTTTTTTTTTGTTTCCTAAAAATCTTCAACTGTTTTATATAGAATTTGGCATGCTGAAAACAATGGTGTTCTCAGAATTTTTCCATCACGTAAGGTTTTTGAGAAAACGGGCATGCAAGATTTTAACTGAAATGCTTGTTTATTGCATATTACACTGGTCAACAAATTTAAACTTTTTTTGTTTCTGAAAACACTTTGACTGTTTTCTATAGAAGTTGACGTGCTGAACACGGTGGTGTTCTCAGAATTTTTGTATCACGTCAAGTTTTTGAGAAAACGGGCATGCAAGATTTTAACTGAAATGCTTGTTTATTGCATATTACACTGGTCAACAAATTTTACCTTTTTTGGTTTCCGAAAAAACTTTGACTGTTTTCTATAGAAGTTGACGTGCTGAACACGGTGGTGTTCTCAGAATTTTTGTATCACCTAAGGTTTTTGAGAAAACGGGCATGAAAGATTTTAACTGAAATGCTTGTTTATTGCATATTATTTTCAATATACTATAATTTAATTTCATTGCAAAAAAAATCTTTATGACAGTTCTTCCTCATAATATTGGGTGCTGATGATGACTGTATCACTTAGTTTCTTTTCCTAATCTTGCCCGAGAAACCAGAAACATTAGTGAGACAAACTGAGCAGCCCCTCACAGTCATTATCTTTCTGTTCTCGCCAGACCATCGGGACGGCAAACAGCATTGCTTTCGCAGGACCCCCGAAGTCAAACTCTAAGATCTGCAGCACATCTTCCACAGCAAATGAGAGGCACCCATTCCTTGGCTTTCTCTCCAGTCTTGCAACCAAAGTACATCTCTATGCTCTTTTGACAAGTCCAGTCATTGTGTGTTTCTGAGGCTTACTCATATAACTGTAGCAAAATGTACATGTATCACATTTCATGCAACACTGGCGAGATATTTCTGCTGCCAACAACCGTCTTAATATATATTATAGTTTAAAGCTTATCTGAAAATAGACTGGCTAACTTGTTATGCATCTTGAATACATGCATACTGTATAGAAAACTAAACTTTGGAAATACGACATTAAACTACAAACAAACTGATGCCAACTTCCTCAGTTGGATTTGCATGTAGACCTATGCAGAGAAGCGGCTCTAATAGTGCTTAGAACTTTTGCAGGAAGATTCTAACCAGCATTAATGAATATGCAGACCCAAGTTTATATTTTATTATGCAAGACAAGCATATATGTAAACTGTCCTAAGTGCATGCCTGGACATACCTCAGTTACACGAAGCTTATTATAACGATGTATCCGAAAAATGGAAATAAATAGAAAATTGAAGATTTCTCAAAAACGTTACGTGCTGGGACAATTTCAAGGTCATTTTCGTGATCAGCAGCAGAAACTGCATAAGAAACACCTGAAAGTGTTCAGGAAACAAAATCACTGTTGACCAGTGTAATTATATGTAAAAATTGACAATTTGGACATGATAGAATATATAATTCTTTTCTATTACAAAT
This sequence comes from Lumbricus terrestris, assembly GCA_949752735.1. Lineage (NCBI taxonomy): Eukaryota > Metazoa > Annelida > Clitellata > Crassiclitellata > Lumbricidae > Lumbricus > Lumbricus terrestris. The sequence goes on along the minus strand of OX457038.1, from coordinate 5,572,693 downwards.
TATTTTATATGGACGTTAATAAATCGTAATCGTAATCTCCTAATTTCTAAAGCGCCACTCGAAAACCAAGCGCGGGGCACCGGCTTATTCACGAGCGCTGCGTTGAGTCAAAAGGGTTGTCCGTAATCGAAATCGCATCAGACATTCTCTTTTGATTCAATTACAACAATTTTACACACCTTTAGTTAATTACATTTTAGCCTTGTGGCCCCCTAATGTCCTTCAACTAAGAAAATGTGGCCCTCGAGTCCTCCAACTTAGAAAAAGTGGCCCGACAGTCAAAAAAGGTTGGGAACCACTGATCTACAGTAACATGAGTAATAGCAGTAGTTGTAGTTTATGTTGTTGCAGTAGAAGTTGTGGTAGTAGCAGTTGATATAATGGTAGAAAACCAGCACTTCATTCATTCGTTCATTCATTCAGAGCATTTATATAGCGCCCCTTCAAGAAACTACTCCAAGGCGCTCCCAGCTCAGTCACAACCAACAGAAACAGGAGTAATAGTACTCTAGTTATACTACTTAGTAGTAGAAGTAGCAGCTGCAGAAGTAGTAGTGATCTGTGTCTGTCTATCTGTATGTCTGTCTGTCCGTCCGTCTGTTTCTGATTTTGACTGTCTGATTCTGACTGTCTGTTTGTCTGTCTCTGTTTTTTCTCTGCCTCTGTGTTGATTCCTTTCTCTTTCTTCTCCAGTGGCTCCATCTATCGTCTCCAGTTCTCAAGACTCCGCCTTCCTTGTCGGCAGTTCAGTCAACCTGACCTGTTTGACCTCTGGTGACCCCGTTCCAGTCGTCTCATGGGGTCGCCGTGGCAACAACAATGGAGACAGGATCGGTAAATATGACACACCTGCTAACACTTTAATTAGAAATTTATGATTACATGATGTTCACAATTATTGTTTCGTTGATGATAAAATAATTTCAGTAATGATATTCAATAAAAACCATGTTAATTAATGATTGCGATAATATTATATATAATAAATTTCATGTTGATGAAGATGAGGATGAGGCACAGAGGAAGGGGAGAGATGATGATGAGGAGGTAGATGATGATGGTGGTGGTGGTGGTGGTGATGGTGATGGTGATGGTGATGATGATGATGATGATGATGATGATGATGATGATGATGATGATGATGATGATGATGATGATGATGATGATGATGATGATGATGATGATGATGATGATGATGATGATGATGATGATGATGATGATGATAGTAATAATGCAAATTGTGATGATCATATGCATAAAAACAGTAATAATGATAATTATTATTATAATAAAAGTAATAGTAATGATGATAATAGTAATAATCATGATGATGATGATGACGACAACGACGATGATGATAAGATGATTTCGATTTTTCTCTGTAACTTGCTTATTTCCTCATCCCTGTGATTATAATTATGACCTTCTGCAATACAAACCATTAAATTCGTTCTGAGACAATTAGGCAATTCCTTGACCATTTAGACACACCTGCTTATAATTATGTGTAGGCAAAGGATGGGCAAAAGAGCAGTAAACTCTATCATTTATCAGCGCCTGCTATTTGCGTAGACAAAGGATGCGCAAAAGAGCAGTAAACTATCATTTATCAGTGCTTGTTAATTACGCCATGCTCTAGTTGACCCCCTTATGCAAGATGAAATGTTCAAGAGGCAGAAAATTTTCCCAGATAAATTGTTGCCGGGCAAGCTAATGGTCAAAATTTCTCAAATGTCCCACAGATATCTATATAAAGAAGAGAAGTACATGTATGTACGGTATGTAAGTATGTATAAAGTCTTCTTTTCCGTGCTCTGCCATTAGGCAGGTTCGAATGTTTGACGTCTCCATTCATCTCTGTTCTGCGCTTTCATTTTCAGCTTCTGATAATTACCATCTTTCATCATCCAGTCTAACAGTCTTTGTCTTGGTCTGCCTCTCGTTCTTTTCCCCTCCATTTTCCCCTCTATGATTGTTCGTAGCATCGAGTCTCCTCTGAGTGTGTGCCCGATCCATCTTCTTTGTCTTTCTCTAATTGTGTGTATCATCGCTCTCTTCTCTCCGACTCTTCTCAATACCTCATCATTGCTGATATGATCCCTCCAGCTGATTCTTTCTATCCTTAAATGTATGTATAAAGTATGTTCCATAAAAACTTTTGATCCAATCAAACGATTACTGCCAAATTTTGCATGGATACTCTTTAGCAAACCAGAAAATATATGAGGAGGTTCATGATCCAAAAATGTTGCCCAGGGGGTGTTCGCAATCCCAAAATGTTGCCCTTTCACCATGCTCGCCCATAATGAGGCACAGCCATTTTACCGTTGTAAAATAATTTTCGTTTCGACATTTCTTCACGTCATTTCTTGACATCACCTCAGCCAGAAACACGTGAACACACACACACACACACACACACACACATCAGCCAGAAACACGTGAACACGCAATTCAAGTGGATTCACTAAATGGTATGAACGGATAATCGCAGGGTAAAATAAAATAATGACAGTAATAATAATAATTAATATCTTGATTAATATCTTGTCATATCTGAATGCTTACCACAAGTGCCAATTAGGACCGCACAGGTCTACCAACAAAGTTCTTCACTAAGTACCTGTCCTACATGTACAAGTTATGGCTGCACTATTAGAAAGTTCCTTATCACCAGTGAGTTTCACAGGTGCCAATAAGTACCATGGTACCATAGATGTAAAAAACGATGAAAATAAAAAAAACGGTAAAAAACGTCGTTTTTTTCGAAAAAAAAAAAAACGATAAAAACGGAAACGGAAAATAATTTGCCTTTGTTACATCTGAAACTTCATTTTATGCCTAGAAACCTTGCATATATGCGATTTTCTCAAGAAGCTTCAAATAACACAACTATATTTTTAGACCAAAAAATAATTGGTATAAGTAACATTGATCTACCACAGTTATTTTTTTCTTATAATTTTGGTTTAATAAGAAATTCAGACAAATTAAAGGTATTGAAATCTTTTCAAATTTAAATTATAAACATATAGGCTAAGTCCACATTATAAGTTCATGCTGATCGACATAATGCAATTAAAATCTAATCAGAAGCAAACACCACAGATGTGTACTAAATTATATATTGTACATTTGTGCCTAAAATTGTTACTTATAAATATTAATTACAGGCCCAACTATTTTTATATCAAAATAACTCTTAGAAATTTCATTTCTTGTAGGGATCTACTACATGTATTTCTCAAAATGATGACTAAAACAATTACATTAAGACCCTATAGTTAGCTGAATCCCTGAGAGTGCGTTGAAAATGTATGGAATATCAGAAAAAAATTAAATTAAGGAAAATAATAATGGGCAGTCAATAATTAAATAAAGTTACTTAAAAAAATAAAAACGATAAAAAAACGATGCGAAAAATAAAAAACGAAAAATGCTGTTTTTTGGGAGAGAATAAAAAACGAAAAACTTTTTTACAACTATGCATGGTACTAATAAGTATTATGAGGTTTAATTATGAAAGTGCTGTAATTGTAATTGTTATAATGTTGCTGTTGTTAGATTTGGGTTTTGAGGGAACAACGTTTGAGATTCCATCCATTGCGGTTGAAGATGCTGGAGCCTACGTCTGTCAGGCGAACAACGGGGTTCCACCCACGACCTTCGAACAGATGAGAATCGATGTTATGTGTACGTCTCTTTCCGTCTCGCTTTGTATTGCACGTTGTTGCGTAGAATGCAGATATCTGTAAATTGTATAAGATGCCAATTTTGTGTGTAAAATGCAGATATGTTGCATTATATTATTGTATGAAATGCAGACATTCATTATTTCATTCATTCAATCATTTGTTCGTTCATTCGTTCGTTCATTCATTCAATCATTCATTCAATCATTCATTCGTTCAATCAATCATTTATTCATTCAATCATTCATTCATTCATTGTGAGGATTTATATAGCGCCACTTCAATGTTACTACTCTGGAGTGCTCCCACCTCAGCCTCAGTTAAAGATAATAGTTTTAAGATTGCGATTGTGACAGAGCAGAGTCTTGGCAGCAGGTGCAGGTATGGAGTTACCTATTCCAGACCACAGAGCCAACAACAAAGAAATAGATCAGTGGGGGGTAGAAAAGGGGTTTAGGGGGGTAAAAACCATTGGCTTAGGAAGAAGTTTTTGGATAGGGTTAGTTATCCACTCAAAAAAGAAAAAAAACAATTGTTTGTAGTAACAATTGTTTTTCTTGCTTTATTCCCTTTGTTACTTTGCTCACCTCAGAAATTCTGAGTACAGACCTGCATAAACCCCCCAACCATTAAACCCCCCAACCATAAATTCCTGGCTACATCACTGAAAGAGATACATCGTATTGCATAAAATGCGGACATAATTATTGTATAGTATAAAATACAGATGTATTGTTCTCTTGTTCCTGTTTGCTTAGTTCCGCCAGAAGTGACCGTTCTGTATCGTGAGGTGAGTCAGGAGGAGGGTGGCTCGACCCTCATGACCTGCCTCGTCAAAGCGAACCCAGTGACCGATCTCCACTGGGAGAGGGGTGACCAGCGCCTGCCCGAGTCCCCAAAGTACCAGCCTCAGAGATGGGACGTTGGCGAGTACCAAACAACGCTTGGACTGTTCGTCAACGGTCTGGTCAACGAAGATTTCGGGGTCTACAAGTGCGTTGCCACAAACGAGTTTGGACGAGCGGAGGAGACGATTAGAATCAACGGTAACCTAGTCTGAAGTTCAATCAATCGCGTGAAGTTGTGGTTGTGAGGAGAATTTTAATTGTTTGATTGAAGCACTCAACTTTGAAATGGATTTGACCGGTGATATAAGACTGGAACACGATTCATGATTAGTGAGAGACTCAGTCACTGCTTCCTCTCTGCCAGTGCCAGTCTCAAGCCTGGATGAAGGGGGAGGGCAACTCTAATCATCTTCGTTATCACAGTGTCGTTAAACTGGTACTACACTACTACTACTTCTGTACTACTACTGCTACTACTACTACTACTGTAAGCGAAAGAGGAGCAATAGGGCTGGGATCTATGAGATAGTAATAATTTCAGGTTTTAATGAGAAGAGTTAGGCTTTGTTGAGTTCATTTTCCACTGATCAGTGTTGTCCACAAAGTTAAATCGCAATATTTTCAAGTAGCCTCTGTTAAAAATTTCTCAGACAAAACTTTGAGAGCAGCTGGTTTCGATTTGGTGCCGTTAGTTATGAACTTTAAATCATCAAAGTTCCAGGGACTTATTGTATAGTATTTAGTCACTATCAAGTGCCTCTAGTAGGGTCAACGTGCAGAGGTGCTCCCAGTGTGCAAGGCCCCACGAGAAGAAGGTTTTGAGAAGAGTGAAGGAAGAAGAGAGACTGCCAGACAGAATTGTAGAGCGAACAGAAGGAGAAAGAGCATTCGAAAGAGAAGGACCAATTGAGGCAAATGATCGAGACTGAGCCATAGCAGTTCTATAGACCGAGGAACCAAGAGGTCAAGTCTGTTGGATGAACTTCGAAGTGCACAATTTCATACAATACAATACATCTGCATTTTATAGAGACTGCAAAAGATCTTACCACTTCCTCTCTTTGTTCCAGAGTTCCACACCGGCAGCGTCCGCGTCCTCGTCCCTCCAAAGGATTCCCTGGCACGCGTTGGCGCTGACGTCCTTCTCGACTGCTCCGTCCACGGCGTCGACGATGGCAACTCCCTCTCCTGGTGGTTCGTCCAACCGGATGGCGAGTACCACCGGATATTCCATTCTCATCCATCGTCTGACTTCTCCGACACCAACCAATCCACCATTGATTCGGATCTCTTCAATTCCACGAAGTACGAAATCCGAGGTCACTACGGACTGATCGTGAGGAACGTTGCGTTTGACGACAGTGGAACGTACGTTTGTGACATCACCGGCCATCAGAACTACTCGGCCGAGCTGACGGTTGTGGGTGAGCTGGTCAATGCATTTGATTATTTGTCGTTTTTCTACTGTACTAAATCGATCAATCCATCAGAATTTATATAGCGCCCATTAAAGATCACTATTCAGAGATCAGTAAGTAAGTAAAACAAGCAGCATATTATAATTGTGATTGTTACTACAGTAGTAGTAGCAGTAATAGTAGTATTTGTAGTAGTAGTTGTGTGTTGATTTGTGTTATACTGGTAGTAAAAGTAGTGGTGGTGGTGGTAGTGCTGGTTATAGTGGTAGTAGATATGATACTGACCGTGCTTTGGTAGTTGAGTTGATAGTTTTGGCTGTAATAGTGGTATTAGGAATGGTATTGGTGATGTGGTGATCGTAGTGGTGGCAATGGTGATACCAGGAATGGTATCGGTGCAGTGGTAGTAGTGCTGGTAGTGGTAGCTTTAATTACAATTATAATATTGAATTGCGAAAAGAGGTTCAAGCTGGTGTCTTGTGCATAACTTTAGAGTTGGTTAGAAATTGAGGCTACAATGGCGATAAATTATTCATAATAATTAATGATTATTTTCAACATTTTAATAATGCAGTAATGGTGTTTATGACTTTACGTAATTTGTATTTTAGACACCAGCCTGTCCTGCGAAAACAATCAAACTCGCGTAAATGACGGTGACGCAGTGTCGTTAGTCTGCTCCATTGCCTTCCGTGGTATCGCCTCTGATTTCCATATGGCATGGCTGCATGACGAGGAACCAGCGCGGAGCAGAAGAGACGAGGACGTCAACCGAGTTCGTGGCACTCTCGAGTTCAACGCATCGTATCCACGGAGTTCTGGGGTCTATCGTTGTTACGTCTCAAGCAGACAGTTCAACTACTCTGCCACATGTCGAACTGAGCTAACAGTTTTGTGTGGGTATTATGTGGACTTTGTGTCTGTCTGGTCTATATAGATAGCGCCCCTTCAAGATAACTATGCGGGGGCGCTCTTGTCCCAGGCACGGCCAAAGAGGTCGTTATATTATTCTTTATATGGTGTTTTGTTGCTTTCTGTGTGGGTGTTATGTGAGTTTTTAATGTGAGTACTGTTCGTCGTTTGGTGGTATTATGTGGATTATATATTTTGTGGATTATAATTTATGTGGATTATATATTATGTGATTATATATTATATGGATTATTAATTAATTCAAGTATTTATATAGCACCTCTTCAAGGACACACTCAGAGATGCTCCTGACTCCAGCACAGCCAAAAAGAACAGTTCTTATTGGATGTGTCAGAGAACAGGTGCAGCTCAAGAGCAATACCATTCCATACCGCCTGACCAACCACAGTAAAGGCATAGCTTTGCATGATGGACGTACGAGCAAACGAGATTAGAGCACTCCCCTTCCCACTGATGTTAGCTGTTTTGTGAGGCGTCCTTGTATAGTGTGGCTGTGTTGCAGCACCAAATAAATTGTTATTATTATTATTATTTTTAATGATTATTGTTATTGAAGGAATGTCTCATTCTTTGACAGCTGCCAAGATGGCTGGCATTGTTTTCCCGTGGCCGTGCAACGACTCCAACACAACATCATCTTGCGACGACGACTCCACAAATGAAATCATCATCATCTCACTCGTCTGCACATCAGTCGCTCTACTCATCGCATTCATCGTCACCGTCTGTTGCCTGGTTACGGCCCACCGCTGGGAACTCGCGCAATACAAGTAAGGAATGGAGAAGGAGGAAAGTTAGTTGGTGCTTGATGAGTTGAATGTTGTAGCTGGAAGGATGGATGGATGGATCCAGATTTGACGAGGGCCTATGACAACGGAGGCCGTTGCCCTTGAAAGAAATTTGTTTGGCATATTACAGCACTTTTTTATGCTGAGTTGGCTTTCTTATGTTGATGGTACGTTGCAGTGGGATTTGATCACTGAAGATGGATGTGAAGGCATCATTTTATATGATTTAATATTATTTATCTATTGTTATGAGTTATTGTTATATGTGTATTGTTATTATTGTTATGTATTTACAATTACAACGTTATTATATACTAGTAGTGATTTTGTTGTTGTTGTTATTAAAATGGGAAACAGTTATTGTAATGACTTATTAGGTATTTATTTTTATTATTATTTTAGTTCTTATATGTTCATTATTATTATAACATTATTCTGTATTTATTATTATTGGTATTACTATTATGCATTTAGTTAGTGACCAAGTGTAACCTGGTGATGCTTTGCAATTTGTTCAAGAGCCTTGCACAGTAATTGCATCAGAGGAACAAAGTCTTTTATCCCATAATTATTCTAGGCATAAAAACGAATGCTTTCACCAATCTATTAATCAAGCATTTATTGATCCGCAAGCATTGAAATTGACATTGTGCACAGTAAATGTTGCCGCTTCTCAGGATACATTGGGATACCCAAAGGGAATAGGGGTCTCGCTTAATTATGGTGACCTGTTTATCATAGAAGCGCTATGATGACAAGATAAAATAGTTATGAAACGGATATCTATTGGTTTATAATAATAAGCAATCATTTGCTTGTTTCCACTGCTGCATGCTGTTTTTCTTCCCTTCAGGCAACCTCAGCAAAGAGAGAAGTCAACGAGAAATGGAAACGTGGATATAGAATTGACGCCTCTTACCTGCACAACGCCGCCACCAGCCGAGTAGGACGAGGTTTGAATTCTGCTCCTCATAGTTTTCCAGTTGTCCTGTTGGTGGGAAGATAAGATGACGAGGGTGAGGACTGACCCCTGAACAAAACCGTTAATATTTCAAACCCATGCTTGCTCTACTTCCTTCCTTGTTGTCAATAATGTTAGGCTGGTCAGCACGAAGAAAGCTTCTTATTTGTTTTGTGAGGAATTGGGCTATATAAATTTCTTATTGAAAAGTTCTGCAATTATTGTGATGATGATGATGACGTTAGTTGTAATTATAATAATAATAACAATGATAATAATAATTGAGTAGCAATAATATTATTGTAATAATTATGATGACGTTAATAGTAATTTTAATAATAGATATATATCATGGACATATAAATAAAACTAATAATTGTAGCAACTAAGTAGCAGTAATGATAATAATTATCATGATGTAAATAGTAATTTTAATAATAGATATATATCATGGATCTTAAGTTTGAATTTAATGCTTTCTGTCTTTCTTTGCCAGCTTCTACATCAGTTTGTATCGAACATTGCCACAACAGATCCTGCCTTGTAAAGAGCATCAATTGTCAACAGAAATGTTTGAACCAGCACAAGACAGTAAACAAGAAGATGAAAGAACAGTTAACAAGAACATTAGCCAACGTGACCTTCATTCCAATCGAAAACTGGACATCGCTTATAGTCCCGAAAACAAGCGGCCTGCTATTTGTTGGCCCAAAATTAGCTACACAATTGCTTCTGCCTTTATGCTTAGAGGCCGTAGCTGCTGCTGTTTGTCACACTATGCAGTTGTTGTAATAATTTTGATGTAAAGTGAACATTTATAAAAAGCGGTGGCCTTCTGTGAACAGTGGCGGCGCCAGGATTTTCGTTTTGGGGGGGCTGGATTTTCGGGGAAAAATTTTCCGCCCGCCGCCAAAATTTCTAACGACCTTTTTTTTTTTAGTCATCGACCAAAATCTTAAGAAAATTTTCCATTTCTGACGACTTTTTTTTTAGTCGTCGACCAAAATCTTCAGCCTTGCGCTTCATTTTTGGGGGGGACTAAAGGGGGTAAATCGTCCAAATATTAAATTTTTACATGGCGAAAAAAATAGATGGCCTTTTTTAGGGGGGCTTAGCCCCCCAGACCCCCCCCTAGCGCCGCTACTGTCTGGGAATTCTGCATTTATGTTGAGCAGATCGTGCTTTCAAATGTCAGTTTGTGGGTATCAGGATTCTAGTGGTGCTTTATGAGTGTGTGTAAGCTTGTATGGCACATTTTAAAGAGCAATTGAAGATGTTTACGTTATGCTGTCATAAGAGGAAGTTCGTCTCTGGTTGTGAAACGTCTCCAATGGTTAGCACTTGCACACACGTAGAACATAGCAGTGGAGGGTTCCATTGAGGCGCTATTTAATTTCATGTGGTTTTATATAGCATTGCGCCACGAAGATTAAGGTACAGGCGCACAGTGATAGTAGAAGCACTTATAATAATAATGGTCAAAATTCTACAGTATCTTTAGACAATCAAATGAATGTCTTTGATTATATTTTAACATTGGCTGTGCTACGGCGGCATGCAACTCCTTTTTTCATTCAGGAATTTTTAATCCTCTTTTTTTATATTAATGTTGTTGTTCAAGATTGTTATTATTTATACTATCGGTTCGTATGATCCTCATGTACTTCACTATTAATTGTCAAAGAGGAAAATTGTCTGGAATAGTAAGCACTATTATTATTTTTATTAGTAATGTTATTATTATCATTAATATTATTGTCATTAATATTTATTTTATTTTATTATTATCATTAATATTATTATGATTATTATTATTTTACCTGAGGTACATGTGATCCCTCATTATTTAAAATATTAGAGCTAGCATTATTATTAATATTATTTTTATCTCTATAATTATTATTATTGTAATTTTTTTTTAAATAAAAACATCTGGAACGGCACCTATTGTAATTATTTCAAGTTTTAAATTTTTTTTTTAAATATATCCGATTTACCCACTGCAGCTGTTACTTTCGGGAGTGCCTTTGATTGGTCTGGTACTTTTGAATACAATTATTTATGTGTGAAATTTATAAATTTGCATATAGAATTTATAAATGTTTAGTTTCACACCAACATTTTTTTGCATTGGCTAAGCACAAATGCGGTCACTTTTCCAAGCCCGTTCCATGTTGTTGGATAAACCACAGAGAAGGAACGCCTCTGCATTGTCGCAGAGCAGGCGAGTGAAACCACTAAGTCACCATGGACAGGGGAGCGCAGTGTGCAGTGGGCTGTGCAAGCGGAAGGTGACGACAGAGAGACAGATTCCAAACCTTTTAGTCGATTGGAAGGGTCATTCATATGGAATAACACAGCAACCATGGGTTAAGAATTGATACAGAAAAATATGCGTTCTAACGGATTTAGAATTATGTCGGAACAGACGGTGGACGCATGAATGGAGTGAAGAGTTTTGCCTGCAGTTGTGGAAGAGATGTTCTAGTCATCGTCCAGAATGTAAAACGGTGAAAAAGTAATAAATGTCGTAACAACTTACTATTTTAACAATGTTACGTGAAGTGCAATGATCCTGCTCAAACTTTAGGGAAAATTTTTGGATCGCTATTCTTTGCTGATGTTTTGCGGAATGCTATGGAAAGTGATTGGGTTGAATTGCGGATCGGCTAGAGATAAGCGCTGGTTGAGAAATATAGAAATATAGTCTACCGTTTTTGTTTCAAGTTAATTTCACAAGGTAATAGTTAAGTCTGTGGCTCGTGGTCCTCATTCTCAGTGTTGTGGTAGTGGTGTACACGAAAGTCCCTCTTGAACAATTATTTTATCCAACTTATTATTTTTTCAAAGATTAATTGCCTGAGGTAAACATTATCCCTCAGGGACTTGAATATCACTAGCTGTTGAGAAAATTTGTCTGGAGATGACCCTTCTCATCGTTATTTTTATTATTATTATTATTGCCCTAGTTTTATTCTCAAATTAGTGAGGCTTGAAAATACTCTCGTGAATGAAATATGCGCGTTACTAATCTAATCCTGATCTGACAGATAGATAATAATAGTTATAACAGTAAAATAGTAATAAGAAATGAGCAATAAATATACTATAGCAGTATTAAAATTGTACTACAACACTTTTCTAATGACAGTCTGGTATTTGTAATATAATTATTTTAATAAATATTAAATATCATCTATGTTATTATATTTCTTATTGTTTTATTATTATTTTAACCCAATGAAAAATATCTAGAGGGTATGGGTATTACAGATCAATATTTTTATAATTACTTTTGTCATTTTATGATCAGCAGTACTTAATCGTTTCTATGTTGCAATTCACCCTGTGGCCTTGCTAAGTGGATATCATTAAACAGATTCAATAAATAAATAAAAATAAATAATTTATTAAGTAACTATTATTATTTTGGACTAATGAATTTGTTGATCAATTACCGTGTAATATCTTGGTGATGGTCATGGTTTTATGTATATTTCCACGTATATTGATAATGTCTTTCAGTGAATATACCTTCTTTTTGCCTATTTCAGGAGGCATAATACGATATATTAGGGTAACTTTTTTGAATCTTCTGGCTGTTCACAGAATGGTCGGAGAACTTGAGCAACAGTTGCTTATGGTTGCGCAGCTTAAGACAAACCTGTTGAATGTGATACCTTGTATTTTGAGTTGGACTTGCAGAACTTAAAGGATGGTCTCTTAGGATCTCATCCATCTCTTTTTTCTTTATTAATTTTGATGTCTTTGAGTTGGTGATCCGTTGGGCATTTGATCGTAGAGAAGGTCAGCTATTTTTTTATGAACAGTCTGTACAGTTGACATTTCGTAACTGACTAACTGTTACGTAATGAATGCATGTATTCCTTCCGTGACTATTTTATATAAATTATATAATTATATATTATATATATATATATTATTCATCCCCAGGGGCGTAAAAGCCAATGAACCTGCCTTCGGGCAGAGCACCATCATCATCATCATCATATATATTATATGTATATAAAATAGCAAGACTTTTATACTAGTTCTAATAGAAATGCAAAAATTTTACTATTTTTTCAGGTAGTTATTGACATAATTATAATTTATAAGAGTTTGTAATTAATAATTCTGGTGTTTTTTTATATGTACAAGGTATGGCATCCTAAAACACCAACATTTTGTCAGGTCAATCCAGTGTTTAACAGGACCTTACGGGTCTGGGTAGTTGCTCTATCACCCTTGGAATATAAGTGGCATAATGCCAGCATGTTAGCTCGGGTTGTGCTGCGTGTCCCACTTCGATCAAGTTCTTCTGTTTTACTTCATCAGCTGCATTGGCTTCCTGTTGAGTTCAGGATTAAATTTAAATTGGCCTGTTTAACCTACAAATCCCTCTCTACCGGGACACCTCCCTACCTTCAGTCACTGCTTACTCCTTACATTCCTCCTCGTTGCCTGCGATCATCTAACATGGGTCTTTTAGCTGAGCCTCGATGCAGAACTGTTATGGGCTCGCGTGCATTCCATGCCTCTGCTCCCAAAGAATGGAATCTACTTCCACTCTCTTCGTCACTCAAATTCACTCCCTACCTTCAAAAAACGGCTCAAAACTCACTATTTCTCTTTGGCTTTCAAGCACATGGACCTTTAACTGCATCTTCCTCTGGCGGCTGACTATCCGCGCCTCAGATTCACACTTAGGTGTGACCTTGCGCGCGTAATAAATTTATGTAATAATAATAATAATAATGTTAACATCACATTGGAAGTACATAATTTCATTTGGAGCGAATGTATTCTGATCGAAACCATTTTAGTGTAGAAATTTTTCAGTGCATGCGTTTTTGACTTGTGGAATTTTTGTTCAATGTAGTACTGCCTCAGTGGATGCTATCACAGCTCTTAAAACAGCGTGCATTACTTAAGGTTCACTTGACTTTTCAGTTTCAGCTTTATTCGTTATGCAGAGTTATATGGCGCACATTCAGTGTCACTACTCAGGAAAAATAGCTTTTGTTTTAATTTACCAATTTATTTTTAGTCATTCCTTTCAAATCTGATTTACCGGTAGTTTGATCATCAGTTTTCGGAACTTTTGAGTTTTAATTCATTTCTGCAAACATTTAACAGAAACAATTAATGTTTTTATTTATGCTATTCATGTTGATTAGCAGGGACAACAGATCTGATTAAATTCATGCTTTCATGCTGCTGTGATACAGTTGGAAGTAATCGTGCAACACATCGAAAAAAACTTAATTCAGTGTTAAACGTTCAAGTTTAGTTTTGCTGCTACTTTTGTACTTTTGAGTTTTTGTTTTAAGTTACAGTTTTCAGAACGTTTTAGTTTTCAGCTAATGGTAATATAACATTCCAGTTGATTTATAAAGAGTTAAAGTAAACCTACAGTGATTCTAGCTAGACTTACACAGATGGCTTATTGTCTTAATTACTTTTAGACTGCTCTCTGCTGTACATTCCTTTTGTCTATGCATTGAGTTGAAATTATTAAAGTTCAGAAGTGTTGTAAACATTCCAATATTCTTCTCTGCGTGCCATGTTTCCTTACATTCGCATTGCTGTGTGATTGCGCATGCGTTAATGTTTGTAATGTTTGTAATCGTGGCAATAATAAATCATATTTAAATTATTTATTCTTGATGGTTGGATGGTTGGCTTTGAGTGGTAGATGGGTGGGCTTGGGGTTTGGATTCCTGGTTCAATTATGGGAATTTTAGTTCGTGGGTGTTAAACTGGTAGTTGGTGGAGGGAAGGTACGGTGGATAGGCTTGAATTGCTGCATGGACAGGTGTGGTTTTAAGCGGATCACACAGCGGAAGTCAAGCACAAACACCCACACAAGGACCCCACAAGAAGCATAACCCTTTCCAGCTGTAACATTTGATGCATATTTTGATCTGGGTTATGCTTCTTGTGGGGGTCGGGTATGTAGCCTTCATGGGGGCCTTCCTGTGAAGGTTTTCTGTACGCTTGACGTGCGGCCTTCATAGGGGTCCTTGGGTGGGTGTTTGTGCTTGACTTCCGCTGTGTGGGACGGATATGTATCAACAGTGGGTAATGTATCTTTTTAGACTTCTAAGTTATTCGCCCAGTGCAGCATTTTTAGTTTAATGCCACTACTATATTGACATGAATCCATTTAATCAAGTTATTCTCTTCGTCAAACCAACTTCTGTTCAAATTACATTTATTTTTTCATCAATTTCAACTGAAATTTCAGCAAGAATCGTTTCATCAAAGCCACTTTTATCTAAAACTTAAAAATTTAATAAGCG
>OX457038.1:5530248-5555248 GCA_949752735.1 Lumbricus terrestris | reverse complement strand
TCGTCTAGGCCTATAGCCTATATAATATGCCTAGGCTACAATTTTATACTCCAGGCTATTAATATTATTCTATTCCATACTATTCCATTCGAATACCGTATTCTACATGTAGGCTATATACAGAATGGACCATAGAAAAGTAATTTCCTACGTTTTCTAAGCGTTATAACTCTTGTTCTGTTACAGATATTTCGATGAAATTTGACTATTGTTCGTAGATATGAATTACCTTAAAGACCGTAAAACCTGCTCTGAAAAATTCTTATCTTTGACCAAGATATTGACATAATCCGTAGAGGATTACTTTTTTATGGCACACCTTGTATATATATATATATATATATATATATATATATATATATATATATTTAGAGAGAGAGAGAGAGAGAGAGAGAGAGAGAGAGAGAGAGAGAGAGAGAGAGAGAGAGAGAGAGAGAGAAAGAGAGAGAGAGAGACCCTATAATTATGCCTACGAACATTTATCTTGTAGCCCATGTATATAATATATAATTATATATATATATATACACTGTGTCCCAATAAATCGGGGCCCCTTTTTATAATGTGAATACAACTGGCAAATATTCATCGATTTTCAAAATTTCAAAACTGTTTTTATCCTGAGATATTTACCTACAAATTGGTAATTTATGAACGGCCCTCACTAAAAAATTACGTCATAATGACGTCATTAATTTACATATCGAAACCAAATGTCAACAAAAATCGTTAGAGAATGACGTTCAGCCAAGAAGACAAAATTGTAATAAAATTTTTACGGGTAAATAAACATTACGGCGCAAAAATGTTTATTCGAAAATTTCCGGACAAGGGATGGACAGTGAGCGGTCTAAAAAAGCTTCTAAGAAAAATTGATTTGACCGGTTCGTCGGAGCGTCGCTCTGGTAGCGGTACTTAACATTTGAATTTTATGATGCAAATGACGAAATTGTGACGTCAATATTCATGCCAGAAACTTCATATTTGAATTAGTGTAAGATAATTATCTCAGGATAAAAACGGTTTTGAAATTTTGAAAATCGATTAAGATTTGCCTGTTTTATTCACATTATAAAAAGGGGTCCCGATTTATTGGGACACAGTGTATAATTATATGCCAAGTGACAGGCTTTGGTTGGTTCTTGGATGGCAAGACTCCTATGCTAGTGACCACTACGGCGGCGGCGACGACGATGACGATGACGATAACGATGACGTTGACGACGACTACAATGACTACAATGACGATGACGACGACTACGACGATGACGCTGATTTGACGATGATGACGACGACGACGACGATGGCAATGATGATGATGATGATTATGATGATGATGATGATGATGACGATGACGATGATGATGATGATAATGATGATGAGGATGATGATGATGATAATGATGATGAGGATGAGGATGATGATAATGATGATGATGATGATTATGTCATCGCCAAAAATGATTATTTAAGCTGATTTGATGATAATATTGCTAAAGAAAATGATAACAATGACGATTATGATAACTACAATCAAGATAATTATAACGATGAATGATAGCGACAACAATAAATATAATGCTAGCAATAATGATAATGATATCGGTAATGATAATTATGACGGCAATGATAATTATAATGATGTGAATGGCGATAATTATAATTATAATGGTAATGATAGCGATAATGATGAAGATAACGACGATTGTCATGACACTGATAATGATAACGATGGCTATATAGTGATAATGATAATGATGAATGTAATGACAACGATAAATATAATGCTAATGGTAACGATAATGATAATGATTGCTATAATGATAATGACGACAAAACTGTCAGAACCAACTGAAAACACTGGACAATCTATTGACGTTGTTCGTCTTTATTGACATCGACCAATAACTTTAAATTCCATCGACATTGATGATATGCGATCGCGTGTTTCGCCTTAATATGTATAACAGAGACAGCAGAGAGTGTTAAGGAACGTTCAGACAGGTCGTCACATCTAGGTAAACATTGTCGCCGGTGTGAACGCACCATAAGGTCGTCGTTAATGTCTTGTCCTCGCTCGAAACATCCGATGGATCAATGCTGCGCCTGAAAGAGAAGAGAAAATATTTGTGTAACGTGTTCGGAGGTCGCACGTGGGTTTAGCCCACACTTCACACGAATGGCGTGGGAAAATTCAGGGAAGTTTAACACGCTCAAACTAAATAAATCTGGAGTGACAGAAATTTTTAAAAATTATTCTGTGTGTAGCACTGTACAAGGCCGTAGTCAGGATTTTATTTCGGGTGTTTACCCAGACCTTGAGCAATGAGCAAGCCGACAAGCAACCGAATCAGCTGACTAAGTAGTTTGGAGAATTGTCGTGATCATAGGCGCAACCACCCTATATGGGACCCACGGGACGCGTCCCCCAACTTTTGAGTGGTCCCCTTACTTTATTATTATGGTCCCCCAACTTTTAGGACGTGATTCATTTGGTCCCCCCAACTTTTAGGACGTGATTGCACCTATGGTCGTGATCTCACATAGTGGTGTTGGATCTACGTGTAATCTACTGTAAAATATCACATTGAAAATAATAGGAGTCTCAAAATGAAATAATTCCATTAGTTCTTACATCGTATGCTAGTAAATGCACTATTTCATTTCTACAATATTTCATTTCGTGGGGTGTTCAAAAACCCAAGACATCCCCTAGCTACGGCCTTGGCAGTATATATTCTTTGTATTTTTCAACCATGTCCATTAGAGATCCCTACCAATTAAAACCTGAATTTCCTGGCTGCCTCTCTGCCCCAAAATGACGGAGGGTATACCACGCCCCGGGGATTGTGTCGTAATTCTGTTATAATTATTTATATGCTTTGGACTCAGATCTGATGGTGAACTGACTGACGCTGGTTTGTGCAATGCAACAACGGTTTGTTGTAGCCAATTATATATTATTATCTTAATAGGCCTATGTTACAATACGTTACATCACATTGTATAATATTAAATTACATGTATAGGCCTATTTTATTCAAGTTCATTATATTAAATTTTATTAGATTCGATAAGATTAGATTAGATTAGAACTGGAATGTAGTTTATAATTTGCGCTCTATGATATTCCTGATGGAATCGCATCACCATTATCAGCATGGGTGTCCAACACACTTCTCTTCCTCTTCCTCCTCCTGCTCCTCTTCCTCCTCATCATACTCTTTTTCTCCGCCTTGGAACTACTCAACCCTTCCATCATCTCATCACTAAAATTTGCAGATCGCTCCACATCCATTGCTGTTCCGCCTCCTTGGAGTTTGAAACAAACTTCCCCCAGTTATACGACAAACATCTGACCCATCCTACGAACTCACCATGACTTCATCTTGTTTCTTCTGTTAAATACGCAATTGATTAGAATTTTTTGCGACACACTTTACTCTTTCGCGGTGACTGAGAGTAGGCCTAAAATTAATAGCCTATAGGTGAGCATAAAACAATGTTATCATCTTCAGAAATTTTTCAGCGAGATTTGCACAGCTAAGAGCAGAATGAGCAACATACTGACGGAGTCTCGTGTGTTCGCTGATAACCGCTTTCCAAACTGATGTGCGAAGCGATCTGCCGATCCTTTCCGAAACCCGAATCCACCGCTCTCTATGGCCCGTCTCGGTGGAGGTTTATCTACCGGCAGCCACGAGGTGGCGCCGGCGACAAGGAGCACGATGACGTAAATGACGACTGTTGACCTCATCGCGCTGGATAATGATTACTCCTTATAGGCGTGACTTTAAGCGGTTGCTATGGAGACGGGTCGTTTGTCGTCTGCTCGAGAAAGAATCTGGCGGTAAAATAAAATTAACGCAGACATTTTACGATTATAATAATATATTTCTCGTTGATTTATAATGCTAATTCGAATTATAAAATTATATGATAATAATTAATATAATTATATTATGCTGATGTTGATCGCATCGATAGCAGGCTATAGCCGATTTTGTTTGTTTGTTTTTGTTTGTTTGAATGTGCATTTGTTATAGCGCCCCTTCAAGCTTCCTCTACTCAGAGGCGCTCCCGAATGCAGAGCGGACACTGCATCGGAGTTTCACGCCGAAGCGCTGAGCAATTGCGAGTGAAGGACTTGCCCAAGGTCCTTAGGCCTACGCGGCGAGGTGGATTCGAACCTCGAACCTTCCGGCTTCAAGGCAACGACGCCACCACTACACCACCGCGCCCCACAAATTATAGATTGTAAATAGATTTGTACTTCACCCCTTGGACTTTGTTATTCCGTGATAGGGTAGGTTATTAAAAAGACGATGAATATAATAAGGCTGGGTATAGGGGCCTACGCGGTAGCCGCGATCGAAGCAGTTTTCAAGTCTTATTCTAACAGTCCTGGAATTGGATTAATTGGATTTAATCCGTATTAAAAAGGATGAAAACAATTAAGACCTGTCTGTAGTTGTCTTTGAGATGGCGCTGTAGCAGCCAGGTTGGTCACATGACTCTTAGTTTCTAATTGCTATTAAAATCACTACCTCTGTTAGGGTACAACTAATCACGCTTTTCTCCTAATGCAATCTGTGATTTGCTCATCGGATTATTTTTATTCCTACCTGTGCGTCTGCATGTCTGCGTGTTTCTGCAGTGTATGTATAGTCCTATGTTTGCATATGTTTGCCTATGTTTGCATATGTTATTCTTTGATTGTGTGTCGGCTACTTTGCCTCTGCTTCTCTAATCACTGTATAGGCTACTGTTGTCACAATGCACGATGGTCCATTATCCATTCAATGTGGCAATCAACTTATAACTTAGTTAACGAGTGTCCGTCTGTTTAACCGTCTGTCTCGCTCTGTGTCTGTCATTTCGTGTCTGCATGCTGGAAATCGGGCCTCCTTCGTACTGTTTTTTACAACCCTTCTGACTAGATACAGCGCTCGTGAATGAGCTGATGCCCATCATATCAGACTCACTGTGTGTCGGTCATTTTGTGTTTCGCAAATCATCTGTTTCTGTCACCAATCATGTTCACCATGATCTGGGATTGACGAGAGAAGTCACACGGCCCTGGGCATTAGTCCATGCCCCATACATGTACATCTAGGGAGCACTGCCATGATCCATTTTGGCAATGAGCCTATGTTATGCCCATGTATATATGTATACATATATACATACATACTATGCTATGTCTATGTTAT
The DNA here is from genome assembly GCA_949752735.1 of Lumbricus terrestris. Taxonomy (NCBI): domain Eukaryota; kingdom Metazoa; phylum Annelida; class Clitellata; order Crassiclitellata; family Lumbricidae; genus Lumbricus; species Lumbricus terrestris. The sequence goes on along the minus strand of OX457038.1, from coordinate 5,550,036 downwards.
CCATTGTCTGCCTTTCTGTCTGTCTTTGCGTCTGCGTGTCTGTCTTCTACTCGGTCTCACTGTCTCTCTGTCCCTCTGTCTTTGTCTCTCCATTTTGCCGAATGCTTCTTTCAATCAGTGATTGGTTACTTCGTATGCTATAAGAACTCTGCCATCGAAGGAGTTGAAAGGACCCACACTGTCTTTCTGGTTCCTTGCAAGCACCTTCGCATGTAGGCTATATAATTCATCTCACGCGGTTCGTTTTGTCTCATATGATGTCCATCAATAATTCGTGGACTTTCCATTCAAAACTGCAGTCGAACTATTCACAACATCTTAGTCAAGTTCCTGATTTCTTGCCTCATTCCGATTTATCTTAGATATGTATACACACAACTTACAGAAGCAGCTATACTCTGATTGTGTGTGTCTCTCTGTGCATGTGTCCCTGTCTCTCTGTCTCTGTCTGTCTTTCTGTCTGTCTTCCTCTCTGTCTCTGTCTACCTGTCTGTCTATCTGTCTGCTTGTTTGTCTATCTGTCTGTCTGTCTGTCTGTCTGTATGTAAGTCTGTCTGTCTGTCTGTCTGTCTGTCTGTCTGTCTGTCTGTCCCTTTTCCTCTGTCTTTGCCTGTCTAACCCTCTCTCATCGTGAGACGCGGTGGTGTAGTGGGCTAGTTGTATTGCAGCCGAAAGGTTGCGGGTTCCAATCCACCTCAGGCTGACGCGCAGGGACCCTGAGCTAATCCTTCATTCGTAATGACTCATGCGCTTTAGCGCGAAACTCCGATTCAGTGTCCGCGCTGTAGTCGGAAGCGCCTCTGAGTAAAAATCTTGACTGAGCGCTATAGCAAGTGCTCATACATACATACATGCATGCATACATACATACATACATACATACATACATACATGCATACATACATACATACATACATACATACATACATACATACATACATACATGCATACATACATACATACATGCATGCATACATACATACATACATACATACATACATACATACATACATACATACATACATACATACATACATACATACATACATGCATGCATACACACATGCATTATATTATATATACATATATACATTGACCTTCTGGTAACTAGATTTTGCTCTTCTTTGCAGTCTTTGGTATATTAGCCACGAGTTGCAACTATATGCGCAGAATCAAGTCTTTTCCGTCGTTTGCCCAGTTGTCCGGAATTGGCTCCCACAGGAGTCTGCTTCATGTGGCTTTTAGCCTATACTAAAGCATTTTTTTCTATTCTACCCAAAAAATTTGTTTTGCCATGCTAGAGTCTGGAGCGCTTCTGAATAGTCCCAATGAATAGGTGCTATATAAAAAAATTTGATTGAATGATATGCCTCCAGACTTTCGTTAAATATATAGATCAAATCCAACAAGATTTAATCATCGATTTTTGTAACGCTAACGCTGATTGGCATCGTTGGCTGAAGTTTAACACATGTCTCACGTAGCCTAACGGATGTATTAGGGTCGTAATGGCGTTGATTCGCTAGTTTAATTTAGATTAGAAACAAAGGTGAATGAGTTTCATTATTTTCTTCTCGTGACCTGCGGTAGTAGGTCTAATTAACTTCATGTTTCCAATTTACGCACGTTTAATCTGTCGTGTGAGAGCTCTAAACATCGCTGAACTGGCGAATGCACCGACACACTGTCTTTAAATATTAGGCTAGGCCTACTTAGGCTACGTTTGTGTTTCATCCGACTTACTATAAGTCATAAATCCACAAGTCATAAGATTGATCGGAGTAGTCATAACAGTCTCACCACCAGTCCTACTTATTTTACATCTCGAGATCTCAATAATTTATGGCAGGGTTTACTTTAATGAATTTTAGACCTGCATCCCCCCCCTCCTCATCTCTCTTCTCATCCCCCCACACCCTCCCCCACATGGCAAATTATTCCCAATCGGATGTCCAAGACCATTTCCGACTATTTTTGTCTGCAGAAAATACTTTTACACCTGCACGAATTCATTTAGAACTGGACTTTTTGTGTAGACCTGCGCACAAAAGCCCTGGTTTCTGTCCACCTAGGCCTATAGTATTTTTCAGTCTTAATTTAACTCTGTAAACATTCGAAAGCAAATATATACGTGTTTTTTTATAAGCGACTTTCATTTCGATCAGCAAGATCATGACCCTGAACTTTAGTTTGAACACGATCGCCGGTGTAGTGCGATATACGATCCGGGCAACAAATACAATCATATACTATCCGGCCACGCCGACTTCGCTGCTAGGATACAATTTCGCACGACTTACGTGCGAAATCTATTCCGTTGACAAATACTATCCGGATCAACTTTGTTAACAATAATTTTGTTTATATGCATTGCATAATAACTCGGTGTGAAAAACCTATTGTAATTCGCCGCTAACCGTTGCAGACGATATCCACCACATGCATCACACACACACACACACACACACACACACACACACACACACACACACACACACACACACACACACACACCTGTATCATACTTTCATACACACATAGCTGATCGGTTTTAAAAACACTGATTATCACTATTGTGCATGTAGATTAACGACTGATTTGTGATTTTAAAATCTGATTGACAATAATTCTGATTGCAATTAATTTATTGTAAATTCTTTGATTGAGCAACATCGAATCTATTGTCGATGTGTTAACGACTTTGTCTTAGGCAGTGTTTGATCCATTCCCCTCCTGTGGAGAGAAATTAAGATTATTTGTGGGGTAACAAACGTACAGAAAATATTTGTGCAAATTTTATCAGTGAGTGAATTTTACTCATAATAGAGTCTATTATAGTATCGTACCGTAGCATATAGGCCTATTATAATAGCAAATGCATGTCATTGTTGACCTATATTATAGGCCTATATTTCTACATAATATCATGTTACATCTAGGTTATAACAGATCATGTAATGCAGTAATATAAATTGCAACTGAAAATATTGCTATTGTGTCAAATTTTATAAAGGAAAACTAGCCTGCTTTCTTTTAAGCTTTAGATTTAGTTTTTTTAACTTTACAAGTCCAGTCTTAGTTACATGGGCTATGTTTTACAATCTTACCAGTTTTCTTTTGTTATGTAAACATTCGACAGTAATAATTTGGTCTAAGTGTATTTTTTCTATTAACGGCATTCATTTCGATTAGCAAGAACATGACTGTCTCTGAGCTGCATTTTGACGCGCTCACAATCAACAGTTGCAGACAATTTCCACCACATACATCACCCTGAGGTTTATACACACATAGACCTAATTAAATTCGTCAACGGTATACAGTTCGTACATGCGTGTGTTATCTTCGTTTGCGGTCCCTTGACTCCAAATCACTGGTCTGCAACATCTATACGGTTTCCCTTGTATACAGTCAAGAATACACCGACAACGATTGCGTACACCTTTGCATGAACAACACGCCAAGGGCGAATACAGAAATTTTCGAAGGGGGGCTAAAATTTTCGGTCTTGTTGGTGGGACAGAGGGAAAATTTCGTCTTAGTCGTCGCCAAAAAAACTGATGACCTTTTTTGTCATTCGTTCAATTTTTCAGGCAAAAGATAACAATTCAGCCGACAAAAAGTTGCCTTTTTATTCATTCGTCCAATTTTTCAGGCAAAAGATACCAATTCAGCGGACAAAAAAGTTGACGAGTTTTTTGTTTTGTTTTTGTTTTGATTTTTTACTGAGGGGGCCTGGTATCATGTTTTTCTCTCCCGCTGCGTTTATTTAGGCCTAATGGCTTGTTGAAACCAAATGGGGGAGACGTCCCATGCAATTTTTAAATGTGGAGGGGCATGTCCATTTCCACCCTCCTGGATCCGCCCCTGCCTATGTTGTGCAGGTCGGCTTTTATATCCGAGGTGTCTATTGGGGGTGGGTAACCTCTGTAGCACAGAAAGAAAGCTTAGCACTGATAGCAAGTGTGCTATTGGTTTGGAGACTGTTGCTACTACAAGATGATCAAGTAATTCCCAATTTCATGTTCTTGCCACAGATCTGTCGTCGCCTGAGAATTATAATGCTCTATCACGAATTTTTGAAAAAAAATCGAGTTTGGTATCACTTTCATCAGTGGAGCATTTGCTCTATCATTAGACAAAAAAGCTAGCTGATTGAAGCGGTCGTTTCTTATTTATAAGCCAGTATTTAAATGCTCTATCTTGCGAAACTGTTTCCAATCTAGGTTTTTTTAGTATTATTATGCTCTATCATTGGCATCCAATCACAAGGCTCGATTCGTCATGCTACAGCAAAACGTTAGGCCCCTATTGAATGTTAATTTTCAGTGGCAAAATGCTTCATCATTGAACTTCGGACGGTGCTGAGTTATTGCAAAAAAATACTGAACTGTGAAGATTATATAGTGCAGACTTATCATGAATGCGCTTGTATTAAAAGCAACATAATTCTGAATTAATGTGATGTAAATAAACAAATTGTTCATGAAATGTTACCATTAAAATCTTGCATGTTACTTAATCATACGTTAGGCTTAGTCTATATCAAAAACACAGAAAACTACAGTTGTTGTACCTTGGTCTTGCTATGTTATCACTGGCAGCTGCTAATCCGCCGGTTTCGGCCCCCCATTGTGGGTCAAAACAACAGGACGTAAAGGTGGGCTGTCTATCAGGAATAGCATGTCTACTAGGCGAAGTACCGGTAGTGATGGTATCTGAATTTCCTAACCGCTACAGGAAGTACAAGGGCATGTGACAGTGGGGGATGTACAAGAAACTGTGGGTTAAAAAAGTTTTCCTCCTTTTGTGTGGCGCGACGTGGATCCTTTACCGAATGTGTGCGTACCATTTAGGCTACTGGATCATCTAGGCGTATAAGGCTGGCGTAATTTCTAGGTAGAATCCGTAGAATACTTCAACTTACGAGCCTATGTTTATCGCCGAAGACGTTCGATGTTATTGGCAGACGAAATCCCTAAATTGAAACCCCCGGAAAAATTTTGTAGCACCCACTCCCCCAAATTTTGTTAACGAATATATAATTATAAAAGACTGTAAATTGGTAATGACATATTTATTATCGAGTGACTACGGTTGTCCCGGAATGGTGAAATAAAAAGTTGGCAGCCCTAGCCTCCATGTTTTCTGTAAAAAAATTATCTACAAATACATGCACAATAATTATGATTGTCGCAATAATTAATTAACAATAATACGTGACAAATAATAATGGACAATACGTTACAAAACTATGATAGAGCAATATAATACTCAGGACGTTATTAAATAAACGCTGCTGCATGTTTAACTTAGAGCATTAGGCCTATTACAACTACGTGTACTTTGTCGTTTGGAATTATATTGCTACAACATGCATTTTTCCACTTGTTTTCGTGAAAATAAACCTTATTTGTGTAAGTAAATCACCAGTGGATGCCTACAAATGATGATATTATCCTTCAAAAGAATCTAGTTTAGAATTCTTGGCTTAAAACAGTGCCCAAACTTTGAAGTCGTTTTTCTCGGTCTCGTAAAAATCTATGATAGAGCATTATAATTCTAGGGCGACGCTGTAGATCTGCACTCTTCTAGTTATCAATCACATTGCATCATTCTTCGTTACTTCCCTCGTTTCTACCACTTGTCTCCTCTCCTCATTTTTCCTCCCCTCTCTTCTCCTCTCGTCTCCTCTCCTCTACTCTACTCTCTTCTCCTCTCGTCTCCTCTCCTCTCGTCTCCTCTCCTCTCGTCTCCTCTCCTCTACTCTCTTCTCCTCTACTCTCCTCTACTCTCGTCTCCTCTCCTCTCCTATACTCTCCTCTCCTCTACTCTCCTCTCCTCTACTCTCCTCTCGTCTACTCTCCTCTCTCCTCTCGTCTCCTCTCCTCTACTCTCCTCTCGTCTACTCTCCTCTCGTCTCCTCTCGTCTACTCTCCTCTCGTCTCCTCTCCTCTTCACTACTCTCCTCTACTCTCGTCTCCTCACCTATACTCTCCTCTCCTCTACTCTCCTCTCGTCTACTCTCCTCTCGTCTCCTCTCTTCTCTCCTCTACTCTCCTCTTGTCTCCTCTCCTCTCCTCTCGTCTCCTCTCCTCTCCTCTCGTCTCCTCTCCTCTCGTCTCCTCTCCTCTCGTCTCCTCTCCTCTCGTCTCCTCTCCTCTCGTCTTCTCTCCTCTACTCTCCTCTCGTCTACTCTCCTCTCGTCTCCTCTCCTCCCGTCTCCTCTCCTCTCGTCTCCTCTCCTCTCGTCTCCTCTCGTCTCCTCTACTCTCCTCTACTCTACTCTACTCTACTCTACTCTACTCTCCTCTCGTCTACTCTCCTCTCGTCTCCTCTCCTCTCCTCTACTCTCCTCTACTCTACTCTACTCTACTCTACTCTCCTCTCGTCTACTCTCCTCTCGTCTCCTCTCCTCTACTCTCCTCTCGTCTACTCTCCTCTCGTCTCCTCTCGTCTACTCTCCTCTCGTCTCCTCTCGTCTCCTCTCCTCTTCACTACTCTCCTCTACTCTCGTCTCCTCTCCTATACTCTCCTCTCCTCTACTCTCCTCTCCTCTCCTCTGCTCTTCTCTCCTCCCCTCTCCTCTCCTCTCCTCTCCTCTCGTCTACTCTCCCCTCGTCTCGTCTCGTCTCGTCTCCTCTCGTCTCCTCTCCTCTACTCTCCTCTCGACTCCTCTCCTCTACTCTCCTCTACTCTCCTCTCGTCTCCTCTCCTCTACTCTCCTCTACTCTACTCTACTCTACTCTACTCTACTCTAGTCTCCTCTCGTCTACTCTCCTCTCGTCTCCTCTCCTCTCCTCTACTCTCCTCTACTCTACTCTACTCTACTCTACTCTCCTCTCGTCTACTCTCCTCTCGTCTCCTCTCGTCTCCTCTCCTCTCGTCTCCTCTCCTCTTCACTACTCTCCTCTACTCTCGTCTCCTCTCCTATACTCTCCTCTCCTCTACTCTCCTCTCCTCTACTCTCCTCTCGTCTCCTCTCGTCTCCTCTCCTCTCGTCTCCTCTCCTCTCGTCTCCTCTCGTCTCGTCTCGTCTCGTCTCGTCTCCTCTCCTCTCGTCTCCTCTCCTCTCGTCTTCTCTCCTCTCGTCTCCTCTCGTCTCGTCTCGTCTCCTCTCGTCTCCTCTCGTCTCCTCTCCTCTCGTCTCCTCTCCTCTCGTCTCCTCTCGTCTCGTCTCGTCTCGTCTCCTCTCCTCTCGTCTCCTCTCGACTTCTCTCCTCTCGTCTCCTCTCCTCTCTTCTCTCGTCTCCTCTCGTCTCCTCTCCTCTCGTCTCCTCTCCTCTCGTCTCCTCTCGTCTCGTCTCGTCTCCTCTCCTCTCGTCTCCTCTCCTCCCGTCTTCTCTCCTCTCGTCTCCTCTCGTCTCGTCTCCTCTCGTCTCCTCTCCTCTCGTCTCCTCTCGTCTCCTCTCCTCTCGTCTCCTCTCCTTTCGTCTCCTCTCCTCTCGTCTCCTCTCCTTTCGTCTCCTCTCCTCTCGTCTGCTCTCGTCTCCTCTCCTCTCGTCTCCTCTCCTCTCGTCTCCTCTCCTCTCGTCTCCTCTCCTCTCGTCTCCTCTCCTCTCGTCTCCTCTCCTCTCGTCTCCTCTCGTCTCCTCTCCTTTCGTCTCCTCTCCTCTCGTCTCCTCTCCTCTCGTCTCCTCTCGTCTCCTCTCCTCTCGTCTCCTCTCCTCTCGTCTCCTCTCCTCTCGTCTCCTCTCCTCTCGTCTCCTCTCGTCTCCTCTCCTCTCGTCTCCTCTCCTCTCGTCTCCTCTCCTCTCGTCTCCTCTCCTCTACTCTACTCTCGTCTACTCTCCTCTCGTCTCCTCTCCTCCCGTCTCCTCTCCTCTCGTCTCCTCTCCTCTCGTCTCCTCTCCTCTCCTCTACTCTCCTCTACTCTACTCTACTCTACTCTACTCTACTCTCCTCTCGTCTACTCTCCTCTCGTCTCCTCTCCTCTACTCTCCTCTACTCTACTCTACTCTACTCTACTCTCCTCTCGTCTACTCTCCTCTCGTCTCCTCTCCTCTACTCTCCTCTCGTCTACTCTCCTCTCGTCTCCTCTCGTCTACTCTCCTCTCGTCTCCTCTCGTCTCCTCTCCTCTTCACTACTCTCCTCTACTCTCGTCTTCTCTCCTATACTCTCCTCTCCTCTACTCTCCTCTCCTCTCCTCTCCTCTCGTCTACTCTCCCCTCGTCTCGTCTCGTCTCGTCTCCTCTCGTCTCCTCTCCTCTACTCTCCTCTCGACTCCTCTCCTCTCCTCTCCTCTACTCTCCTCTCGTCTCCTCTCCTCTACTCTCCTCTACTCTACTCTACTCTACTCTACTCTACTCTACTCTACTCTAGTCTCCTCTCGTCTACTCTCCTCTCGTCTCCTCTCCTCTCCTCTACTCTCCTCTACTCTACTCTACTCTACTCTACTCTACTCTCCTCTCGTCTACTCTCCTCTCGTCTCCTCTCGTCTCCTCTCCTCTCGTCTCCTCTCCTCTTCACTACTCTCCTCTACCCTCGTCTCCTCTCCTATACTCTCCTCTCCTCTACTCTCCTCTCCTCTACTCTCCTCTCGTCTCCTCTCGTCTCCTCTCCTCTCGTCTCCTCTCCTCTCGTCTCCTCTCGTCTCGTCTCGTCTCGTCTCCTCTCCTCTCGTCTCCTCTCCTCTCGTCTTCTCTCCTCTCGTCTCCTCTCGTCTCGTCTCCTCTCGTCTCCTCTCGTCTCCTCTCCTCTCGTCTCCTCTCCTCTCGTCTCCTCTCGTCTCGTCTCGTCTCGTCTCCTCTCCTCTCGTCTCCTCTCGACTTCTCTCCTCTCGTCTCCTCTCCTCTCTTCTCCTCTCGTCTCCTCTCGTCTCCTCTCCTCTCGTCTCCTCTCCTCTCGTCTCCTCTCGTCTCGTCTCGTCTCGTCTCCTCTCCTCTCGTCTCCTCTCCTCTCGTCTTCTCTCCTCTCGTCTCCTCTCGTCTCGTCTCCTCTCGTCTCCTCTCCTCTCGTCTCCTCTCGTCTCCTCTCCTCTCGTCTCCTCTCCTTTCGTCTCCTCTCCTCTCGTCTCCTCTCCTTTCGTCTCCTCTCCTCTCGTCTCCTCTCGTCTCCTCTCCTCTCGTCTCCTCTCCTCTCGTCTCCTCTCCTCTCGTCTCCTCTCCTCTCGTCTCCTCTCCTCTCGTCTCCTCTCCTCTCGTCTCCTCTCGTCTCCTCTCCTCTCGTCTCCTCTCCTCTCGTCTCCTCTCCTCTCGTCTCCTCTCGTCTCCTCTCCTCTCGTCTCCTCTCCTCTCGTCTCCTCTCCTCTCGTCTACTATCCTCTCGTCTCCTCTCGTCTCCTCTCCTCATCGGTCCCTGCTCTGCTCTCCTCTCCCATCCACCACTCACCTACCTTTCTGTCACATCTTTCCTCCCTAACCTCTCTTCTCCCAGCTTCATAAGGTCGCGGTGCAATGGTTGAATAGCCGTAATAATTAAGAAAAGATACAATTCAGAGATATTTATATATTATATCTAGATGAAGATAACCAAAGAAATAAACAGACAGAAACAGACAGAGAGACAGACAGACAGACGGAGACATAGTGAGACATAGTCAGATAGACAGACATAGAGAGACATAGAGAGACATAGAGAGACAGACAGAGACATAGTCAAACAGACATACAGACATAGAGAAACATATAGAGAGGCAGACAGACAGAGAGGTGAAAGACAGACAGACAGACAGACAGACAGAGAGAGAGAGAGAGAGAGAGAGAGAGAGAGAGAGAGAGAGAGAGAGAGAGAGAGAGAGCCACACCGATACCAAATATCCCATCCAAATCGATCTCGACCACTGATATATTATTTCTAATCGGGGTCAACAAAATGGCCGACCTCGCTAACGCGCACCTCTCCTTCATAATACGATCTCTATGCGAGAAACAACGCCATCTGGCGGCAATCGTTTCTCCAGCTTGACCTGACCCTTGGCCTTACTGGGTACGGTCTCTTCATTTCTCGATTCGTCACAGATGGTGACTTCGTCTCATGATATTAATTTGTATTTTATAGCGCAAGTCTTTTCCAGTTCAACTGAACGTGGCTGCTATTCTCGGATGACTGTCATCTGTGACTTTCACGTCTTCAGATGTTTAGCCTTTGCGACTTTATTGGACGAATGGGTTCTGTGTGTGTGTGTGTGTGTGTGTGTGTGTGTGTGTGTGTGTGTGTGTGTGTCTATTTGTCTGTCTGTCTGTATCTGTCTGCTTGTCTGCCTGTATGTCGCTAAATCTGTATACTTCTATCTATATGTGTCTCCGAGTGTATGTGTACGTAGGCTATGCATGGGCGGAGACCTGGGGGAGAAAGGGGGACGGTTCCCTCCCCAATGGAAGTGTTGGGGGGACGGCTCATGCATTTGTCCCCCCCCCAATCGTTGAGCGTCAAGACTAAAAAAAGTCATCCACTTTTTGGCGGCGAAAAATAGAAAATTTCGTCGAGATTTGGCCGGATGACTAAAAAAAAGGTCATCAACTTTTTGGCGGCGAAATAGAAAAGGTTTGGGCGGATGACTAAAAAAGAAAAAAAGGTCATCAACTTTTTTGGCGGCGAAAATAAGAACTTTTTTTGAGATTTCGCCGGTCGTCAGAAATTTTTCGGAAAATCTCGCGTATTTCCGTCCCCCCCAATTCTCGGCCCAGGTCTCCGCCTATGAGGCTATGTTTGCACGTATGTGGGCCTATTGCTATGTATCTGTTGCTATGAGTCTATTGCTATGTATCTATTGCCGTGTGCTCTATTGTTGTGTGTGTATTGTTATGTATATATTGCTGTCTATGTATGTATCCACATGAATGCACGCATACATGTGTATGTGCATGTCTCTGTGTAGGCCTATGTTTGGTTTGTGTGCATGCTATATCATGCCTACATGTAAAGCCGTCTTATCCATTAGGCACAGTAGGCACCTAGGGCCTACGAACTTACCAGGGGCCTACGAAATCCTGAAAAATATATATTAAAAAATAAATGCAGTGATTGGTCAATGACCGGAAAAAGCAAACAGAAAACGAAAACTTGCAAATTTAATTTTAACGAGCTAACTTTTTAAAGGCTATCTAGAGTTAGCTAATGAAACAGTAACATTGGCTATTATATAGCTATATTATGTTGACTTTGCGGCTCTTTGCATTCGCGAAATCGCTTATAACGTTTTCAAATGTCATTTCTCGCATTAGTTCGTTTTCAATTGAAAGTAATATCCTAATGCAAGGGAGGATAATCGTGTCTGTTCCATCGTTGACCGAAGGTAATTTTTGATAATTTTCAGTTTCGAAAAAGAACGTTCGCCTTCACACTTGTTCCAAAAATAGAAAGATAAATTCTAAAAGCAATATTGACATTTGGAAAACTGGAGACCAGCTTGTCAGATATGTGTGGCCTAATCATTTCAGCTATATACAGATTTATTGTCTGCAAACATTCGAGAAAACAAAAGAAATTCGTCAATAAATGCATCTTCTAGATCACATGGATATATCTCAATTAATGCCTTTGCTCTAATCACTATTTCTGCAGTTGATAAAGTTCTGTCAAGAAGAAAATTGAATCTTTCATGTAGCCTAGTGTTGCGTAAGCTGCTAGCCGCTTTCCAATTTCAGTTATAGGCCTAAGTTAAGTCTGTCCATATGATCACGTAGAAAGTATGGATGCGGAATTAATCTGTTCGTAGGCCATAGGGGCATACGAATAAATTAATATGCAAAAGTGCCTAGGGCCTACAATGACCATAAGACGGCCCTGCCTACATGACATTGTGTATATTTCCAGACTTCTATAAAACGTTACGTAGGATGTTTAGTCTTCACTTCTGCTATAGTAGGTTTCTAAATTTAATTTTGTTTTTGAGTGTATGTCTGTTTATTTGTCTGTGTGTATCTGTCTGTTCGTCTGTCTGATCTGGTCTGTCAGCCTGCCGTCTTTTCTGTCAATCTCTGTCTGTCTGTCTGTCTGTCTGTCTGTCTGTCTGTCTGTCTGTCTGTCTGTCTGTCTGTCTGTCCGATCTGCCTGCTGTCTTTTCTGTCAATATCAGAGGTGTTATTGAATATTGATGATAATTCAAAGATGTCAGAATAATAATTAGTTTCAATCGAACGATTTTTTCCTTTCATCTTCCGCCGCCATGTAAACATTCACGGTCCACTGAGCTCAGGTGAACAAACACACGCCCACCTACAACGTGTCACCCACACCACTCTAGGGGCGCCAGTCCCAAGCGTGCATAAAGGAGGAGGGCGACGCGAATCCTTTTCTAAGACAGCGTATAGTTAAACAGTAACTGAACATGAGTGTTGTTCGTCTGACAGTGCCAGTCCCAGTGGCGTCGACAAGTGGGGAGTTTCGGGGGGTTAAATCCCCTCCCCCATTGGCCTAGGAAAAGCAGTTTTTTAAAGGTTCTTTATCCACTTAAATAAGAAAAAACAAAACAATTGCTTGTAGTAACAATAATTGTTTTTCTTACTTTATTCCCTTTGTTATTTTGTAACGCCCGTATGACGTGACGTTACGGCTTCCGATAGTTATTTTTGGAATCCGCCATTTGCGCTTCGGGTGATCGGTATATTATTATATATATTGGATTGCGGCCAGCGCGAATTAATGGCCTCGCGATGCGCCATCTTGTGTCGATATGCGACGATGCGTCGGCGGTCGGCGACTAATATATATTGGGTTTCTGCCATCGGGTTTTAATTACTTCCGGTCGGCAACTGATACGTATTGGACCATGGCCAGCGCGTCTTAATCGTTCGCGACATAGCGGTAATCGGTATCTGAGCGATCAGCAGTCAGTCGTCATAAGTCGCTAATTTTTCCCACGCTTACTATAGTCGGGAATCGGCCAGAGAGAGAAAGGGAGCGACACCAGACATAGTCACACAGACAGGCTCTGTAGTAACAGACATAGACGCTGGTATAATCCACCGCTGTGACGGATACTATAGTTGTATATATACGCGATGGCACCAGGCGAAGTCGCTATCACAAAGAGAGATACAAAGGAAGCTAGAAAGGGAGGACCTAGTGTGTCGTCGGATAGCGCGTTTTAATGGGCATAGAGAGAGAGACCGATACAGTCCGACAGACAGGATGGTAGACACAAAGACACGTGGGCGTGATCTTGGCAGCTATTTTTGCTGCGTATATGCTTTTGCGCAGTTCTTGCCACGTATACCTAAATGCGTAGATTTTTAAATGCGCAGTTGGTGACGTCAGAAGGCTCTATATAAAGCCGCGCATTGTCGACAGAGTGCGCAGAAGAGACGACAATGTAGATCTTGACAGAGTGGAGAAGCGCTCAGTGGAGTTGCTTGAATCCGACGTTGGGAGAGAAGACAATGGAGATCCGGACCGAGGGAGTCCGACGTAAGACAATGGAGATCCGGACCGAGGGAGTCCGACGTTAGGTTAGATGCGCACTGTCGACGATTGGGGAGATGACATTGTGGATCTTTGTCGACGGAGTGGAGAAGTGTTCAGTGGAGTAGCTTAAATTCGACGCTGAAGTTAAAAGGCGCCGTTGCGATTTTTATTGAAAGTCTTTCGGATTCTGTCCTCGATCGGAGGAATGTAATACGTATCAGTGTTGCGTCGAATCGTTACTGCTGAGCGAATTTATCTTCGTCTTGAAGTTCGGTTGTGTCTTAGGCGATAGCCTGAAAGTTTGTTTGCCCATGAGGCGTCAATTAATCGATATATATATATAGTTCGACGGGTTGTTTTCGTTCGGCGGATATCGCCGCCAATCTACGGAAGTCAATCTTTTTCGGATATCGTCGCCAATCTACGGAAGTCAATCTTTTTCGGACTCCTTTCGGCGCTATACTTCCTCGACGCCTATCCAGGAACTACGTATGTCTCCGGATTCCGCGCATCCTCTCTCAGCCTTAGGTCCAGCCAATGATATCGAGGTACGTTTAGTTTAAAAGCGATCGATGATAGGAATTTGGGCTATTGACGAAATTGGCCTGGGGGACTTAGAGAAGAAACGGGAATAACAATAGATGATACTCTGGTCTATGTGTCGTTTGCAATACTAGTATTTCTGATTGCTTAAGTGTTCTTGATGATTGCATAAGTTGTAACTATTGATGTTTGAAGAGTTAGCTGAATGATTATAATAAGAAACATTACTGAAACTACTGACTTTGTTCACTGATAGGGATAGAGATACAAGTAGGACTAATTTGTGAAATACTATGGAGGAATCTAGGACGGCGACCCCTTCCCAGCCGTCCAGGCCCCCCTCATCTCTGGAGGTGGTAATGGAGGCTATCGCTTCCATACATTCATCTATGCAAACTAACGCTAGGTCCTCACAAGAAGCTATGGAGATGCACGCTAAGTCCTTCCAAGAAGCTATGCAGAAACACGCTAGGGAAACACAAGAAGCGATATTCGCGATACAGTCAACAGTTAGAGAAGCCCTGACAGAGGTTGTGTCACGTCCAGAAAGGCTAAAATCATCGCCAATAATAAGATCTGTTGTGGGTTTGAACTCGGGACTGAGGTCCCCCGCTTTCATCATGGCGGACGCACCTTACCATTTGACCATCGGCCTGGCAGAAAGTACGGGTGCTAGACCCAAGGACTCATCTCTCCCGCCTAACCCCGGTAGGCCTATTGAACGACTATCAAGCAAAACTCCAATTTCCTACAGGGAATTAAGCCGCAGAAATAACTGGCCGTCATTTCATCGCTGGGACTCGAATCCAGAGGTCACCTCCTCCTGTCCTCCCTCCATCTCTAGGAACTACCTGTATCACCCACAACAGCACGCGGTCCCATTAGGCGAGGATCCGGAAGTGGCGACTCCGGCTAGGCCGATAGGGGCGGGCGTTACAATTGGTACCAGAAGTGGAGTACTGGTACAAATTGGTTCTAGAGATTTTTGTGATGATAGTTTAGAGGAGGAAGTTGATGATGCTGGAAGAGGTGAAATGGCAATGTCTTTTGAAAGAAGGGAGGAAACTGTGAGGAAACTAACGAAATTTGATGATAACATAGAGTTTATGTCTGATGATGGAAGTGTAGACATTGAGGTCAGTAAAATAATGGATAAAAACAAAATGCAAACAGCACAGCAACCAGAGGTTCGACATGTAGAAACAACCAAACCGATCGCTAATAGATTGCCACGGGAGGGGGGTGATAAGGTCAATCCACTTCCTTTGACCTCCTCATCGCTTCCTCACGTCGACCAACAAAGAATGGGAACGGCGACGAACCTGGTCGACACTCTGCAATCAACGTCGAGGAGGCCGACCTACCTGTCTATGGCCGACGGCGCTTTCAACGACCGAGCAACTTCGACCTCGGTTGGTCGAGGCTACGCTCGACCCGATCTTCGACCCGAACCTGTGGTGATGGCGACAGTCGACCGAATGCAACCGTACGCTCTTCCCGACCATTCATATCTTTCGCGGATGTCTGCTCCGACCCACGCTCCGAGCGCGTTCTACGAAAACATCGACAACCGAGTTTGGCTCGACCCGCTTCGCTGCCCCGACCCGCTTCGACCAAGCGACGACATCTTTCCTCGGTGGCCACCCATCGTGGAATCGGTGAGAATGAGCTCCTGCCTCGGTGCGCAGAGTTTCGGATTCGGCCGTGACATCGAAGTACCTCGTTCAGCACTACTGAAGCCGACACTTCCGGTGAGGATTGAAACGACTGGCGATTGGGCACTACCGTCGACCTGCTCCGATGGAACAATTAAAGAACTGGAATCTATCGTCGTAACAGCTAAAGTACACGAAGTCATCCGTCTGGGACTTGTTGCCATCTGGGTAACTGTCCTTAAGGATCGTGACGGCCGTAAGTTGGAAGGACAGGAACTCGCTTGTAACACTGGTTTGATTTTGATGATACATTTTTATTTTTCCATGTGAAGGAATTCTCATGTTTGTGGACTGCATAATAATTGTGTACTTGGTTGATGCTTGCTGATGAATGCGTGAAATGGTGATTAAGATTTATATTGCAGTAGTATTCGTATTGTATTGCATTACATTATTGCTATGGACAATTTTAGTATTGCATTGCTATAAACAGATATAATGGCTGTCTTTGCATAGTGGTGCTATATAAATGTTGATCTGACTTGAGGATGAATGATTAAGGTTGCATATTTTAATTAAGGCCATTGAACATGATGATGTGACCTGGTGACCTTGATTTCAGGCTAGGTAAAGTAATGCTGTGAGGCAAGATTAAACCTTAGGCCTATGTTTCGTAGCCTACTATATATAGTTTGAAAATAATATTAAGGGATTCCCTCAGTTAAGATTGGGATACTTTTCATTTCCGTGTAAGGGACTTACATTTGCATGATTAGCCGTCTTCATCGCATATATATATCTATGGTGTTCATGTATATATTAAGTATATAGACGCATTATCTGGTTTAAAAAGGCGCTAAATAATTGGTTTATATGCTCTTAACATGACTGAGATTCTGTAACTGTGATCAGTGGCAGAATATGTATATATATAGTTGTTCTCTTCTATTAATGAATAATAATTGTAGTGGCCCATGTGATTTCTGCCAGCAATGAGACTGTATATATATAGTTGGCTTGGATTAAAAATCGTAGGCTCACTTTTAAAAAACTTAAGTGATAATTATAAGTCTGCTGTGATGATTAAAAACTGATTATCCCATGTAAGTCCTGCATTAACTTAGCAGTGGTGGCTATGATTAAATTAGGGGCATAATAATATTAATTAGTGCTAGGCATAATAATAATAATAATAATAATAATAATAATTAGGATCTCTGTGTGTATAATGCATAACGTTGGCTATTTAATTTTCAATTTGAGTTGCAGTAAATATAAACATGCCACGAAGGAATTATTATAATTAGCTTAGTAAAGTTTTGCTACGATTAACTGACCTAGTAATTTTGCGATTTCGTTTATCTTGCACGTGGGCGTACATGTACGAAAGGTTCTTGGCAGACCTCACTTCCCGACTTCAGATATGATGGACAGAGTGGAGGGAGGAGCCCATGCAAAGATTATCTCGTCTAATTATTATTGGCAAAAATTGTTTCCCGGATATTATGTTATCGGCTGTGTGGTTTTCCTGTGCAGAGGATTAATGTTGGATTAAAAGAAAGAAAGAATGAATGAATGATGATGCAATGGTGCTAAGTTAATGCATAGGACTAATAGTAGACTAAAGTGGCCTAAACTGTTGATTTGCTTTAGGCTAAGATCTCCTATTAAAATCATGGTGATCGCTTATTATAATGGTCTATGATTCATGATTTATGCGTTAAGCTGTACTCTACTGTTACAGACAGTTACACAGCGCAAGACCCTATGTAACCAATGACCGTTTTGCAGTATATTTAGTTGACTTAGTTAAGCTTTGTTATCATAGTTATATTATATTTTGCATTGGACAATGAAGCCTATTAAATAATATACGGCTTACTGGAATCAGTCACGTCTATTTAGGAATATAGGCCTGAGTTTATACACGGTTATGTGGTGTGTGTAAATATGTAATTGCTGCTGTTACGGTGCCCTAAATAAGTTCCTATTATCCTGTGAATAATCGGTTGCATTTTAATTTAGGATTGCATAGCCATACTAGTAGGCCTACCGAAATATGCTATGTTGAAAGCAGGCCTAGGTTTAATTGCATAATTATTGTTAAGATAAAGTTAGGCTTAGTCTTTTCCGGTTAAGCATTGATGAAGGCCTACGAGACAGTTATAATAATCATAAGCTATGTAGAGATTTAAGCTGTGTGCACAGTCTCTGATAATTTACCAGATTAAAAGGAATCTGTTTTGATGTGATAGCAGTGCTATGTTGAGGTTAAGGGGATCCGAGAATTAGGTTCAACTGCTTAGAGTGTCTTTAAATGTAGACTTTTTCCTACAGTGAAACGCCTAAAGGAGTCTCGAGGATAATTGCCATAGGTGGCTTATTGATAAGATGACCCGTTGTAACGGTAATATAGACTTATGGTTTTTGTAGCTGTGTCGTAGGTTCCTGAGTCAATGTTTGCCGTAGGATTCTTGGTGCGTAACTGAACTAAAATAAGCTTACAATATATGTAGAATGTTTACATCTTCGTCTGGACATTTGAGGAGCGGAGTTATATAAATTAAGTAACTTTTTGCTTGAATTGATAATTGTGAGCTGATATAAGATCAGCTAGACTTTGACGTTTATTGCTTAAACCTTGTGAGCTATCGTTATTTTGACTGTCTTTGCATAATTTTATTCCTTGCATTTAATTTTGAACTTTGGATGTACAAATCAGAGTATCGCCTTATTACCCATTGCAGAATATGTTTCTTCCAAATAAATATATTCCGCAATTGTCTTGGTTGGGGGTAGTGTAACGCCCGTATGACGTGACGTTACGGCTTCCGATAGTTATTTTTGGAATCCGCCATTTGCGCTTCGGGTGATCGGTATATTATTATATATATTGGATTGCGGCCAGCGCGAATTAATGGCCTCGCGATGCGCCATCTTGTGTCGATATGCGACGATGCGTCGGCGGTCGGCGACTAATATATATTGGGTTTCTGCCATCGGGTTTTAATTACTTCCGGTCGGCAACTGATACGTATTGGACCATGGCCAGCGCGTCTTAATCGTTCGCGACATAGCGGTAATCGGTATCTGAGCGATCAGCAGTCAGTCGTCATAAGTCGCTAATTTTTCCCACGCTTACTATAGTCGGGAATCGGCCAGAGAGAGAAAGGGAGCGACACCAGACATAGTCACACAGACAGGCTCTGTAGTAACAGACATAGACGCTGGTATAATCCACCGCTGTGACGGATACTATAGTTGTATATATACGCGATGGCACCAGGCGAAGTCGCTATCACAAAGAGAGATACAAAGGAAGCTAGAAAGGGAGGACCTAGTGTGTCGTCGGATAGCGCGTTTTAATGGGCATAGAGAGAGAGACCGATACAGTCCGACAGACAGGATGGTAGACACAAAGACACGTGGGCGTGATCTTGGCAGCTATTTTTGCTGCGTATATGCTTTTGCGCAGTTCTTGCCACGTATACCTAAATGCGTAGATTTTTAAATGCGCAGTTGGTGACGTCAGAAGGCTCTATATAAAGCCGCGCATTGTCGACAGAGTGCGCAGAAGAGACGACAATGTAGATCTTGACAGAGTGGAGAAGCGCTCAGTGGAGTTGCTTGAATCCGACGTTGGGAGAGAAGACAATGGAGATCCGGACCGAGGGAGTCCGACGTAAGACAATGGAGATCCGGACCGAGGGAGTCCGACGTTAGGTTAGATGCGCACTGTCGACGATTGGGGAGATGACATTGTGGATCTTTGTCGACGGAGTGGAGAAGTGTTCAGTGGAGTAGCTTAAATTCGACGCTGAAGTTAAAAGGCGCCGTTGCGATTTTTATTGAAAGTCTTTCGGATTCTGTCCTCGATCGGAGGAATGTAATACGTATCAGTGTTGCGTCGAATCGTTACTGCTGAGCGAATTTATCTTCGTCTTGAAGTTCGGTTGTGTCTTAGGCGATAGCCTGAAAGTTTGTTTGCCCATGAGGCGTCAATTAATCGATATATATATATAGTTCGACGGGTTGTTTTCGTTCGGCGGATATCGCCGCCAATCTACGGAAGTCAATCTTTTTCGGATATCGTCGCCAATCTACGGAAGTCAATCTTTTTCGGACTCCTTTCGGCGCTATACTTCCTCGACGCCTATCCAGGAACTACGTATGTCTCCGGATTCCGCGCATCCTCTCTCAGCCTTAGGTCCAGCCAATGATATCGAGGTACGTTTAGTTTAA
>OX457038.1:5320248-5522748 GCA_949752735.1 Lumbricus terrestris | reverse complement strand
CTATTTCATAGTAAAAGATGCGTAAAATATTAATTGATCGAATAATCGTTAATTAATCTGACGATTAAATTTATTTTTAACGATTAATCGAAAACAGCTTGTTACAGAAATTGGCAATGCTACCATAAGCTCATGGGCGGAGTTTATCAGGGGCTATAGATCGGAAACAAAACTCCGCCCTTGCATAAGCTGGTTCATTTGCACAATCGGTAGAAGAAACGCATTTGATCTGAAAACACAAACAAAGCTATAGGACAGGGGTTCTCAAACTGTGGTACGCGTACCCCCATGGGTACGCCAGGCGCCAGTAAGGGGTAGGCGAAAAATTCCAGAAATATAAATTTCCTTTGAGTTTATGGACTTTGTGCCAAATTTTCTTTGATTAGCAATGATTTTAACCTCGCAACATATAGCATCGTCATTTCTTTCTTTCACAGCATACAATAATACTCACATACAATGCAGTGCATGCAACATATTTATGTTTACCCCTATTACTATAATTTTGAAACAAATAAGCCTAATGTATAAATGGTTGAAAGTACGAAAGCCAGAATATCTCAGACTATATAATATAGAGCTCAAATAGCAGAGAGCTGAATTGACCAAATGATTCATTTTTGGTCAATCTTTAAATTCTGTGATTCCTTTTAGTAGCCTATATACGTCATATCCGGGTGAAACTGTTAACTATTCTTGCTATCAAAAACAAACATGGGGTAAAGTTGGTTTGAAATTGGCAAATATTAAACCAGATATTTTAAATCTGTGCTAGTCTGAACAAGACTATAGGTGGGCTCTTTCCACTTTATTACGGGGTTATAGAAAAAAACTCATTTTAAAATTGTTGATAAGATTATTGATTCAAAACTAGATTTTGCTCCCTTTATAGGGGGCTTAGGCCTAGACTCTAATAAACGATGTTACCAATGATTAAATGGACTTTTAGTTGTCACTGCCAGAGGACATCGCAATGGCATTTTGTTCATGATCTCACTTTGCAGGGGGTACGCCATCATTCGATATTTTTACTTGGGGGTACAATAAAAATAAAGTTTGAGAACCCCTGCTATAGGCAGTGTTATTTCAGTTATGGTTTTTCAGTTACAGTTTCAGTTACAGTTATCTATTTTTTTCAGTTACAGTTTCAGTTACAGTTAACTGCAATAAGATTTTTCAGTTTCAGTTACAGTTACTTCTTATTTTTCAGCTACAGTTTCAGTTACAGTTATTACGTGTATATTCAAACGTCACAACTACTAAGACACTGATCACAGTCACACATATTGAGCAAAGTTCCTAGAAAGTTGAATAGGAGATCAATCTGATTTTACATATTGTCGGTTGACTTTAAGGAACACACGACGTTCCAGGTTTACACTTAATCTGTTTCGCTTTCTTGCACACAAGTCCCCACAAACTGAGAAGACGCGCTCAACGTATGCTTGTGAAGCAGGCGCGGATACGAAGTCTTCTGCAATCAGGGCCAGAGATGGATAGGAGCTCTGTCACATATGTTCACAAACCAAAAGATAACGAGTGAAACACCCCTCAAAGTGATTAATCAACTGGTCATGTAATAGCAGAATTACAAATGTTATAGAAAGGCAGTAGTCAAACATACTACTATACTATACACTAAGGGGCAGTAAGGGCTCAACTAATGACTAGTTTCTCTTCATTGGTCTCATGTTCTTTAAAGGCATTTCTTCTCCCCCGAAGTTTCCGTGCTGAGAACGCCTCTGAATAGTTATGTTGTGAGAAATGTATATAAAAAGCACTTGTTTTATTTTCAAGTTAACTCCTTTTGATTCTTCAGTTATACAGTTATTGTTTTTCAGTTTCTATTACAGTTTCAGTTATTCAACATTTTTCAGTTTCAGTTTCAGTTACAGTTAACTGGCATAGATTTTTCAGTTATTCTGCTATTTCAGTTACAGTTTCAGTTAATAGAAATAACACTGGCTATAGGAGTATATATAAGGGGCTTATACTAATAATAAATTATTATGAACAAACAACCGCTATAACTACAAAGCCTATCTTCACTGCAATAAAAAGCTCGGTGCTTTAAGAACATCGCTGACAATAGGCTTGGCCTATCACCTTCAGTGATCACATTGTGAAAGTTTTTCACGCGTCACGTGGCAGGTATCTTACCTAATTAATAATTAGCAGCGAAAATAGAAAAATTTCGTCAAGATTTGGCCGGATGACAAAAAAGGTGGTCAACTGGTCATCAACTTTTTTGGCGGCGAAAATAGAAAAATTTCGTCGAGATTTGGACGGATGACAAAAAAAGGAGGTCATCAACTTTTTTGGCAGCGAAAATAGAAAAATTTCGTCGATATTTGGCATGACGACTAAAAAAAGGTCATCAACTTTTTGGCGGCGAAAATAATTTTTTTTCGAGATTTCGCCGGTCGTCAGAAATTTTTCGGAAAATCTCGCGTCTTTCCGTCCCCCCCCCTCAATCCTCGGCCCAAGTCTCAGCCTATGCTAAGCTCCTCCCCCAAGAAGACCCTAATTCATTTTTGAACCGTGTAAATGGTATCTTTTTCCGGGTTTGCCCCTCCCCCCAAGAAGACTTTAGCCCCTCCAAGAGCGAAAGCCAAACTCCGCCCATGCCTGCGGGCCCGGGTGCTGCATGCACCCTTAGCACCTGCCCTATAATGCGAGCCTCAATGTGGGCCTATAGCGCAGATCTGAGATATCACGCATGGTTTTGATACTTATCGCAAACGAAAATATTATGATACGATGACGAATGCCAAGCCAAAACTGAACTAGACTTACCTGGCACTGAATGATGAAGGAGGCTGCAGTTCTTAATAACTCTAGCATCGAAACAACGTTCAGTGCTAAAGTTTCTGCCTCATATTTCTTTCTGCGACGACCATAGTTGATAAATTCTGCCGATCATCTGTGTTCTATACTGTCGTTGGACGTCTCTACCATCTTATTAAGCCAATCAGTTTTAAACTGAGAAAAGCACGTTTTCTTTGAAAAAACCTGTTTAGTATTAGAATAATTTACTCTCATTCGCTTTGCGTTTCGACATAGATGACAAATTTTACTCACTAAGGAATGTTACGCTGTATTAAACCAACTTTCGAAGGTGAATGCGACTCTGATGATCTGATTGAGAGACAGGCCTGCAATTATACGGCATACTATTATAGCTTTCCACTCACCTATAGTGATGAGAAACACTTGTATAAATAAAAATAGCAACAGCCATTAAGACTCTCAAAGTGTTCATTCGTTCATTCATTGCAAGGATTTACATGAAGCCCATTCAAGGTTAATTAGTACTACTCAGAGGCGCTCGCAACCCAACTTCTGCCGAAGAGGAAAGTTTTAAAATTGCTATAGAACACAGTTGGTCGAAATTTCTTCAGAATATACCAATTTCCCCCCCCCATTTTTGCTTGTGAGTGGGCCCACTAAAGTGTGGGACCCCGTTCGGTGGACCATGTTGAACATTCCTTGATCCGCCACTGCTACAAGGACTCGATTTTCATTTTATCCGTCATCGTTATTGCCCGATGTTTCAGTTAACTTATAGCACTGTTGTCGTTAGACTAACGAAAACTTGACTATTAGTTCCTATATAGTACATATATAATTATATATATATAATATAATTTGCATTAATTTTGACCAGAATTGGTTGGGGGCTTGATTTGATTCAGAGTTGAACGACAGCTTATGACATCAAAGACCGTTTGACGTCGACAGAAATATGGATTATTTTAACTGTTGGTTGCTTCCGTTTAACGACACGGGTGACAACAAAGATCATTAGCGTCCCCTCCTCCTTTTCCAGGCTTGGTACAGGCACTACAAAAGTGCTAGCAGAGGTGGAGGTTCAATTGCATGTGTAATAATGGTGTTGTGCCTAAACTGTTACGGTACCTAGCCTATTACTCGTGGCCACTTTTGATGCAATAGAAAATCCGCCGAAGAAGTAGCAGGCTCAGCAGTCAGTACACACCGAAGTGGCTAAGTCTATATCCTTACGCCTACATAAGATCTATTGATCAATCCCTTAATTTCAACCGCCTTGACACCCTTGGAGAGCAAATCGTCGAAAATTTCTATAAGCCTAGACCTATATATATATATATATATATATATATATATATATATATATATATATGCTGAAGGCGAAAAAGAATATTCAAGATTCAAATTAATTTATAAATGAATTCGGTGATTTGTGAAATATTCTTTGTTAAATAATACTGTCGAATATAATAGACCTAAAAGGTTTAAGGCGAGTTAAAGACGTTATTCCAACTATATATAATACTAGGCATTTTGCGTTACAAAACCTGAAAGTAGTTGCACATTGCTTGCAGCAATTCAAAAACTGATTCTCCACAAAGCGTCGTTGGAATAACTAAAGCGAACAAAAGCATGGCAAAACAGAACTTCAACAGCTCAGGCTACTTATCCCAATGCAACGATTTGAGTAGCTAATATAGGCCTATTCACAGCTGCAGTAGATGTAAGTTCCGATTCATCGCTGTAAATAAAACATACTGATAATTAATTACAAAGCGCGTACTGAATAACCTTATCAAACTTTCAGCAGTTATCCATGAGGCCTGAACACATCGTCATGGGTATTAAAGACCACAATAGTGACAACACAGCCCAGTCTATGGTTTATTGAAACCCCAAAAGATTTCCTCTCATGATGCACTGACAAGACGCCATCTTGAAAGTAGTACTAGCTCTTGTCGTATTCTGGCGCCTGATGTGATTCGGTCGCTGCCTGTTGCTCCTGCTTAACGGTCTCAGTCTGTTGTGACCCTACGCGCGTGAAATCATCACTGGCTACGCTACTCTGAATCGCTCTATAGGTGGCGCCACCAGCTTCCGTTTCCGGTGGACTAGAATCCGGCGTCGGAAGTGACGTGTTGGCCTGATTTCCAAGATGGCGGAAAGATTCGGCGCGGAAAGATTCGGCGGCGTGAGCAGTGGATGGGTCGGCTGATGTCGGCGTGGCGAAGCCGTCGCTATGAAACGGCGCATGGTGCCTGGTCGCGGAATCGTTCGGAGCGGCGCCATGGTACAGTTGACCTGAATTCGTCGATCGTAGCAGGTCAACGGTGATGGAATTCTTACTCAGTAGTAGTTGGGAGTGGGGAAAATCGTCTTGGCAATCTGTGGAAAAGAAAACAGACTAAATTTAGATAATTATGGTTCTTTAACCACAAAGTTAGAATGTGCAAGTAATAAAACTTCTATTTTTAAAGTTACTGCATCGAAAAATAAATTAGGCCTAAATAATGGTTTACATCTTGCCATTTCAACAGAATTGCATCCAAAGTTTATCCATAGTTCGTACATGGTAATTTCACGTTTTCAGAAGGTGAAAAACGATTTTCCGGCATTTTCTAAGAAAATATTCAGCACAAAAGTCATGTTACCATACTCTAGAATTCATTCGCTAGGTGGATTAGGCGGGTGGTTACTATCTTATTCACCAGGCGGCGGCAAAAATCGGCGCTTTTTGCGTTATTTAAAAAGACGACAATAACTCAATTTGTAATATTGCTGAAATTTTTGACGACAATGACTCAATTTGTAATATTGCTGAAATTTTTGACGACAATGACTCAATTTGTAATATTGCTGAAATTTTTGACGGCAATGACTCAATTTGTAATATTGCTGAAATTGTTAAGCTTCAGCTAGACGCATATTGATGGTGTTTCTAGGATTCTAGAAATTCGTTTTCATTGCATTGTATATTTCTGTTTGGTCGTCAACGGCCATTGATGTCATAGGACGACGTTAAGCTTCTGAATAATAAATAATAAATTAAACTGGATGTATTTTTAACCATAATTGCTTTTTAGACTTACAGTAGAAATTAGTGTTGTGAGACAATTAATTGATATAAAACAAAACAATGTTACTTAAATTGCATTAGATGATCCTGTTGTCACAATCTATGAACATAGAAAATGTAAGATGGACTCCTTTAAGTTGCTATTGATTGAATATTGATGAAATTATGAAGCTTCATTCAGACAACAGTCATGTTGATGGTGCTTTACGATGCTAGAAATTTGCTTTCATTGCATTGTATATTTGTTGTATTGTCGTCAACGGCCATTGATGTTAGAGGACGACGTTAAACTGTGGAAAATAAAATTTGTAATAAGACTGTCTCAATTAAGCAATGTCTCATTAAGACAATGGTTAAATTAGACAACGGTTCAAAAGAACAATGACTCAATAAGACAATAGCTTAATGAAGGAATTGCTCATTAATATAATGACTCATTAATGCAATGCTTCATTAAGACAATGGCCAATTAAGACTATGACTCGATAAGACATGACAAATGACTGAGACCATTTTATTCCTATGCATCGCCGTGAAATTGGTGGCTTCAGGAACTGGTGATAGGGACGATTATAAAAGTCGGCGCACGCTATTGCAATTTGCAATCACCAATTCTCGTTCCGCACCTTTTTACCCTGCTCTCATTAAGTACCCTTAAAAGGTTATCACTTCACGATATATATCAATTGCAGTTTCATTTATTCTAAGTAAGTAGCGTTGCCACTCCTTGGGATATTTCACAAGATTTTGGGTTTTTTGATCCGAACTTGGGCAATGGGGTTTTTTCTGGACGAACTTGGGTTTTTTCTTGGGTCTTTTTTTCGACGGAAAAAAGAGATTTTTTTGACATTTTCGGACATTTTTTGTGAAATTGTGGACTTTTTTCCGAGATTTGTGCCGGATGACTAAAAAAAGTCATCAGATTTTTTGGACGGGAAATTCGGAAAATTTTCGGAAGATTTGTGGGAAATTCGGAAATTTATCGGGAAATTCTGGGCATTTTCGGAAGATTTGCTCAACTTGGGTTTTCTTAGGGTTTTTTACCCTTCAACTTTGGTTTTTAAAAATTTTTGAGTGGCAACACTGTAAGTAAGTAGTAAACTACCTTTCAATTAGATCTAATCACAATAGACCTATAGAAAATTTTGAAGCGTTTTGCCGAGACTCGCGTTTGGTTGTTTAACGACACTGCCATATCGAAGATGATTAGTGTCGCCACGCCATTTAGGTCCCCGTGGACGGACCGTGCTAGCCCGAGATTTTAATCTCTGAAATAGCCACATTCGAGAATCGAACCGCGGCCCGCAGGCGCTCTCTTTCACAGAGTCGCGTACATACGCGCAGCCATCGACCTTACCGATGTGGCCAAAAGAGCCAGTCGAGACTCGCGATTGAAACGGGACTGCTTAAATATTCATTGCGAAGCTCTCCCAATTGAGCAAAATCAAAATTAATTTGACTTAATTTGCAGCAGGAACTATGTTCAAAATAATTTCAAATAACTTTCAACTGTGACATTCGTAATAATATAAATAGAATCAGACCAGAAATACTTCACAATATATCGTGACTACGTCCATGACTACCCAAAAATAATAATCCCACACCTGTTTGACGTGTTATATTTGTCCTACAAGTGAAAACAGAAGTGCAATCAATCAGTAGGTCTAGAACCAATTAGCGTGTGCGAATTATTATTATGACTGTTCAAAAATAATTCCACACCCCTTTAAAGTATGATATTTGCCCTATAAGTAAGAGCGGACATGTACACGAAAGTTACGTCGAACTTATGTTAAAGTTGTATGTACAGTAGTCTGTGACTACATCTAGAACGGTTGATTCCACACTACTTCAAATTGTGATATTCGCCCTTTAACTAAAAGCAGGCGAGATAGGGTCGTTAAACAGCAACAGCAGTCCTGTACGTATGTCCTAGGAAGGCTGCCGAAAACTGTTCAATATCGAACACCTCTCTTAACCATGATCGCTCCCGATAAGCAGTGATGTAGTCGAGTCCACCTGAGCCGAGTCCGAGACCGAGTCCGAGTCCAGATAAGCCGAGTCCGAGTCGAGTCCGAGTCCAAAGGGGTTCGAGTCCGAGTCCGAGTCCGAGTCACTAAGGATCGAGTCCAAGTCCGAGTCCGAGTCCAGGAACACCAATATCCACTGAAACACTAAATAGGCCTAGGTCTATTATGGCATAGAAAAATACCAATACTATATATATATATATATATGCAAAAAATTACTTAATTTATCCAAATTGAACTTTAAAATACTGAATCAGATAAAGTTTTCTTCGATAATCTTGCGAAGTGGAATGGATACAAATTCTTCCACTGCCAAACACAAGTTCAACAGGCGCATCTTGTGGAGTCTATTATGCTGAAATTTGCGGCCAAAACTGCCACCCATCAGCAATGCCTCTACTTCTAAAGTAAATGTTAGGAGCTATTGGCATGGGGAAATGGGTCCCCATCCACTGTGTCAATATCACCTTACCTCCAATAACCCTACCTGGCTGGCCAGCACAGACCAACTGAGTGCTACGACACTGCCTGCATGTTGCAATTAACCAATAATTATTGTGTAGTAGGCCTATCTGATCTATTAATGAAGATGCCGGGTTCCAAGATCAAAGACGGTCTAATAGCCACCAGCCACAAACAGCCAATAGACACGTCCAACCACTATCCTGATTTGTCTTATCCATAAACATCTAGATCAATTAGAAGTCTATGTCGTATCTGATCAGCCTATTAATGCCAAGTTTATTGAGGTGTCAAAATATAAATTTTGATTTCGACCGTATGCATGCCAGGGATACCTAGTTATGTTTGTGTATAATGTAGCCTAAAAGCTCAAGTTCAAATATTTCCACTCGCCCCTCCCGTAACTCCACACCGACCATACATCAAATACGCCTGTAATTAACTTCGCTGACCACAAGGCCAGCGGTGCCCAGCCATCTGTGACATTACTTGAATGTCAGGTTGTTTATCGGACGATCCTGTGGGCTACAAGGGCTCCTTTGTTTGAGTTGAGTGATGAAGAAAGCAGACGAAATGTCTTAATTACTTTTGGCAATACAGGCTGTGGCCTGTTCCACGGAAAATTCGTGACTCGGAACCGAGTCACCGAGTCAAATTTCGAGTCCAGGACCTCGAGTCCGAGTCCAAGTCCGAGTCCTGACAGTCCGAGTCCAAGTCCGAGTCCGAGTCCGCAGAAAATCGGTCTCGAGTCGGACTCGAGTCTTTTGCCGGACTCGAGTACTACATCACTGCCGATAAGTATAAGAGCTGTACTACACCAAACGTATATATGCCCAGTAGTGAACACAAGTCTGAAATTTACTGACCTTAATAGAAAGAAAGAGGTCCAAATGTCAAGACTAAGGTTAGGGAAAGTAAACCTAAATGAAAGACTTTATCTTATGAAGAAGCATGACAGTGGTCTTTGTAATTCATGTAATGTTACAGAGAACATAGATCATTTATTGTTAACTTGTAAAAAAGAAAATATATCTGACGTACTAAGAAATGCATGTGCTGCTTTTAAGTTAGACTTCAATACTAAGAATTTACTTGATGACGGTTATATGCAAAGTGTAGTTTATAGGCTTATAAACCAAATAACTAAAGGAAAAATTGTGTAAATACTGTCGTTTATAAGCCCATGTAAGAAGTTGTACATGGTGCATGACCAACTTATCAAAAGATGCATATCTCGTGTGCCTGGAAGCTCTGCTTTGCTTCTGAGTTTATTTCTTCTCTAAATATTTGTTGTTGATTCTTTTCGTGAAGTACATGTGTCTAATGAAAAAAAAATTTAAAAACCAAATTCATATGATGGTTGATTTCAAGGATTCAATAGATTAAATTGTGAAGTACAATTGTTTAGTATAACAAAATAAGATATAAAAAATATTTCTTTGATGTGACAATGCATTGAGAAACTGATCGTAATTGTGCTTTGTTGTTGTTGTTGTTGTTGTTGTTGTTGATGTTAATATTGAATGTCATGCCATTGTAACATGATTGTGTTGGGATATTGTTAGTCGTCTTTGCTCTTGTTAGAGCAAAATTGTTTTTCGAATTATGCGGTCTTTGTTGTCATAAAGCCCTCGTCAAATCTGTATCCATCTTTAATTAAAAGCGAATAGATATTATAGGCGAACTGAAATTAACAAACTGTGGGTCAACGGTGAGGTCAAACGGACGGTATCATCGTTATGGCGTCTAAGTAACAAACTATTTATAGGATCATATGATCACGTGATCATCATGGAGATTACTGTCGTTTAACCTGATGCGTTCTGATGTTGCATTTTCATAGTTCCCTGCTGTGATCGCCTCTTTCTCGTCTGAATGGCGTCTTTTCTCATGGAAGGCGGTCGTGACATCTGACGACAGAAAACGACACTAATCTTATATGTGCTAAGTAAGAAAGTGATTTCGGCAAATAATTAAGTAAGTAAGTGAATTAGAAAATAAGTTCAACGAATAGGCAGTGAGTAAACAAGATCAGAAACCAAACATGGGCTAAGTAAGTTTTTTGTATGCGCACTTGTTATAGCGCCCCTTCAAGATTATTACTCAGAGGCGCTCCCGACTACAGCGGGGACACTGAATCGGAGTGTCACGCCGAAGCGCTGAGCGAATGAAGGACTTGCCCAAGGTCCTTACGCGGTGGCTTGAGGTGGATTCGAACCTGCAACTATCCGGCTGCAAGGCAACGAACACACCCACTACACCACCGTGCACCACAGTAAGTAAGTAGTCAAGTAAGTGAGTAGGTAAGTAAGTAAGAAAATAAGCTCAATAAGTAAGTTAGTAGTTATTGGGCACAGTGACCTGAATAAGTGACGTCAGCGGGAAAACCTTAGTAAGTAAGTAGGTAAACTAGATAATTATATAGGTTAGTTCAGTTTTTGTATTGTATAATTTTTATTGCATTTGAGTATTTGTGCAGCCCATCTATTAGGACAAATCGTTCAGAAGCGCTCCCAGCGCGCAAGGCCCCGCAACAAGAGGCAGGTTTTGAGAAGAGAGAATGAAGAATGGAGGTTGCCAAGCAGAATTTTAGAGCGAACAGAAGGAGAAAACTCATTCCAAAGAGAATGACCAATCATATTGAGGCCAATGATCGAGGCTGAGCCGCAGCAGTTCCAGAGCGGAATAAACAAGTCTTAGAGGTAACGTCTTTTAAATATAGACGAACGAAATGTGCAATGTAGTAAGTTTAGTAAGTTAGCTGACTCAGTAAGTATATATCGAGGGCTTAGAAGCAAAGGTGCACATAACTGACTACAATGCTAGGAGAGTTATGCACCTTTGCTTCTAAGCCCTCGATATATATATGCACGTGAGTAAGTAAGTAAGTGAGCTCTACGTACGTTGTGCAGTTTGAAGTATAGACCGCAAGCGTTGCAGACTGGTTCCCCGTGTGAGTCTCGTCTCCATAGAGTCGTTGAGTTCGTTTTGCAGTTGGCGCAGATCAGACCAGACCTCCTCCCACCCTAGACACACATACAAAGACACAGAGGTGCGCATACGTTACAGAGAGATTGACCCGTTGTAGGTTCAAGCATACAGACACACTGACAGACAGACGGACAAACTCAGACATACTCACATGGATGACTCGAAGGCAGATTCAGACCTACGTACTCACAGACAGACTCACAGACAGACTAACAGAGAGCCCGGAGACTCACTGACAGATTTACATGTATGTTCGGACATACATTATTCATGTGCAGGCAGATTGACAAACTGATAGACTAACCAAAAGGCAGACTTTACTGACTGACTGCATGTCGGCTGACTGACTGACTGACTGGCTGGCTGATCTGCTGACTGCCTGCCTGCCTGTCTGACTGACTGACCGACCGACCGACCGACCGACTGACCGACCTAGACTCACAGAAAGATTTAGAGACCGATGAACTCACAACCAAACAGACTCACGAACAGACACAGACACAGAGGCAGACACAGAGACAGACACATAGAGAGACAGAAAGACTCACATACTCAAAGAAACCGCCGGTCAGACGAAACATCGCTACGTGTATACCTTTCTGGTGATCGGTCTTTGAGCGGACGACGTTGTGCCGGACGAGTGACGTTGGACGAGGAGAGGACTGAGCGCCGAAGCGAGAGACATCGTCGTTGAAGGGAGCGCAGACGAAGCCAGGGACCCGAGCGACGGAAGGCAGGACCCGTCGTGCGGTGGCGGCGGAAGGAGGACGGACTGCGGCAGGGGACCGAGGGACGACGACGACGACGATGTCACCTCAAGTCGACAGGTGTCGCACAGCGAATGGTTCAGTTGCTGTTCGCTGTTGTCCGCCGACCATGGAATGGGTGGTGGTCCGAGGAACTGGCCACACTTGGCGCATTGATGCTGGGAGATGCTCGGATGAAGATGCTGGTGGTGGTGGTGCTGGTGGTGCTGGTGGTGAGGGCGTTGGTGGTGAAGATGGAGAGGCTGGTAGTGGTGCTTCTGGTGAAGATGGTTGTAGGGATGGAACAATTGGTGATTATGGTTGTGCTCTTGCTGCTGGTGTTGTGGACGATATTGTTGACTGCTTGCTGCAACATGATAATATATAAACGTATAATGCAATGATGATCAGATTATTCGCTATAATTTCAAACCGAAGATGAACGGATGATAAGTCATCAAAGAAGTCGAATTTATTATCTACACGAATAGGCATTGTTAATAATTTATGACTATGAAAATATAGGCGTTTACATTGAAAACTTTAAAGACGTCAACAGCTATTGTTGCTATATGTCTTATAAGATGTCGTTAAGATGCTGAATAACAATAATAATAAATAAATAAATGTCATTACTCGTAGACTACTCTGATTGCGCCAGTCGTAAACGTGTAGTAAAAATGTGGGCTATACGCTTGAGACTGACGCAATCTTTGTTGTGACGCAAGGCCATCAGACGATCACTAGCCAGCCAATCATTGTGCTGTAAGGAAGCGCCGTGTCGTGCAAGTGCATGGTGAATATAATTAATTACACACCTCTTTTATGTGTAGATCTACACTATAAATAGAGAAAGAGACAGACGCATAATTGTATAAGTTTTACGGAGTGAAAAGGATTCAGATCCTGAAGGAGAATAATAATTGCAATGATGTCTGATTTTTTTTAATCTTTCCAAATTCGGACCATAAAAAATCAAGTAAAAATGGTGAAAATAATTACACACCTCTTTTATGGGTAGATCTATACTATAAATAAAGGTAGACGCATAATTGTATAATTTTTATGCAGTGAAAATGATTCAAATGCTCAAGGAGAATAATAATGCAATGATGTCTGATTTTTTTTAATCTTTCCAATTTCGGATCGTAAAACATCACGTAAAAATAGCAAGAATGTGAATTTTAAACTCAGTTTAAAATCAGTCGCGATTTTCGACTGGTTAATTATTTGAAAGCCTTACTTAACTTCATAAAACTTAAAGTTTAAACTTAAAGTATGCCTATAGCCGTGGATTTCGAAATACTCGCCTGACATCTGAGAGTTAGAACCTGTTCAAATTAATCAGAAGTACCAATACGAAAAACTAGAGCAATATAACTGTAGAACGTCATGATCAAATTTGATAAAATATTAATAAAAAATGCGGTTCCAAATTTTACAAGAAATTTTTTTAGCCAAAAGGGAAAACAACAAAATCGCACCTCTGATTGTACTTATAGCCTTACAAGGGAGTTTGCCTTAGCAACTCCGAAAAACGATGAAATTATTCCTTAAGAAACATAAGGACTGTTCGAAATAATTAAACACCTCTTTTATTGTTGACTTTTGTCCTAAAAATCAAAAACAGACAGTGCAACCCCACTAACATATGCTGAAGGTGTAATTGATCGCAGGATATTTTAGCAATGAAGATAATGATTTCTGGACTATGCTGCTTTGATTAATGCCAATTATAGTGTTCCGCTTCAAATGATATTTCACTGCTGCCCTACCGTGAAGAACCAATACTAAGATGTTTGCTGGGCGAGGTGGTGTAGGGGTATGTTCGGTGCATTGAATCCGGAAAGTTTCGAGTTCGAATCCCCCCCCCAAACCGCCATGGCACGTAGGGACCCTGCGCAAGTCTTTTACTCGCAATTGCTCATGCGCTTTGGCGTGAAACCCCAATTCAGTGTCCGCGCTGTAGTCAGGAGCGCATCTGAGTGGATTCTTGAAGGGGCGCCTTAGCAAGTGCTCATACATACAATATCTATTACTATAAAATAAAGAGAAGATTATGTGTGTCTCTTTGACCGGGATGCATTTCAACAGTTTTTGAGCTTTTCACTCCAGACCTTCACTACAGTGTCCGTCTCGGCATGGAACACGCGGTGGAGTGGTTGGCGAATCTCTACCACCATGGGGGCCAGGGTGGGGCGAAATCTTAATTTTCGCTATACATTTCCATTTCCTTGCTATACTGTCACAGTTCTTCACCTGAAACGTTGCAGCTAGACATCCATAGTGCTACATGGACCACCTCGCCACACACACCACACACATGCCTCCACATGGCCCCCGGAGGGCCCGGGTGGAGGCAGAGTATTGTTGGGGTGGGGAGAATAATGATTTGCCGGTAAACGGAAGTTTTATCACGAGAGGCGTACCGGTTAGGAGGTAGCAGTGTGATGAGGTTGGGGGGGGTTGGGTGGGGTGGAGAGCGGGTGGTGGTGGTGGTGATGGTGGTGATGGTGGTGGTGGTGGTGGTGGTGGTGGTGGTGGTGGTGGTGGTGGTGGTGGTGGTGGTGGTGGTGGTGGTGGTGGTGGTGGAGAGCGGGTGGTGGTGGTGATGGTGGTGGTGGTGATGATGATGGTGGTGGTGGTGGTGGGTATATGGGACACCCCTCTCTTTCCCTCCCCTCCCTTCCCCTCCCCTCCCCTCCCCTCCCCTCCTTTCCTCTCCTCTCCTCTCCCCTCCTCTCCTCTCCTCTCCTTTCCTCTCCTCTCCTCTCCTCTCTCATCTCCTCTCTTCTCCTCTCGTCTCCTCTCGTCTCCTCTCCTATCCTCTCCTATCCTGTCCTCTCCACTTCTCTCCCGCATATTGAATTCATTACGCTGATTCCCACTGTGGAGCGAATCCAGTCTAAAATAAGCTTTTAAGATAACCGCGTAATGGATTCCAACCTAGCGCCCTGTCTCCGCTCCTAACCTTCCCATTACGAGAACAAAGGGTGCACTCGTTCGACGACCCAATTAACTCTCTTTCCATTGCTCAGCATTTCGCTGTGGAACAGAGTCGAGCGACCGAGCGTCTCTGTAGGTGATTGCTGGTTGGCACTTAAAGTTTTTTGCATACACCGATGTCCCGTCTTTAGAAACAGCTTTTCTTTAGCTTCAGTGTATCCGTCTATCTTACTGCCACTGACGTCAACTGTAACAGTTGTGGTATGCAGCACTGCATGGAGTTCAAATGAAAATCTCGTTTTAAGGTCATTATGTCGGGAATGGATGGATCCGATTTGACCAGGGTCTATGACAACAGAGGCCGTTACCCTGGACAGAAATTTGCTCGGCGTATTACAGCACTTAAGAGCAAGGTACTGAACCAGTTTTATTTTTTATTTTATTTTATTTTTTTTAAAGAAATAATTGATCTTATATATTCGTTTGATAAAACGTTTCAAAGGTGTCTAAGGTACCATTCAACTCAACGCAACAAAATCGCTATCGATTAGCCAAGTCGTCGTCATTGTCATCATCGTCGTCGTCGTCATCATCGTAATCATCATCATCATCATCGTTGTCGTCATCATCATCATCATCATCATCATCATCATCGTTGTCGCCATTGTCCTCATCATAGATTGAGTATTCGTATATTACGAATATTAAGATTCTCAAATATTCACGAATATTAACGAATACTAAAGCTGCCAACGAATATTATATTCGTAAAATATTATGTTATTTCAAGAAATTATCTATTCTTGTTCTTTCAACAAATTCTTTATTCTTAATTCTTATTTTGTTATTTATGAAAATGTTTAACTTTTACTGAATGAATTGTACAAAATTGAGTTAGCCTACGCATAGGCCTGTATCAGTAATTGACAATAACTTTAATAGATTTATTATTAAAAACTTACAGGTCTCTGCTGGGTCTAGCCAATCTGGTCATGCAGCATTCATATCACATTCGATACTTAATGACAGTTAATGTTGGTCACTTTTGTCTGACTTCTGGCCATCCCCCCAACTCAAAAGAGGCAGAGCCACCGATGGCAGTTGGCATTGCAAGTAGCAGCAATGGTATATGGGCTAAATTAGAAATAAACTATAACTGCCTGTAACAGTAACTGCAAATTGATAAAGTTATTTTATATCATTGTAGCAGGATGAGTAAATATAAATGAAAAGATTACAAGCAAAAATTATCCCGATCTCACAATATTATTATTAAAGCTCATCGCATATTTTAATTCAGCCTTGCCCACCCTAAATGCGAGTGAATGTCATGGAGACATACAGAAACTTAAACTGTTTTACCGGGTAACATTGCGGTTTCGATGGTTCACTTTAATCCATTAACGAATATTTGCGAATATTTACGAATATTAAAAAATCTTAATATTCACGAATATTTACGAATATTAAACCCAAAAGTCACGAATACTCAATCTATGGTCCTCATTATCATCATCATCGTTGTCGCCATCGTCCTCATCATCATCATCATCATCGTTCTTTGTCCCTTCAAGCTCTCCACTCAGAGGCGCTCCCAACTACATTGTGGACACTGCATCGGAGTTTCACGCCGAAGCGCCCGAGCAATTTCAAGTGAAGGACTTGCTCAAGGTCCCTACGAGGCGATTTGAGGTGGATTCGAAGTTGGAACCTTCCGGCTGCAAGGCACCGACAGCACCACTGCACCACCGCGTCCCACAAATAGATTCAAGTTTTTTAAACTGGTGTTCCATCATCATCGTCGTCGTCGTCATCATCCCTGATAGCAGCAAATGGACTTAACAAATGACCGTGGACTCTGGAGGCCATGGTTGTAGTCAGGAACTGATGACGATGATGGTGATAATGACGACAACGATGACAACGACGACGATGATGATGATGACGACGTTGATATGATGAAGGACTTACCATCGTTGTAGTGCGACGCGATTATTTCTTTAGCGCCATTATCTGTTAGATACGACGGAATCTGCTGCTGCTGCTGGTAATGATGATGATGATGTTGTTGGAGACTGAAATGACTGGAGTTGGATGCCAGCTGCTGCGGCCAGTCCCTCCTCTGCATCCACTGGTGCCCTGTCTGCTGCTGCTGCTGCTGCTGCTGCATCTCCGCTACAGAGTCAGGCGTCACTACAGCGCCCCCAAGCGACGAGGTGCTGCTTACGTCTCCAGGTTTGCTCTCACTTGTCGTCACTTCCTGGTAATCGGGAAACTGGCTTCCGGTTTGGAAGGATGATGACGTCATCTGGGCGGGGGTGACGGGCGGACTGAGGGCCCCCGCGTGTCGGACGTACCCCTGGTGGGGTTGTGACGTCACGTAGTTGTTGCTTATATCCGTAATGTCGCATTCCTTGGGGTTGGACGCTCCCCTTACAGCTCCGTCGCTCTCGATGTAGGGTGGGGAGATGTAGTCGCCGACGAAGGGGAGGTAGAATCGCCCTGATGGGGCGCCGGGGTGGATGTAGGAGGGTCTGGGCGGCCAGTCGTCCGGGGGGTCGACGATCGGGTAGTGCTGGTAGGGGTTGAGGCGTGATGCGGTGGAGGCAGAGACGGGAAAATCGTAGCCCTGCATCTTTGTGGATCGGCGAGATGACTTCAGATGGATGACTGAAGAGAAAAATAATCATAACACGTATATGAGTTATTCAGTCAGTCAAAAAATTATATAGCGCCCATTCATGAAACCCACTCGTTGGCGATTCCAGTAAAAGCACGCTGATATAGATATTAGATAGGTCTTAATGAGACTTCGGTGAATAATTCCTATAAGTATAGTACACGAAGGCTATCTCCAACGGAGATCAATACAGACTGCTGAAGGACCTACCACCAGTGTAAGAATTGCGGACAAATAACTGGGAGTTGGACCATTATCCACTTTTTGACCAGGCCTGGGTTGGGAGCGCCTCTGAGTAGAGATCTTGAAGGGGCGCTATATAAATTTATGTGATTGATTGATTGATTGATTGATTAATTGATTGATTGATTGATTGATTGGAATTGGGATGTGAAAAACAGACTTTACTATATGGGGCACTAAGAAAGACTTGGGGCTGAAGTCGCCAACCCACTCCCCCTGAAATTCTCACCCTGCCTATACCACCAGGGTGCAGAACTCCCGGGGTTGTCGTTCAATCCCCTATAAGCAATCCAAAGTGAAGTTTTCTATGCACGCCCCAATTCCACGTTGATCATATTTTCTTACCCACCCATGCACTAGTTCAATTCTACTGCAATTCTCTTGCTGCCTACAGCTGAGAAAGCAATAGAATTAAAGGCTGACACGATGAGCCAAAAGCTCTCCGCTTGAAAACGAACGGCTCTGTGGCCAAGCCTTAAGCACCTGCGAAATAAAAGTCACTAATAAGCATCAATTATAATTTTATAGTCGTATATAAATTGTTTTTGTTGAACCATTGCAAAAGCCATCTTTCTTGGTCATATACCTTTGGCAGGAAGGCGATACAGTATACGAGAATGGTGAAAAATAACTTGGGAGTCAACCTTTGATAGACGTGGAATTCTGGCGAGCAAAGAAACCGTGGATCCAAAGAAAGACTTGGAGTTTAAACACCCGGGAGCCTACCCGAATTTCAAAACCGTTGAAGATAGGCTCACACAAAATCCCGATTTCTCACGAGCAGTCTCGTAGAAAGAGGTCGAACTTCTGAAAACCATTCAGGGTTAGATTGCACGCCAAAACACATGTGACCTAGTGATGATCTGCTGGACCAGCAGCTGGTGTTGCTGATAGCACAGTTTAGTGTCTGATAACTATACGGTTGTGTAAAATCAATAGGGGAATCCGGTGTGGCATGAAATGATGTCCGGCATGAAATTATGTCCGGAAAGCGTTGCCATTGGTTCATGTGACCGATGACGTCAGATAGTAACTGTCAAACAAAGGTTATTTATAGAGCCGTGAGATCTTGTCCGGGAAAGACATACAATACCAAAGATAATAATTCCAGCGCAGCCTGTCCACCTAATAATAGACATCGACATCCACCTAATAATAGACATCGACATCTATATTTAGAACTGGTTATTAACAGTAGCCACATATCGTTTTCGTTAGAGATCCAAAATACTAAAGATAATGATTCCAACATCCCATAAAAATTGGGAGCTATAATTACGAGAAATATGGTAAAATAAATTATTAGCCTAATCGCAAAGGATTGGCCATGATAGTCAATCGGTGTTTGTATCAGGTTATAGAAAAAGCATGTTGCATAGAATAGAAACCACAAATGTCTGACGCAGAATATTTTATGCTCACAAGGTACACTCTAGTTCAGAAAGTGGAGTCGTGATTCCACTTATAGTGTGGATAGTGTCTTCCTACACAATTCCCTCCACAAAAGATGTGCAGCTTCTGACATACCCGGATGTTAGCCTACTTCTAGTGTGTAGCTAATAAGAATAGTGTGTAGATTGTTATGCGCAGATGCAGCCCAACGTTCAGCGGTCTTTTCGCTTTGTCAGGTTGTCGTGTTCAGGTATGTGCTGACATTAATTTTATGATATTTGTATCTTAATATTACATTTTCACAAAACCGCTATGGTTGCAAATTATTACACTGAAGCGGTCCAGACTTTTAGAACTTTGCGCGCGTGAATTGACGGGTTTTTGTACGAATGTGATACCGAGCACGTGCGTCATCCCTTGTACAGCCACCATGTTTTTATAGCAAGAATTTATTCATTGTCACGGCCGTTGGTTCCAATATTACGAGCATTACAGTTATAAGCCTAACTAGAATCTTAGAGACCTAACTGCCGTCGTGTGACTAGAAATTCCGAATTCCCGAGACGAATTTCGGCCGATTCCCCGATATCGAGTTTCGCACTTTAATGATTTTTAGATTCTGGACTGTATTATGAATGCGGCTATGTCATTATGCCATGCTGCCTCATGCATATTATTTAACTCTGAATAGTTTTGGGGAGTTTGGCCGATACGGGCTTTTGTGTATATTCAGCGTCGGTTAGTGTAAGGTTCTGCGTATTGAGGGTCGGTTAGGGTCATCGTGGTCATCCCGAAGACTCTTGTATACAAAACAATATGGTTGCCAACGACTTAGCTAAAATAGAGCGCTGCGACCTAAATACAATGCGCTCAGCTATGATAAACGCTAGATCTAAGTAAAACGGCCATATTAATAAAATTATAAATGAGGGAAGATGTGCAGTAGGCCTAAATAGGAGCAAATTAAAATTCGAACTCCATACTGTTTACTGGCACGCAGTCTTCGTTTTTACCAACATCATGAGTGTCGGATTAACCCGTCGTGAGGGTGGGTTAGGGTTACATAGATATTCTATATGTTTCGATCCCCGATACTATAATTTTTTGCATTTTGAATAAGCGCAGCATACTAATTTATCATCAGGTTAATAGAATTAACGGTTTGTTCTTTTTAATTTTAGATCATTCATCGAACCTTGCTCATGTTCACCGCTCGCTCCAATGTCGGGTGATCCTGTTCTGGTATGTCAGTGAAGTGCATTAAGCCAATTGTGACCGTTTTTAAAAACTTTATTAAATGCTTACATAAATATTGATTTGACAATTATAACACTGAAGCGTATCTTGCTTGTCGAAATTTTGCATTGTGATTTTGGAGTGTTAATTCTTTTATTTTAGAGTTGATATTACAGATTACATATATTTATCGATCTTTTCGCTTTGCCAGGTGGTTGTGTGTGGATATTCAAGTGCATTAAACCAATTGTGTGCCTTTTGCCTTAAGATGCCGCTTTTGCAGATTGCAACAATGAAGCATGCCTTGCTCTAAGTAATTTTCACTGGAATTTGCAGGTGTTATTCTATTTTAGATTCTACATTGCAGACTATTGCATTGGCTGCTCCTTGTGCTATGCAAAGTGGTCATGGTGTTTGGATATTTAAGAGCATTAAGCCAAATTTGTGAGCTGTTTAACCTTGAGATAACATGTTTAGAGAAGTACTTGACTTGCAAATTATAACACAGAAGCATGATTCATCTTCAGTAATTTGCACTGGAATTTGCAGGTGCTCTTCAATTTTAGATTCTACATTGCAGAGTGTTTACATTCACTGAGCTCATTTCGCTTTGCAAAGTGGTAATGTATGGGAATTTAAGAGCATTAATCCAGTGGTGAGCCTTTTATATCTGAATATTAAATGTTTACATAAGTACTGCATTTGTAGATTATGACACTGAAGTGTGCCTCATTTTCAGTAATTCGCTCTGGAATCTGCAGGTTCTTCAATGTTAGATTCTTCATTGGAGATTGAATCTTTGTAATTTTTGCATAGATGTATCACTGTTATGTATATAGGGGATCTAGTGCTTCAATTGGACAATTAGGATTCATTGCAGTGTCACTAGGATGATGAAGAGCTGTGTGTCGTCAAGACAAGTGCAGACATTCACATAGCACTTTGTTCAATTTTCTTCGGCATATATATATATATTCTAATCACAAGACTTACGCTTGTTTTGCAGAAGATCCCAGCATCTGTCGACAGATGTCAATGCGAGTGTATATATGGCAGACAACCAGACCTGATATCTAATGAAAATGACATGTAAGTGGTTGATTTATTGAGTGATGTAAATAATGAACATGATTTTCTTTTCGATGTAGGATTGTTCAGAGGAGTTTACCTTGTTGCAGGATTCCATGTAAATAGTCAAGTGCCCTATATGTAGTGCAATTCCAAATATTGAGGAGTCTTTTAACAACATGGCAGATTCTTTAACAACTGTTATTTTGGCCAAAATTCTGGATGTTTTGTCAGTTGCTGGTATTGCAGACTTGATAAGGCGTCAAGCAGTCTGGATGAAAACCTGAAGTGCTGTCGTAAGCTTCTTGATTTCATTTCTTCCCATTATTTTATAGATCATTTTTTGCAGCTGCTGGTCACTCAAGGAGGCTTTGAATCCTGATGACTTTGATGGTGTTTTCCCAATTTTTGGGTAAATGCAATGTTAGGTAACATGTGTCAAGTTGGCTTTAAACAGCTTGCTACACTATTTGAAGTATCTTTAAGGGATGAATTTTTGTACTATGCTTTGCAACAAAAGACGACAGAAATTCAGACTAAATTGCTTGCATTCGGCTACTGAATGCATTTGCATATTTGGCATGTTTGACTTCTGTCAGTAAAGGAAGAAATCACAACTGTTGTGTGAAATGTAATTGCGGACTCGATGAAATTCAAGGCTAGTATGTAAGAGATAACTGGTGTTTTGGATATAATGCAATGCGTTTGGAAGGAGTTGTTGTTAAACATGGTTGCATTCTGCTTGGATTGTGTTTTGGATAAATGCCTGTCACTGCCTGATGTAAATAAGACATTTTTCTGTACTTTGGTGTAAAGCTGCTGTTGAGAAGATGCATAAGCCTTGCAGATATCTGCAATTCAAGAGATTGGACTAGTACTATCATCATTGGAAGGACTTGCAGTGTCGAGCACTGTTGAATCATTTATTCAATGACCTGGTTATCTAGATCTGTGTTTCTCCACACAATACACACTGGCAATTTCAAATAATGTGTAGTTTCGATGATTTGTACCATTGTTGTTGCATGCTTATTGTGGTCAAATCCTGCTAATAACTAATTTGCTCTGATCCTTTTCAACTAATTTTTGACAACTGAAGAAATTGCATCTTGTAAACAGTAACAGTGGAGTAATAGACAAGGACAGTATTGGGACTTATATATTTTACTTTGCAAAGCACAGGCCCTTGACTAGGAATTTTTTATTCCCTCTCAATCTATTGAATTATTGCCAGACCTGTGAATATCAATATTTATGTGGTTTTTATAGGTCAGTCTTTACTGGAACCCTGAAGAACTGGTTTCGCAGCCATAGATCGAACTGCCAAGACATTGGGACTCTGTCGATGCACTCAGCCAAATCTAGCAGGTGAGCAGCAAATAATTTTCCATCATGTAGACTATTGCAGTGACATTTTGGTGTTTCTTTTTGGTAATTTTCTGCATTATTCATTTAATGTTTTGGGTACGATGCCATAAAAACAGTGGAACTTCAGTTTATATTCAGTCGTCTAAACATCGGGGACATTTAGTTAGTGATTGTGAAGTCATGATAATGCAGGATCAGTGTTGAGTGAAGTGTGTACCAACTTGTGGCAAAAATTTAACATTAGTGCATTAATGAGTTGGCTTGTTTAAATTTTTTATCGTTTAAGGCTTCCTCCGG
The DNA here is from genome assembly GCA_949752735.1 of Lumbricus terrestris. NCBI lineage: Eukaryota > Metazoa > Annelida > Clitellata > Crassiclitellata > Lumbricidae > Lumbricus > Lumbricus terrestris. Next base: position 5,499,420 of record OX457038.1, on the reverse strand, counting down.
AGCAAAGTGACAACTTTCGAGAGAAAACAGCGCTCAAATGTTCACAATGAACATAAACTGCTCCGGACGATGGATCTCACACATGGAGACCGCAGAATTCGGGTGAAAATTCATCGCCCTCCATAACTGGGATAGAGATGACATGGCGTACCCACGACTGCTTGACATGCTGTATGCAGTAAGAACTGTTTTTGCACAGTACTTGCAGGTTTAATTTTTATCAGTGCTTTTGCATGGCAAAATGGTTCGAGAACTTTACAATTTTAGTACAGTTGTGTGGGGTTTCTGAAGGACTGAGCCTCAACCTCTCATTTCAAAACATGTTAAAACTGATTATAAAATAATTTCTTATAAAAATTCATTAATTTAAATTAAATCCCTTTTTCATAAATTTTTAAAATTAATTAATTAAATTTTTAATTACTGAAAAATGTCATAGAATGCTGTTCTCTAGCCTTTTTTCTGAAAAGCACTGATTTTTAGCAGTATTTTAAGTACTGATTTTTAGAAGTATTTTGCAAATTGTTAGTCGTATATATGGCAGATTACTCATCATTGTATTCATAGGGTTAGGTAATTGTTTTGCTGGTGCTTCCTTTGAAAGCTTATCTGGTTTAGATCATAAGCTCTTAGGTGGCATTGACAATGAAACTACTTTTCTTGTTGCCATTGTCTTATAGGGAGTAAAAGACTGAGTCGACATTTGTGGGCTTGAATTTTTTTAAAGCTTATTCCCTGTACCAGTGTCCTGCCATTCAGCAATTGTCGTATTCCATTTTAGCAGATGTTTATGTTTGCTGATGCAGTCTTTGTAGGTGGTGTCCATTGTGAATTACAAGTGTTGTCCTTGTATGTTTAATTTTTAAGTGGTAACTTGCTGAAACTGTTGCTGGATAAAAACAGCTATTTTGACAAAGGTCTAATTAGTGAATTGTTGGTTTTAGATTTTAGGTCCGACAAGAATTCCTTCATTGGATCACATAAGCAGATGCACGAATTTGTGAAGCTCGAGGGTGAACTAGAAAATGTCCTTTCTACTACGGATGATGAGTTAGATGAAGGTAAGAAATGAGCATAGATCCTGTGTAGGCTCTATATAAATTTATGTGATTGAGTACAACTGCCTTTATTTGCATAATGATGTAGAATGAAACTAGAAAAATATTCATAGTAGCTGGCACTTGTCACAAGTTATTACAACCATGTGGTGCATGGTGGTGTATTGGTATGCTCGCTGCCTTGGAGCCGGAAGGTTCTAGATTCGAATTGACCTCAAGCCGCTACGTAGGGACCTTGAGCAATTACTTGGGCGCTGCGACGTGAAACTTTGATGCAGTGTCCGCGCTTTAGTCGGGAGCGCCTCTGAGTAGGGAGCGTGAAGCGGTGCCATAGAAATGGATAGGTGCTATAGAAATGGATAAATAAATAAACCATGAATTTGTGAATGTAATTTGGCAATGGAAATGCCTGATCTGTATATTGTGATCTATTTAAGAACTTTTCACTATGCTGGCTTTCCTAGGCTTCTAAAATATGACTATATTCGATTTTGGGTGTAAGGAATGCCATAATAGCAAAGAACACATGTATGGCCAATGGAATTTTTGTGATTAAGCTGGATGCTCATCAAGCCTCTAGTCCACACCGGATGCACTGCTTTAAATCTTTAACTGTAATCTTTAATGCTCTGACAGTAGGGTATGTGAGACATTCTACTTCTTATTATACAGGCAGAAAGAGTGCGGTGATCTTAAAGTGCCTACTTCATCCTTTACTGACGCCACAGTAGAAGTCGGTGGAACGGTCAAGACTGTCTTTGTAATCTGTGCTTGGCAGCTTTTTGTGAATCTTGAGGTTTGTTAAAAAATTTCAGTTTTTCTGTCCACTATCTGGTTTGTTGTCTGATAGCATAGTACATCTTTTAAAAGTGTTTGAGTTTTACCATATTTATTAACGTAGGTTCTTGGTGTTGCTTGGAAATCTTCATGGCATTTGTTTTGTTATATTCTCTTTGTATTGTATATGCATATGTGTTTGCAGTTTGTTAGACTTTCTGTTAAATTGTTTATTCCAGGTAAAAATGTATATTCACGTGCAGTATTTACTTTCATAAAGGTCTGTTTACAGCTCTAAGTTAAGTTAGAACTTCACCATTTGCATTAGAAAAGCTTAGGAGGCATTTTGAGATAACTAAGTTGCACCTTTTTGATCTGTGAGAACTTTTGTGAGGCTCTTATACATGCTATATGGTGCTCAGATAGTACACATATACATAATTGAATGCCCCTGTAATTATCTCCAGATTGTATTGGTACCTGCATAGATGCAAGTCTATCGCCACTGAGGTAAAACCTTTTGAGAAGTGTGGGACGTGATAAAATGTGGGCCCAGTAGATGAGATTAATATTCACAGCGTTTACGTGTATATATTAAAGCCTTAACCATCCTTGATCGATTTTTTTACAGGGGTATACTCTAGACAATGCGGTGGCCGTTCAAGAGAGAAAAGGAGTGACGCAACCCATGCTGTTGTGGAAAAACTATGAATACTACGTGAAAGCTTTGGACAATTTGTTTGATTCGTATATCGACCTGGCTGATCCAAAGGCTTTTGACATTGGTTTACATTAGACTTGAACTGATGCTTTATGCACTATAAAATGGTGCTATAGAAGTTTTAGTTGCATCTGGCTACTACAACTCTTTTGTGTTGTGTAATAAAAATAAATTTTATTCCATTTTGATATATTTGTAAAATATGAGTTGCTCTCCAGTGGAGCTGCAATGCTGCTGCATAGTCCATTCTTAGGAGAAACTTTATTATCCAATTATATGTTAAATGTTTATTGACTGGTATGTGAAACCACTTTACAATATGCTGTGAAATTATACATCCCAGCAAATTTAATTGGTGCACATTATTGAAAAAAGCAATGCAATAGAATGTGGAGTGCATGGTAATCTAATTGTCAGCATGCTGGACTGTCGAGTGACAGGTTGGGGTTTCAAATCCCTGCCAAGGGCAGAACACAAATTTCTGCCCAATGTGTGCCCCGTAGCCGCTAAACCAGGTATGAAGAGTGCAACGATAGTACACTGTTGGTGGGAAGATTAGACGGTGAGGGAGAGGATGGGCCATTCACCCTCATATGCCGAGGCTAAAGAAAATAAAGTTGACACTTCATAAGCAGGGCTAGTTGAAAGGAATGCTCTATTTCAAAGCTACACAACCAACTTTAAAAAAGCTGCACATTACTGTGCAGTTTAGCTACACACTAAGTGTGCAATTATAATGGCTCCACATAAATGTGTAGAAAAGATGCACATTAATGTGGTCGAGTGAGAGCTACACATTAATGTGGAGGAAAGTGTGTAGCTTTACTGCACATTTTGAACGAGAGTGTATTAGGCTGCTATCCGATTTAGGTTACTCCATGTAATACTCGACTCAGGACAACTAATGTAGTATTACAATAAACGAAAATACATCATCTGGAATTTCAATCATGTAGGCTACTCCCAGGCCTGTTTCCACCTATTGTTAAAAGGCCGTACGATCTGCGTTCGCGACATCATGACTTTGAACTGCCAAGAAAAGATTACTTTAATTTCATCTCTCGAGTACTTTTTAAGACTGTTCGCACTGTTATTTTAATCCATTTCTTTCCTTTTTTTCTCTTCATGTAATAAGTTGAGCTCTGCCAACTTAATTTTCTCGAAATAAACGAGGTATATAGCCTATCATACATGATAATTAAAACACTGAAATATGCAAGGCGAAAGAAAACACGAACGCTAATCGCGTTTAATTAGATCTAACTAAGGCACTCCGATTCTTCCATAATAATCACTAAATTATCTAGCCACGTGCTTATCTGACACTTTTTCAGAATTGGATATTCTAGTGAAACGTACATTAGGCCTATATTAGTTCAATATTGGCGATTAAAACTCGGGGCCAAATAACTGCTTTACACTGCTATACGCATCCTACACATACTAAAACATGTGTAGCAATAATTTTTATGCATTGTGAGTTCTAACCCAGGTTCACTGTAGGCTTACAATGGCTACCATTAAGTAGGCTGCTAGCAAGTCAGTCAGTCAGTCAGAAAGTCAGTCTAAGTAAGAATATTTTTCATTAGAACACCAGCAAACGCATATAGTTGTTTGTACAAGAATAAATTAAAGGCTTAGAAACATTTAAGCAAAGCAATATAACATTCTCATAATAAAGCTTTTGGCATAAGACACCTCTATGAAGTGTTACATTAGTTGTCCTGAGTCGAGTATTACATGGAGTAACTTATTGGGTGAGGAGGTAGTTAAGAATGTGAAAAGGATTTAAGAGTATAGAGCGGAAAAGAGCAGAAAAACCCTAGAACAACGTGCTTCAAACTTCTGAAAATCAGCATATGGACGAAGCCTAAACGGTTGAGTTTTATTCAAACACCGTTAAAATGTCTACGCTCCATGGCGTTTGCTAATACCCACCAGGCCACCACACAGGGAAGGCATAAAGTAGGCTAATCTCCGCTGCTCCGCATGGCCGTAGCACAGGATAAATAATAAAATTTGTTATTTATACAGTGTTTTAATTAGCATGTATTTATACTAACCACATCAAAAACCGTAGACCTAATTTTTTGCGCATTTTTTGCTTAAATCATCAAAATAGAAACCATACTATATAATTATGTTCTATGAAAACCTTAAAACCACTTAAAATAATTATGTTTATAATGTGGTAATAAAGTACGCTACGAATATGTTAAAAATAAAGCGCTACAAAATTTGCGAGTACCAAAGTCACTTGGTCTGTTCTACGATGGGAATTTCTATCTAAAAATAGAAATAGAGTCATCGCAAAGGCAGTTATAAGCATTGTGCTTTACAACAATAATTCCACCGTTTAGACCATTGTTTTATCATGTGTTTAAGACAATAATATATTTTGGCAAGTTTTACTGATATTGTCTTATAAGCGGTCAATATCTCGCGAAATACTGCTTCGACAAGCGGCATACATGTAACAGCGGAGTCGGACACGATTTCATGCCGGACAATATCTCATACGTAGGCCGCATGAAACACTGTCTTGACAACGGAAGTGGTTGGAGCCGGACAATATCTCATGCCGGACATAATCTCATGCCACACCGGTCGAAATTCATTTCATGCAGGCATTCCGGTTTCTGGCATTCGGACTACACCCGAAGTCCCCATCCCCGTCGACAATTCCACCGTGCAGTCATACCATGACCTGTTCCTCTTCCTTTTTGGAAGGCATTTTAAACCACCTCCCATCTGGAGGAACGAAATGCTTCAATCAATCAATCAATCAATCCATAATAATTTTATTGAACCCTCTGTAGGCCAACATAATGCATCATAGACTCAGCAACAAAATAAAACCAAACTTGACCGCAGGCTACAAAGGGATCCCAGAATGGGTGCCAATCCCGCTAGGATCTAGGAGGGACCCCAATTTCTAAGTTTTACATAGCAAATAGGGACAAAACGAAAAATGTGTCTTGAAACAGGTTACTATAGGCTTTGTTGTAATTCGCAGGGTAAAAATAATAAAACTGCAATTTAACTCTCACCTATAGAAAACTCAACTAATTGCAACTGTTATTTTAGCCAAGAAAACTTTGGTTTACTTCTCGTCTATCAAAAAATATCAAGATCGCAGCATTTTGACAGGAAGGCGATATACACTGTCGCAATAGAAGTTAATAATAATTGCAATAATTGCAGTAAATCGCTCAACAGTAAATCAAGCGTGCCACTCAGTCGAGGTATCAACCACCATTGTTCATCACTTCACATAATAGTGTATCCTATACCTACACACATTGGTTGACATACATCAGTTGAGCTATCTATCCATATTGTCTATCCACGAGTTCACTGCATTGCGCATCCGCTATATAATAATTATGCTCTCCATGTAACCAATGTGCAGAATGGCATATAATTATTAGTATTATATGCATTCATTTGTCAACGAGTACTATAAATGCAAATATGAAATAAATATATAATATTCCACTGCATAATTGGTATGTGTATGAATATGCATCTATAATTTTATTTATAGAGAGAGAGAGAGATCATTAATCAAGTAACGTTTATGTACATATCCACAATGTTTGCACAATATATGCATTATGCATATATAGTATGATTATACAATCAACATTAATCATAATAGTACGGGGCAAATTTATATACTGGACATAATTATTATTAAACATGTATTGACAGTGTATACATATTTAATGGTGTACATACAAAAAACTATATATATTCAATATAATAATACAAATACTCAACAAGGCTATGATAAGTGCATATATGTATATACATGTACATATAGATATACATAGGTCTGTAATGTTTGCACCATGGGTTCATGTGATAGTAATTAATTCTCAGATGATAATCAGTTTCGTAAAAAGCGAGGTCTGACCTGATAGGTCGAGACCGACAACAACGAGTGCAAACGGTCTTATCTTATCAAACCCAATCGATAGCAAACATCGCTGCTGGCATATAGGCCAACAGTAATTATCTTATCACTGTTTCGCTTTTTCTAGCGCGAGCTTTTCCCAGAACTACGCAAATCCAACGCATCAACGGCGTGCCAATGCAACAAAACAATATGGTATACACCACGTGTCTCAATATATACCCTCTTAAATACTGCACGCAGATGAAGCGGTCAAACAACACAACCAATTAGGAATTGCGATGCCACATCTAGTTCGCAACCCACACACGCGTCACTTTCTGAGCCCTCTGCGTCACACATATGCACCCCAGGACGCTCACGCGCCCGGCACGATTGTATCCCCTAAGGTTATTAGCGTCATAGGGTGAAACCCGAGCCCTTGTCCAACCGACAGAGCCGGGGTAACTTAGCAATCACCACAGGAGCGTCGAAACCCCGGTATGAACACCGCAACGAGCAATAGCAACCTCTTCCAACCGTACTCCTTGCTCTACGCTGTCGTCCAGCCCCCTACAGAGCGCAGCGCTGGGAACGCCGCTGTCAAAATGGCGAATCGTGTTTACTCTGCAGTGTTTCGCTTCGTCGTAGAATTTGCATTCGACCAACACGCTGACATATTTATGCGGAATGCAATTAAGGACCCATTAACTAATTAAATAGATTCGGATTTCAACAATACGCGCTGATTTGCCTTTTCCGCTCGGACGGGAAAACTTCGGGGTGCGCGAGAGCGGTAATTCGGGGCGATAAAAGCAGACGGCTGGCTGGACCAGCTGCAGCAGACCCTTGGCGGGTTAAATGGGAGACTATTAGATCAATTTGGGAGGAAATCTGGTCGCTTTCTTTCCAGTCGTCCCATCAATTATCCGACTAAGGTCTGGATAAGATCTCGAGTTAGGAAAAACTGCGAAACTTAGCGAAACTCAGGCGCAGACTTATTACAGGCGGTTAGCATCAAAGTCCTATGCGGCTATGCATATGCATAATGTGTGAATATAATATATAGGTCCACACATACAGTCATATATATATATATATATATATACATACATACATACATACATACATACATACCACAGTGTGTGTATATTATTACTAGCTGGGGTACCCGGCGTTGCCCGGGAATTTAAGGATTCGGGCCGTTCCCCGCCAATTTCTCCGTCCATCCCACCCTCCTTCCATCCCTCCCACTCTTCCACCCTCCCCACCATCCCTTACATACCACCCTCCCTCTCTCCCACCCTCCCAGCTTCCTACCCTCTCTCTCTCGCCCTCCCACTCTCCCTACCTCCCAGTGCCGGCGCTAGGGTACCTTAGGCCCCCCTCAAAGAAAAACTTGAGGCCCCCATACTTTGAGCTGTCATCTCAGCAAAATTTCTCATAATATAAGTGCTGAAAGACATGGTGTAAGACTTCAATAAATGTCCCATCCCAATTGTTAATTTTTTTTGAATTTCCATGCTGTAATGGTATAGAAATTTTAAGCTGTCATCTTTACAAAAATAGCTCTTTTTCAATGCTGTTAGTCGTGGTTTAGGACCTCAGAGTGTCCCTCTCCATTGTTTAAATTTGTCCGATTTCCCAACTGTAATGGTAGCATTTATAGGCTGTCATCTTAACAAAATTGATCATTTTTGATGGGCAGTGGATGATACTTATGAAATATTTCTGAAATATTCGGGATACAAGGATTCCGTCCCAACCACAAATTGTGGGGCCGTGCCCCTGTCCACACCCCAAGTCTCCTCTTTGGTTGAAGGATAATGCTCTATTGGTTTGAGTAATATAATTTTGTATGCTTTGCGTTAAAACATAATTCGGTGCGTGGTTTCAGGATTGAACAGTTATGAAAGATATAATTACCAGCTACATTTGAGGCCCCTTGCAAACCTGAGATCAGACACATACCAAGGACATATGGGACCCTACACAGGCTTTAATGTTTGGGTCTCACGCAGGTTTTATTTTGAGGCCTCATCCAATTAGCAATTAGAATAAGTTACAATTTATAAGCGTTGTGTTTGAGAAAGTGGACGAAATTGCCTGAATTAGTTTAAATGACTTTATACTTACGCCCAAAATCAGTATGGTATTTGCATTAGGTCTGCTATGGCAGTGCCATATGGTTAGTTGAGACATGCACCAGAACGGATCTGCACAGTCACAAAATTAATAGGCATAATGACCAGCTAAATTTGGGGGCCCCTTTCAAACTCTAATGGCTTTATACTTACGCCCAAAACCAGTACGATATTTGCATTAGGTCTGCAAGGGCAGTGCCATATGGTTAGTTGAGGCATGCACCAGACCGGATCTATACAGTCACAAATAGGCATAATGACCAGCTAAATTTGGGGGCCCCTTTCAAACTCTAATGGTTATATACTTATGCCCAAAACAGTATGATATTTGCATTAGGTCTGCTATGGCAGTGCCATATATGGTTAGTTGAGGCATGCACCAGACCGGATCTGTACAGTCACAAATAGGCACAATGACCAGCTAAATTTGGGGGCCCCTTTCAAACTCGGGGCTCCCCCAATTGAGGGGTAGGGGGGGGTGCTAGCGCCGGCACTGCTACCTCCCTCCCTCCTACCCTCTCTCTCACCCTCACTCTCACCCTCCCACCATCCTACCCTCCCTCCATCCTACCCTCCCTTTCTCCCTGACCCCACCACACCCACATCCCACCACACTCCGACCTCGACCGGTACGCGACCCGTGAAATCCGGATTGGCAAAAGCGCTGTCCTTAAACACTTCTAAAACAGTGTCAGCCGCTGCTTTTATTCGTAATTGCGTATGGGACCGAAAGAAAAGTGCAGTGATAAGCCCGAAAGGGCAAGGTCCAACAGGGAAAATGAGGGTTTTTGGTCCCCTCCCTGGCCCCCATGGTGGCAGAGATTCGCAAACCCCTCCACTGCGTGTCCCATCATCGACTCCCATGCCGAGACGGACACAGTAGTGAAGGTTTGGAGTGAAAAGGTGCTAAACTGTCGAAATGCATCACCGTCAAACAGACAGACAGACACACACATTTTATATAGATATTTAGACAGGCACACGAACTAATACGTAGTTTTACACGCACGAGACTTATTTTAGTTCACTATATATAGACAGGCATGTATAGTATTTGAAGTGACATGTTCATTATAATTAATATATGAAATTAATTATATATTCATTAATTTAATTAAATGCATTTATATAGCGCTTCGTCTAGGGGTTACTCAGAGGCGCTCACAACCTCGGCGTGGCCAACTAAACCTGGAGTCTTAATTAAGATGAGAGAGGAAAGCCTGAGAAGGATTTTTAGAAAGAGGAAGACTAATTCCAGGTTGAGGGTCCTATACTACCGAGAAGCACGGTTCTGCATACCTTAGACCTTAGTCCTTCCCGTGCAGCTCTGCACATCGGGCAATGCAGTTTCTCCATTCCACTCTGTTTCTCGCCACTTCCACAGCATCAAAAAGTTCTGCATAGTGCATATAATTATTATCTCAAAGCAGACTTGCATACATGTGTGTATTTTTTGCAAATAGGACCTTTATGGAGTCAATCTGGTCTTTTTATATCAACCTGTCAATCTCTTCTTTTTATAGAGCGCATTTTCAAACTCAACTATATATCTTACAATCCCTCCGTGTATCTGTCTGCATATGTAACTGTTTGTCTGACTGACTGACTGACTGACTGACTGTCTGTCTGTCTGTCTGTCTGTCTGTCTGTCTGTCTGTCTGTCTGTCTGTCTGTCTGTCTGTCTGTCTGTCTGTCTGTCTGTGACACATAACTTCTTGTGACAAATGCATACAGGCCTACACGCGTGGTTTTTGATAAGCGATTTTGTCAGTCATTGCTTTGATGAATATTCAGTAGCTCTGCATGCCCACAGCTTCTTCTGTGATGGATGGAGCGATGGAAGGATGAGCACGTGAGGGAACAATTCCGTACTCATCTGCTCCGGGCTTATCTGCGCTATTTTTCAGAGTTGACCGTGTGAGTTTTGACAAGCATTAACCAGAACAGTCTCGTGCATGCATGGACCCTGAGAAATTAAGGTGCAAGTTTGCAATACGACTTTTTATACTGCATCGTACATATAGCAACGCTATTTACGGAAATTTCATAATGTCAGATAATGGCGCAATTAAAAGTATTGTTGCAGGGTATACGGCATACTTATTTAGCATACTATATCATCTGTGAAAGGGCATGGATAATAGATAGAGTAGTCCCTAAATCACGAATTCACGGAGATCACAGAAACAGTGAATTTTGCCTGTTGCCGTGATTTTCCGTGATATTTCACATTTTCAGCACTTTTTTTTATAAAAACACGTCAAAAATGGCGCCGACGACCAAAAACAGCGCGGAGTCATTAAAGTAATTTAAGAATTTCTGTTTTGGTGAGTGAATGACATCGCTGACAAGTGAAGACTCTTATAAATACTCGTTTATGCTAAATTTCAAAATCTAATTCTTTCAAAGTGCAGACTCAGACTAGAAAACTATTAAGCCTACGTCAATGCTAAGTGACTTATACCACAGTATTTATTGACAATTGACAAACTATAATATTTTATATTAGACAGTTATTTTTAAAAAGTCATAGGCAATGACTGTGATTTCACTGATAACTGTGTCTGTGACCACTTTTTAGATTGAAGTTAAAACTGTTTTAAATCAACGTAATTACAGAAATTGTGAATGCAAAAAATTTCACGGCGCCGTGAACCACGATGCCGTTATTTTTTTTATACTACTACTACCGGGGCCCGGTAGAGTAGTGGTTTACACGCTGGCCAAGAGTGCGAGAGGTAGTGAGTTCGAGCCCCCGTTGGGCGGATTTGCTTTGTAGGCTGCCATCGGCGCCGTGTAATTACAAAGCTGTCTGTTCAGTTACTATAGTTAAGTTTAATTAAGATTACTGCATAACTTGTAAATGTAAAGCGCAGTGCGTCTTGCAGGTGTTTCATTAAAGAAAATATATATTATTATTATTATTACTACTACCACCACTACTACTACCACCACTACTACTACTGCTACTGTAGTAGTAGTATATGGTGGTGGTGGTGGTGGTGGTGGTGGTAGTTGTAGTGGTAGTAGTAGTGGTAGTAGTAGTGGTAGTAGTAGTGGTAGTAGTAGTGGTAGTATAGTAGTAGTAGTAGTAGTAGTAGTAGTAGTAGTAGTAGTAGTAGTAGTAGTAGTAGTAGTAGTAGTAGTAGTAGTAGTAGTAGTAGTAGTAGTAGTAGTAGTAGTAGTAGTAGTAGTAGTAGTAGTAGTAGTAGTAGTAGTAGTAGTAGTAGTAGTAGTAGTAGTAGTAGTAGTAGTAGTAGTAGTAGTAGTAGTAGTAGTAGTAGTAGTAGTAGTAGTAGTAGTAGTAGTAGTAGTAGTAGTAGTAGTAGTAGTAGTAGTAGTAGTAGTAGTAGTAGTAGTAGTAGTAGTAGTAGTAGTAGTAGTAGTAGTAGTAGTATATTGATCAGCGAGAACGTGCATTCTCCATGACACCTCTTTTAAGTGTATACAGTTGCTTATAAGTAACTTTTAAGTACCGCAACTGGTTGCACTCTGCCAGTGCCAGTCTCAAGCCTGGATAAAGGAGGAGGGCGTCGCTAATGGTAATTGATACTACACAGTGGACGTTCAACAGCAACAGAAGAAGAAGTATACGCACCTTTTTGAAGTTGTATAAATTATTTGCTCTGTAAAGTGCATGTAATAATTATCACGCTGCAGCATTACCCCTCACTTCGCCACTGACTGCACTTTGCCAGTGCCAGTCCCAAACCTGGATAAAGGAGGAGGGCGTTGCTAATGGTCTTTGTTCCCACATATATATATATAGCGACGTAAAACTGCAATTGCTAGGCCTAGCTAGCTGGCATCACCTCTTATGGGAGACTTTATAGTTACATATTATCTATAGTCTAAGAATCATGATAAGTATATTTTTTGACTGATGAAATGATAGGAGGCAAAGTAAACGAGAGATTGGTGAGAAGCGAGAGAAGCTGAGAATTAAGGGTAGGCCTATACATGCAGAGACCGAGAAGGAAAACGAAGAGAATAAATAATAGTGACAAGTGAGAGAAGATGACAAGAGAGGAATGAGGAGGAGGAGGAGGAGGAGAGAAGAGAACGCAAAGCGTTGACAATAATTTTTATTGTCCTTTATATTCAATTCATTTCTATATCTTATACTAAGAAGTCCGTTCCCGAGCCTAAACAAACAACGACAGCTGTACAGATATCATGTGCCTGCAGTCGTGATCAATGACTGGAACTGGTCCGAATTAATTAATTAATTAATTTAATTACATCAATAGACAATTGTCTCTATCTCAAGTTTGCGCAATAATTATAAGGCGCACTTCAAATGGAAATGCATGGTCTATACACAAATATCTAAAATTGCCTCAGTTCGAGATTATCGTCAGGTGTCCTATTATTATTAGTCATCAATGGACATTATGACTGAAATAGCTTTTGATCGGCTACTGAGATAATAGGCCTGTCGCCTGGTATTTTTGTCCTCGAAAGGATGCTATCTATGTCCTATAGTAGCTGTTTTAAGATCGCAGTAGCATATAATAAACTATGCATGTAGAAGGCTAATGTCTCGGCATATGCTTAATTTTCTCCAGATTTCATACAGCGTTAGTAACCTCCAAAATCAACTGAAAACTAATTAATTAGGCCTACTAATCGCCTAATATAAAATTTGCTGAGAATTATGACCAATGTCCTATTAGTCTGTCTATTCCAAACTGTTCACAATTCTAACAATTATTATTAATAATTGACCATTAGCATTTAAACCTGTGGCCCAACAGCCATGTACATTCTGTAACCTACATGAAAATTCAACCTTCCAATTCCCAACCTAAGCGACACCCACCCTAAAAGCTACTCTGCTACCTATAATTCTTTGGTAATAGGCCGACGACCCTTCGAACCATTTTTGGACAACCAACCTTCTGAGTAGACGCAGCGCTCGTGAAAAAGCTGGTGTCCTGAGCTTGGCCTTCGAGTGGCGCTTTAGAAATCTGAAGATTACGATTACGAAAAAATCAAATTAATGTTCTAAAGATTTACCGATTAATTATTTATCGCTAAAATCCGTGATCCTGTGATAATAGACTTTTTCATAGGAATAATGCACATAGAGTCTATGTTATAGGCCCCCACCGTCAGTTTTAAACACGGATGTTGTCTGAAATGCGACAGAGGTTAAAATGGTTAATCTATAGGCGGTAGGAGATCGTTTAATGACTATGTCAGGTTCCACAATCACTGACGATTTCTCCAGTCTCTTCTTACTGTTCTGTAGCGCAGCCTAGCCCTAACCTATTCCCTGTATGACGGTATCTAAGGCTAGTGTATAAGTTTCTAAAGTTCTTAACTTGTTCACTTACAACCAAGATCTGTTTCTTGTATTTTCTTCTCCGTTTTAATATTCGCAAATAACACAACAATGCATCAACGACGACAAGCGATTCAATTCTGTGACAGCAACGCAACCTTAATATCTTACTGCTCTCTAAAGTTTTCAACACACACTCCACTGTTCTCTAAAACGTCTTACACTACTAGCACTCCTTCAACAACTTATCTCACTGTCTGGGCGTGCACTCTTCCCCCTGCCGCTCTGTCCTTCTCTCTGCCTCTCTCCGTCTGTCTGTCTGTCTGTCTGTTTCTCTCTCTCGCGCTCTCCGGCGACGGTCGGCCGAGCCGCGCCAACTTTCCCGCCAGTCTGCCACCTGCAAGTCTGTCTGTCCGTACGCTTAACAATTAGCTGACCTTGAGCTGGTCTATTCGTACGCTCACCCCTTAGCTGACCACATACACTATACAAAATTAGCTCACATTACCTCCCTTCTTTCTTTTAAAGAGAGCTAATTATCTATAAAAATTAGCGAACGTATCTTAACTAAACAATGCAAATAGTCCATAACATAATACATCATAAAATATCTTACACTACAATCTAGACAGACAATCGGCTACTACATTCAATTTACCTTTCTTATAGTTCAATAGAATGTCAAAATTTTGCAATGATAAAGACCATCTGACTAATTTAGCAGATTTCGACATTGATTCAGTCAAATAAACTAAAGGATTATGGTCTGTAAACACATTGATTTTAGAACCAATAAGAATTTCTTTCAACTTGTTTAAAGCCCATATGATTGCATAGGCTTCCTTCTCAATCGTCGCCCATCTCCTCTGGGTATCTGTCAGCTTCTGACTGATAAATGAAACGGGACGTTCTATCCCTTCCTCGTCCACCTGAGACAGAACAGCTCCCACAGCAAAATCACTGCTATCACAGTACAAATTAAATGGTTTCCCAACCTCAAACATATATAGAATCACATTTGACAAGACAATCTGTTTATAGGAATCAAAGGCTTTCTGATGTGCATCAGTCCAAACAATGTTCTCAGGTACTTTCTTGCTGGTTAAGTCTGTCAATGGTTTAGCAATTTCAGCAAAATTACAAATAAACTGTCTGTAAAACCCAAAAAATCCTAAGACTTGCTTCACTTCCTTCCTGGTTTCAGGTTTCTTCAAATTAATTAAACTGTCAATCCTGTCTGGATTCATCATCTTCTTCCCTGATCCTATAAGGTGACCGATGAACTTCACCTCACTCTTACCAAACACACATTTCTTCAAGTTCAATGTTACATTATGCAGTCTTATTTGTTTCAAAAATAACTCCAAATGTCTCAAATGAATGTCCCAATCATTAGAATGCACTGCAATGTCATCAACATAAGGTTCAGTAAAATCATGAATCGGTTGCAAAATCATATTTATCGCTTTTACAAAAGTCCGTCCAGAGTTAATCATTCCAAAAGGAACACGCGTAAATTCATACAGTCCATTATGTGTAACAAACGCAGTCTTCCATTGGTCACTCTTTTTCACAGGACAAGTCCAATATGCGCTGCGACAGTCCATAACAGAAATGAACTTGGATTTTCCGACTTTGCTCAAGACATCGTTGACGATTGGCATAGGATATCTGCAGTTCTCAGTAAAAGAGTTAATGTATCTGTAGTCACAAGCCAATCTCAAGGATCCATCCTTCTTTTTGACAATGACAAGTGGACTTGCCATTCTGCTTGACGATGGTTGGATGATGTTTTCTTTCAGCATCTCTTGTATTTGTTTTTCCACTTCTGCTCGGTATATTAGTGGTATTCGATATGCCATGAATTCCTTTTCTCGAAAGTCTGGTCTCAGCACCACTTCGTGTTCTACTAATGTACATAGTCCAGGTTTATCTGAAAATCTGTCTGCATATCGATTCAGTACATCAAGTAATTGTTTCTGCTGTTCGCTCGTCAGATGTCCAATTTGTTCGTAATCCAATTGGAGTGACTTCTGTTTTGTCTCTGAATAGTCTTCCTTCAGCGGTATTTCTACCACTGATCCAAATTCGTCATCCTCTTCCACGATCAGACCACAAGACAATGTTCTCGTAATGAACTTCCTCATCTTGTTAGCATGAATAATCCGTCGACCGTTTTCGTTCATGTCCACCAGATACGAATATTTGGATCTTCTTTGCAAGACCGTGCATGGACCATGCCATCGCGAGATCAATTTATTGGTTGACGTTGGATACAGCACGATGACGTTTTCTCCTGGTTCGAATTCTTTATCTTTTGCTCTTTTGTTATATTGACTGGCGTATTGTTTTTGCTTTTCTTCAGCACAGCTCTCAGCGAATGTCAAGGCCTTTTCCATATCTGCTCTTAAATTCTTCAGGTACTTTGCCGGTTGCACTCCAATGTTCGGTGGTAGATTTATCTCTTTGGTCCAGCTTTCTTTAAGAATGGTTAGTGGCCCTCTCGGCAACTTTCCATAGACTAGTAGATACGGTGCCACTCCGGTAGTTGCATTAGGCACTTCTCTCAATGCCCAAACTGTAAATGGAATAATTTTATGCCACTGTCTCGGATTTTCCACAACGACATGATGAATCATCTTCTTGAACGTTTGATTCCATCTCTCCACCAATCCTGCCGCTTCTGGATGTCCTGGCGAATCGAATCGAGGACAACACCCCATCAGTTTCAGAAATTCTCTTGTTAGACTGGCTGTAAAATTCGTCCCTCTATCACTCGTTATCACTGACGGAACTCCCACATCCATGAACAGCTTCATCAAAGCTTCGCATACAGCCTTAGCAGTCAATGATTTCATCAAGAATATTGTCGGCCATCTTGTACATGAGTCCACGATGCACAGGCAATACTTATGCCCTGCTGCTGACGTCGGTTCGATTGGTCCTACGACGTCCATGGTCATTCTTCTGAACGGCACATCCTCCCTTGGTATTGGTGTAATCGGCACTCGATCCATCACCAAACTTCGTGCTTTCAACTGACACTTCTCACAGGACTTGCAGAATTTCACCACATCTCTGCGCATTCTTGGCCACACAAAGGACAACTTGATACGTTCCCTTGTCTTCTCTTCTCCCAAGTGTCCGCCAAATACTGACTCGTGCGCCAATTCCATCACCTGAATTCTTCTTTCCTTCGGCAACACCAACTGATACACCAACTGGTCCAACATTTGATGCTTCTTATACATCAAACCATTCACCACACTAAACTCTGATCCTTTGTCTTCAGCTATCCTCCACCACGACCTCAGTGACTCGTCATTTCTCTGTTGCTCTTCAAACTTCTTCGCGTCTGCCAATTGTCTTTCATCACTTGTGTTCTCGGCAAACAAATCTCTCATACTCGTGTCCATTTCACCATCACTCCCAAAATCATCATAATCATCACGCTCACATGCAACCATCTCTTCTTCAATTTCATTGTTCCCGGATGTTACTCCTTCTTCTTCTTCTTGAACGCTTTGTTCATCATCGCTTTCGGTGTCCTCATCTAGCAAACTTTCATTTGACTTTTCCTCTTCTCCTTCTTCCACTTCTCTTCTCCGACTCTGTGCTCTTGTAGTCACATTCGCTTGCAATTCTCCTTGCAATACACTCACTGGTGGAACCTCTTTCAGTTCTGCGATTATCTCTGGATGCAGCAAGAACTTTTCTTTGTTATCTTTGCACAAGACTGCCGGAATGCTGGCACACACCAAGGTTAAATATGGTGCGATATTTACTCCCTTGTCTTTCAGATCTCCTCCTTCGTTATGACAACTCATCCGCACTTCGATTTTCACCAACTTAGCTGGAATGGGTTCTCCAGCCACACATTGCAAATGTACTCTACCAATTTCTTCCACTGTCGCTCCTTTCAACAATTCCTCATTGATTACTGGAATCTCAGTACCAGAGTCAATCAGCGCTTTGACTTGCACAGGCTGACAACTGTCATCATTTCCACGTATCTCTACATTGACATGCTGTAGTAATGACTTCTTTGTACGTTGACACTCATCTTTGCTTTCAGTTTCTCGACCAGTATCTTTGATGGGAGCAGAATTTACTATTTCTCTCTGTATAGCAAATTGAGGCGTGCACTTCATTACTGACTTCACTTCCGTTTCGCGGTTGTCTTGTTCTTCCGGCTGATTCGGTGCATTCATTACTTGGATCTGATTTACTCTGAGATTTTCTGCACTTCGAGTAAATCTATTTCTCAGATTTGTCATTCTTGGTGGTACTCGACAATC
Organism: Lumbricus terrestris; assembly: GCA_949752735.1. Classification (NCBI taxonomy): domain Eukaryota; kingdom Metazoa; phylum Annelida; class Clitellata; order Crassiclitellata; family Lumbricidae; genus Lumbricus; species Lumbricus terrestris. The sequence continues at coordinate 5,481,237 of OX457038.1, read as the reverse complement.
CTTTATCAGATGTTTGTCTGACTGACAATTATGGCAACGTTTCTTACCAATCCCTCTCTGTTCAGTGCTCTCCCGCCTGTAATTGTACGCTGCATTGTTTTCTCTTTGGCGTCCCATCACTGGAATTCGACTGTATATTTGTCTGTCACCCGTTGCTTCTCTTCTATCTTGACTAAACTGTCTTCCAGGAGCACCATCATTCCTTGCTTCATTACTTCTGGCTTGGTTTCCTGTTTCTTTGTTATTACTATTCCACCTGGGTTGCTTCGAACTATTACCCCATGCTTCATATTTCGGTTTGTCTTGAAACATTAGACCAATTCGATTGTTCACGTGTATGTCTGCGAGTTCTGCAACATTACTAGCTTCGAAGCATTCTGTACCCTCTTTTGCTAGTACGAACTGTAGTGGACCCGGTGGTAGACATTCTTTCAACTTATCCGCCACCAACAGATCAAATAACTTCTCATAGTCTTTGCCCACTCGTCTACTTCTGACATAATAGTTCAACAGATTCTTCAATCTTGCTGTAAACATAGTGTATGTCTCTTCTGCCGTTTTCTTCGCTTCTCCAAATCGTGATCGATATTCTCTCGCTGTCAATTTGAATTCTTTCAGTAAATGTTCTTTCACTATGTCGTAATCGTCTAGATCATCAAAAGACAATCGGTTCAACACCGTTCTCGCTCTTGGCGTCATTAGTGGCAACAGCAATTTGACCCAAAACTGCTTTTCCACCGTAAAACTGTTGAATGCATTCTCAACTGTCTCAAAATATAATGGCACCTCCATCATATCATACGGCATCTTTGGTAACACGTGTTTCATTGCATCACCTATCTTTTTAATCTTGGACACCATTGTCTCACTTTCTCGAATCCTGTTTCGTTCTGACTCTTCACGGCTTCTTCTTTCGTCTTCATTTCGTTCCCTCAGTCTATTTTGATCTTCTACCCTACGCAGTTCTTCTTGTTCTATCTTTTGCTGCAACAATTCTAACTGCTTTCTGCGTTCCTCCTTTTCTATAGCCATTTCTCGGAGCTGAGCTTCCTTAAGAGCGAGTTTCTTTTGTTCTAATTGTACTTGTTCTTCCCTTTCTCTTTCCGCTTTTTCCAAACTTTCTTTCTCCATTTTCAATTCTTCCTGTCGAATCTCTTCGGCTCTTTCCAATTCTGCCAAACGCATGGCTTCTTTGTCTTCCTCGCGAGCCTTTTGCTCTTCAACCTGTTGTTTTCGTATTTCTTCATCACTTTTCCTTGCTCTCTCGTATTCTATCATTAGTTCCATCCTTCTTCGTTCTGCTTCGTCACGATCTCTTTTCAATTGTTCTAACTGAAGCTGGAACTGCTGCTTCTGTATCTCTATCTCTTCTTGCCTCAACCTTTCTGCCTTTTCCACTCTTTCTTTCTCTTCTTGCCTCCGTTCTTTCTCTTCTTGCCTCCGTTGTTCCTCTTTCTCCTGTTTAGTCTTTTCTGTTTGTTCTGCTCGTTCTTTCTCTCCTTGTCTGCGTTCTTTATCTTCTCGTCTCCGTTGCTCCTCTTTCTCTTTCTCTTCTTGTTTCCGTTCTTTCTCCTCTTGTCTCCGCTGCTCCTCTTCTTGTCTCCGTTGCTCCTCCCTCATCATCATAAATTGCATCAACGCCTCCATAGACATAGCCTGTGGTTTCTCTTCAACACCACCTACAGCGCCTTTCTCTTCAGCTTCCTTTTTTAGCCACACCTCTGCTAGAGCTCTCATCAAATTTTCCCTTGACATCTCTTCGACTTCTTCCACGTCTAGATCAGCTTCGATTAATAATTTTATTATTCGATCAGAAGACATCTTCTTTATATTAGCTTGCTTTTGTTCTGTAAGTTTCTCCATCTTACTTCCTTACTTCAATGATTTGCGTGAAGAAATCGAGGGAGTGGCTATGCTTTCTGTGATTGGTTGACTGTAATTTCTAATGCTTGTTTATTCAAGGAGCGAGTTTTGTATACCTCTCTTTGGCGTTGCGTTGTCGTAATGTCGTTCGTATGCTCGTTGTATCTTCTCACCAGTTGTTCGGATGCTCGGAATGCTTCTCCAATTGCTCAGATGCTCACTGTCCTTCTCCCGTGTGGTCGGCGTCTCGTAAGGCTTCAAAATCCACTGTCCGTAGCTTGGATACGACTATCCCAACGTTCGTTGCTTGACTTCGCAATTCACCGTTCGTAAACCTGGATACAATTTCCCGACGTCCGTTGCTTGACTTCGTATTCCACCGTCCGTTGCCTGAACTCGAATCCCACCGCTGCCACCAAATGTCAGGTTCCACAATCACTGACGATTTCTCCAGTCTCTTCTTACTGTTCTGTAGCGCAGCCTAGCCCTAACCTATTCCCTGTATGACGGTATCTAAGGCTAGTGTATAAGTTTCTAAAGTTCTTAACTTGTTCACTTACAACCAAGATCTGTTTCTTGTATTTTCTTCTCCGTTTTAATATTCGCAAATAACACAACAATGCATCAACGACGACAAGCGATTCAATTCTGTGACAGCAACGCAACCTTAATATCTTACTGCTCTCTAAAGTTTTCAACACACACTCCACTGTTCTCTAAAACGTCTTACACTACTAGCACTCCTTCAACAACTTATCTCACTGTCTGGGCGTGCACTCTTCCCCCTGCCGCTCTGTCCTTCTCTCTGCCTCTCTCCGTCTGTCTGTCTGTTTCTCTCTCTCGCGCTCTCCGGCGACGGTCGGCCGAGCCGCGCCAACTTTCCCGCCAGTCTGCCACCTGCAAGTCTGTCTGTCCGTACGCTTAACAATTAGCTGACCTTGAGCTGGTCTATTCGTACGCTCACCCCTTAGCTGACCACATACACTATACAAAATTAGCTCACAGACTAAAAATCAAAATTCAAATTTAAAATATTTAAAATCAGACAATTCTTGCATGGTGACACACCCCACCCGGCTACATGTCAAAAACGTAAATAAAACACAGAAATAATTATCATAGCTGCAAAAAAATTCCCGTTTTTTTATTCTCTCCCAAAAAACGTCGTTTTTCCTTTTTTTATTCTTCGCATCGTTTTTTATCGTTTTTATTTTTATGCAACCCCAAAACAGCCGTTTGTCCACCAGCCCCCCCCACTCACCTCTGAAACCTGATTGTCAACCCAAAAGCGGAGACTAGATTGAAAAAACTGCATCAAAAGCAACTCAAAATGGAGTATTATAGTCTATATTTGAGTTGGATTTTGGAGACTGAACAACACGGCTGCATTTTTCGTGAATTGATAAATAAAATAATCCAATGTTTGTATGATGAGGATTCTTTCTTTTTTTAAATAGGCTACAGGGACTTTTCAGCTTTCTCTCTTTCACAATTAAGTTACCAGGTACCAGAAAAAGAAGACTTAGATGACGGGTCACGTGAAACCAAGAACTTTCATTAGCCTATAGGATTAATTATTATTAAAACCTGGAGAAGCTTAGAAACCATGCAATCACCATCATTAAGCTTATCTCAACAATTTTAATTATTTTTTTCATTCCGAAAAAATTAGATTCTACAAATACAGTAATAAGTCTCTTATTCTCATTACAATAAAAAAAATGCGCCAGCAGTGCGGAGCTTATGAAAACGAGGGGCCCTGAAAGCGCGAGGCCCATGCAAGGTGGCTGTCGTGCTCGCTTTGCCCTGAGGCTGGGCCTGTTTGTGTCCAAGATAATAATATTGAAATCGTCGTTTCAACAGCTCTCGGAACATTTAATATGTGCAAATACCACAGGAGATTAGCTATCGGATTAATGCAACCGAGGCTAGAAGTTAGGCCTATTAATAGTATCTCGTTTTTCTTTAAAAATATGAAAATTCAAGAACACTGATTTCATTGAAAATGTTGGCAATGTCGTCAAAAGCATTTCTCAAAGAGACCGATGACCTAAACATCACTTGGAAGGATTTACATTTTCTTTATAACACACGCAAAGTTTACATCACACTCATCGCCAATGATATCCTAGTCGTTTTCATGGCAAATAATAAAATATTATCGCAAATTAAATATGAATTTTTAGAGAACATTGTCCTACCTGATGGATTAAACATTTCGTAGAACTTCCTTGGCTTGCGTGTGAATAAAGTTCAGAGTGTCTACCTCGAGAACAAACATCGGATCGTGGCAATTGCTTGTTACTAAGATGACATTCGAATATCCATATGTAGTAGCTTACACCCAACCTGACATAAGCCTCGACCTCTTCCCCGATTGTTTACCGTCGTTAATTATTACCAAACTCGTCAGCATATAGTAGCATCGCCATTGAATCCATTCAGTCTATAAGACCCACATCCTTCTGTGTGTTGTGGATTCGCTAAAGAGTCCAATTACAGGGCGACCAATCACCTCAGCGCCTCCTATCAGTGTGTTGAACTAACCTTAGCATATCCAGATAATAACCGTAAACGATATCGCTACGAATTGGGTCGAAGAGAGATAATAATATGCTATACGCTATCAAACGTCCCACTAATCAGGCTTCAAAGTCCGCTTTCGCATATCGTAGTTAAACTGCGAATTGCCGGGAAGACCCGCTAAGATAGGAGGCCATATCTCCGACGGTAATTGATATGGGTAGCCGATGGCTATTGTTGTCGGATTGCGAACAATTATAGGCTAGTATTGAGATTATTAATAAGGTCTTTAGGGCTCTAATTGTAGCCAGGGCTGAAGAAGTGGGACTGGATGACCATGGACGGCGCCAGCGACTTATTTCATATCTGAAAATAAGGCCAGCACATTGTGTAGACTGTTAGAGGTAAGGCAACTGTTTTTCTGCACTTTAAGCGTGCAACCGGCATGCGTCATTTTGGAACAACCGATTGAATTGAGGGAGAAATTATTGAGGTGTGATTAACGAATTTAACGGAACTTTGCATAGGTAGGTTAGAGATTAGCTGAACAAGGAGCAAGATTATTGAGGAGGAATTTGGTGTACGCGAACGGAGACGCGCAACGTGGAGCGAAGGCAATGATGTCTGTTTTTAAGTGTATCGCATAATTGTATTCAATTTCTGCGTTTCCAACCGCGGTGCCTATAGTAGGGTGAACCGTTCAGAAGAGCCCCCAGTGCACAAGGCACCGCGAGATGAAGCAGGTTTTGAGAAGAGACAGGGCAGGGAGAATTGTGTGGTAAGAAGAAGAAAGCGCATTCCAAAGAGAAGAAGGACCAGTTGAGGCAAATGATCGAGACTGCATTCATGAGCCGTGTATATAACAATACATTCACGCTTCAATATAATATTGCGTGCTCTACCCTCTGTGCTAGTCTCAAACTGTTTCAGGACATCTATATTCCTGTGCTTGTGTGTAATTGCTGTGTATTCAATGTATGCATCTTTGCATGTATCTGTGTCTGCATATATTTGTATGTGTATATTTGTTTGCTTGCATGCATACTTGTGTATAAATCAACCATTCATCTGCATGTCTGTCTGTCTGTCTGAATGTCTGTCTGTATGTCTGTCTGTATGTCTGTCTGTATGTCTGTCTGTATGTCTGTCTGTCTGTCTGTCTGTCTGTTTGTCTCCCTCTGCCTCTCTCCTCCTGTCTCTCAAGTTGTCTTCCTCTGTCTCTTAACACGTAATGAAACTCAGTCTTTGATCCATTATTTTGGCCCCACGCAGCATACAAACTCTTAAGTCCATTTCCAACGAGCTACGAACGCGTATCCAGGCCATAGCGCCACAGAAATTCGCTTATTTACAAACCCGCCGCCCAGCCTGGTCACAAGAACAGTTCGGACGGTAGCCCCGTTCTCAGCCCCTCTTGACCTTTGCCGTTGGTCTAACAGGAAAACAATGGCCAGCCTGGAAGTACACGGCGCGCCCAATAAACGTCGGCTCTCGACCGGTGTCTCTTGTTTACACTACAAGCAACTTCATTGACGAGCAGACATCGCGTTGAGGAGGAATACCGGACCACAACCACAGTAGCAAGAAGACCAACAGGTCGACTCAAACCAATGTCCACATCATGAATACTACAGCTGCCGCAGGACAAATACTCTTCAGTCTATCGACCTAAACTAATACACTCAAAACTTCATCTTTTGATACATATGATGCATACATACAACTTACACAGATACTGCATTCGTATACATACAAATATATACAATTGCACAAAAAGCATACATACATACATACATACATACATACATACATACATACATACATACATACATACATACATACATACATCATACATACATACATATATGCATATATACATACATACATGCATACATACATGCATACGTACATACATACATACACACATGCATAGTTTACATAATATATACATACATACATACATACATACATACATACATACATACATACATACGTGCATATATACATACATACATACATACATACATACATACATACATACATACATACATACATACATACATACATACATACATACATACATACATACATACTTACATACACGCATACATACACATAACAATGCATGCACACTATGAAAGTCTGCATTTGTACAACCATAAACTACTCACCCACATGCCACATATACTTAGATACAAAGATAAATACACACATCATAGTGTCAAGAGCAGAGACGATCGGCTAGCAAACATTCTACATTCGTAAGAGCGTCAGTGTGGATGATTAGCATAATTAATGACATTCAGTGGTGCAGTGATCTAGTAACTACTGACACATAATTATGACATGCATAGGGTTCAGTTCCTTAATATATATATACGGAGAAGGGGAGGAGAGGAAGGTGGAGAAGAAAGAGAACAGGGAGTGGGAAGAATATATAGGGAAGATGAGGACTGAGGAGAATGCCAAATTTCAGCGCTGTTCGATCTTTGACAGTGCCAGACTAAAGCACGGGTGAAGAAGGAGGGCGTTGCTAATGATCTTTGTTATCACTATATATAGTGACGAGTTGGATAGAAGTCTATGGACAGGCAGATGGGCAAACAGATAGAATCGAGGATGCAGAAAGAGAGACAGACAGACAGAGCAGAGAAACAGACTGAGAGAGAGAGAGACAGACAGACAGACAGACACGGCACGAGAGTATAGGAAACAACTACACATGCAGATTCCTTTTATACCATTTTTTGTATGTCTACTCCTCCTCCTCCTCCTCCTCCTCTTCCTCATCTCTCTCCCTTTTCCTTCTATACGGTACTTCCATTTCCTAGCAGAGCAATAATCGATGCGACGTATTTTTTTCTTATTTCAATTTCAATTCAATGTGCGTATATAGGCCTACATACACATATATATACATAATATATACATATATATATGCATGCCCATATTGAACCCGTGCAGGCTGCAGCAGCAGGTCCAAAATTATATTATGTTTTCGTAGGCCCTATAAGTCGACATCTTCACGAGCTCCATTCGGAACGTAATGAATCGTATTCTATAGCTGATCGCATGCAAGATGAAAACCAGCCGTATGCCGGTATAACTAAAGCATTGTTTAACTGGGGTGGGGGAAGTTCTCCAGGAATTAATCCCCCAGGAAAAATCACGAGGTGGTGTATACATGTAAATACGAACCATTCCCCTCCACCCACCCTCCCCCCAGAAGAATTTAATGTGCAGCAATCCCTCGACCGTCCTTGTGAACACGCATAGACGTATACCTGGACCGTGGTGATAAAATTTGGTAAAACAGACAGAAGTACTTTCAACTGCCAGAAACCCGAATTCCCCTCCCTTCCCTCCCCCAAACAGGGAACTAGATTAAACATTGGACTAAAACCTGCAACTAAAATAAGAAAACGGTGCTGCAAAACTAAACACTCTGTCGGCATATTATACATTTAGGGCCTAATAGCTACAGGCTACACCAATAGATCAGAGGTGTTCGATAGTGTAGTATTATGGTTAGCATATTCTAAGTTGTTAATCTGTAGCAAGGGGTGGACTATAGCTGCTGCCGAGCGCATCCTCATGAGCAGAGACAGAGAAAAAGAAGTCGCCACTTCTACCTCTACTTCTTATTCGTTGTAGGAGAGCTATAGCAATAATCTGACGATGCAGTTCTTTTATATTTCAATTCAATTATTGAACCAAGTGAAAATGTTTTTAGTAAGAGAAAACAGTTAGGACTATTGAAGAAGCAGAGAAAGGCAATAATAATAATTATAAATACCAGAATTGTTCGACAGTTTATGCGGAAACAAAGGACGCACCCGAGGCGACGGGTTCCCGGTTCCGCTATAGATGAGGGCACATGCTTATTTATTTATTTCGAATACTTACTTCTTCAGATGCGAAAACGCGTACTCGGTGATAAACGTCTCTCGGGTAGTAAACTCCCACTTCACACCGCACCCAATAACTCAATCGTATGAATCGAAGTAATCGAAACCAGGATTATCGCTTTGCGTACTATACCACCAAAAACCACCCGAACCCTATTGGCTGCGATCTCTGGCCTATAGGGCTGCGAAGGCCTCGGTCGCAAGGGGCTGCGGCCTAAACGGTTGGGCCCTCAACCAGCTGGCCTGGGAAGGCACATCGGTCGACTAGCAACAGCTGATAAACCTCAATCAAGCCCTTATCAAAATGTTGCCTGACCCGCGCGAGACCTCAACCGGGGGCTCGTACGGAATTCTACGGCGCGAGGTCACGAGCGGAGGTCGCGGCGTCGACACTTCTGCGAGACATGGAGGCGCCGCTAATTCGGATTGTCTAGCGAACGGAAAAGACAATGAGCGAATGACGGAAGAAGGAAGAGGTGGAGAGAAGGATGGATGGGAAGGAGGGAGGTAATATGAATCGAGGGAAGAAAGGTAGGTGCGTTGGCAGGGTGGAGAATGAGGAGGAGGAGGAGGATGGGGAAGAGGATGGGGAGGAGGAAGAGGAGGAGAAGGAGGATGGAGAGGAGGAAGAGGAGGAGGATTGGGAGGAGGAAAAGGAGAAATAGGATGGGTAGGAGGACGACGGCGAGAACGAGAAGGATGGAGAGGAGGAGGAGGGTAGGGAGGAGGAGGAGGAGGAGGAGGAGGAGGAGGAGGAGGAGAAGAAGGAGGATGGGGAGAGGGAGTAGGAGAAAGAGGAGGACAAGAGGATTGAGGAGGAGGTCAGATCGAAGCATACAAGTAAACACTGGAGAGGCACTAAAGTTATAGAGGTTTTTGAATTCGCACCACACTGAAGGACACAGGTGTAAGTTATTTTTTTAAAATGTTTTTAAGAAGCCAAACGCGTGATTGGGACAGAAATTCTTCAGTGCAAGAACTACAGACTCGTGCTACGTGGATTGGATGATGGATGACGATATGTAATAATATCTTAACGAACACTGTCACGGCTATTGAGAGGAAGCTAACTAAGGAATTATTGGGCTATTAAGCGTTCCAGGCAAATTTGCATCATGGTTCTAGATAACGACTTCTGAACCAATTAAAACCATTGTAATGTTGCGCATCCATCCATATAGTGTAGTACAGCACTCTTTCTTTCCTCTCTTCCATTCTCCTTTCCATTTTCCACTTCCTGTCACTCTAAAGATGGATGGATCGACTCACTCTTTCCTTTTCCTTCCCAGGATGCACTCGTCCCACTTCATCCATATAAGCCTATCCCATTTTCTTTCCACCTTTCACACTTTCCTCCCACTCTTCTTCCTTCCTTAACACTCGTCTCATTTCTTTCCCACTGCCTTTCCACTCTCCCCTCTTCCTTCCAGCTCTTTCCTTTTCCGTTCCAATTTTCCCACCACCTTCCCACCATCCTTCCATGCATGCGGATCTCTTCCGATCGCTTGCAGTGGTGTGTGTGCTGTCGTCCGCCACTCCATCAATCCATCAATCCATCACTCCATCAATTGAACATCAGTCAAAAAATAACATCGTATATGGATATATTACAGTCTGCATCAATTAGCCTAAATAATATATATACATATATATATATATATATATATATATATAATTTATATATATATATGTCTATACATTTACTGATTATATACACATAAAAAATAGAGTTTGCATGCAGCATATAATATATATATATATATAACAGTTCGGGCAGATAAACATGTATATCCCTTAATAATCATATTTCATATTCATACACAAAGCATAATGCATAAAATTTATGTGTTTGTTTGTTTGCGTGTGTGCGTGTGTGTGCACTTGTGCGTGTGTGTGGATGGGCATATAGATATGTGCAGATCACACAATCACACACGCACACACATGCACGCGCACACACGCATGCACACTAGGGCGCCCGTTAAACCAGTGAAAACATTTGAAGTTCATAATTTTCAATGCGGTACCTTCTGAAGTTGTTACCCCTGTTGAGTTAACAAACAGTGTAAAATTTCAGAATTCTATGTTAATATTTATTGGTAGCTCAACGTATCCAAAGTTTCTGTGATTTTGCAATTCTTGCGCCTGCTTCAGTTTTATTCTGTACTGCAGTTTGCTTCACCTGTATACTTGCCGTTTACTGATTTAGTTATTTATTTGGTCTGATTGATCTGATTACTATCTAACTGCAATAAAAAAAGCCCTGGAGACGACATTTATAGATTCCCTTTAAATCCTGAATCAAGCAGACAAGCTAGACTACTGTTTGACGAGCATTCGGCCCAAACAGCAAAAGTCACTTTTAATACATCCGTACCTTGAGTACACTGAAAGGCACTGGGACGGCAGGATGTTGCTGGATATAGGCTAATAGGGAGTGAGTGGGTTGACCCGTACCAGACATAGATCAGGTTTGCTGCTTGTCATTGTGCCAAAACTTCCATATCCATGGTATGGGTTCAAACAAACTAGTGATGATGAACACTAATATAATGAAGCAAGTGTTGGAGATAGAAAGTCAGGTCAGGGCCATGTGATTTGACCCCACAGCTTCTAATGCATCAATACTAATACTAATACTGGCAGACGAAGTTTGGCTTGTGGTGATAGAGATCACCTTTGGCAAGAATCTATTGTGCCGGGAAAGTCAAGACCATGCGCACCAAATTGTGATCAGAGATGCGTCCAAACACTTCTTTAGTTCATCATCTGGTTTCCGACTCTATAGTTTTTTCAAAACTTTTCGTGACTACTATGTCAGTGAACTGATAGAACCCAGTATCAGATTGTAAATGATGACCCCGTCTACCCAGTAACAGAAGGGCGTAACCACAGCATAAATTATGCTGTGGTTACGCCCTTCTGTTACTGGGTAGACGTGTCCCGCAGTCAAGAATTGTTAGAAAAGTCCTTATGAGATTTGTCGACTTGACGGACAATGCTGTTTTCAAAAAGCAAGTTTCTTATGTCCAGTTAGCAGACGAGTGATGAGTACCGTGTACTGCTAGAATTAACAATACTACTTTTGGGGTTGATGTGCTACCAAGTGGGGGGTGCCATTTATGGCCCCCAAAGTGATGCACAGATCCCGGTGGATATGGTCATTGGTCATGTTGCAGTGTCTTAACATCTGGATCAAACTGGATGTTCAAACTAACCACTTTAATAGAAACAACGTTGATAGAGGGATGAGCCTTTCTTCTGCCTGTTGTACACAAGGCTTGGGCATAATCCTCAAGTCCAGCAACTGCACCAGTGGGAGACTATAAAGAAAGGACTTTTGGATGCTATAGTTCAATCACTCATCAGATATTTTCGGCATCTTAGTGATGAGCCAATGGCCCTTGAGTTTTTGTTGATGCTGTAAGCAGTGACACTAACAGATGTGTGATCAGCACTTTGAGGACACAAGGTTCTGATGAGCTACTCAGAAGAATCCATATGGAACCAAGTTGTTGGAAAGGAGCTTGACAACCTGGAAGTATCTTGTCATTCTTTCACACCCGTAGGTTGATGCTGACTTTCTTGGATAAGATGATCCAGACTAGCAACATACCCGGGGAGATTTCCAGTTAAACAAGAAATTGGCCTTTTTCAGCAGTCAGGAAGTGGTAAACAACCGAGTAGAGCAAGCTGCGGAATTGACCTAGGACCTCAACAACTTCACTGCACCCAGTGAAGAACAGAAAGAGTGTCTGCTGCTAATTCTGCAAGCCAGAAAGTGAAATACCCAGAAGCGAGAAAGACGCTGTTTATCAGTGATGATATTCTGCGGTATCAGAGTCGGACAACTGAAAATAATTATTGATTGATTATTTTAAATGTCTGTCAGAACTATGCTTTTATCAAAATTGATAAAGAAATTGCCTTACCAAAGTTAATCCGCAGACATTTTATAGTGCTGTTTTAATAGAATATCATAAATATTTGGTGATAAAATAAGTAAGACATAAGCACGAATAACATACAGTTGGACCAAAAGCTTGCAAACTTCTCAGGTGTTGAGCTACCTTCAAACATGCATCCAAAATTTTAAAAAAATTACCACGAGCTGCTCTCATGACAGTTAACAAAATGGGAGGGTACCACGAAAGAAATTCAGAAATTTATTTTTAACGGGCACCCTAATGCACACGTACATACGCACGTACACACACACACACACACACACACACACACACACACAACCGGCGAGTTTGGGAGAGGGGCAGAGTTTACTGAAAGGCGAAGGGTGAAAGTGAGGTTATGGGTTGGAAAAACGCTACGATGCATGAGTCTGCTTCAGGAAGTTTATTCCAACATAGAACTGCAGTCGTCATTCGTTCATTTCAAGAATCTATAGATCTCGAGCTCCTTAAAGAAGCCTACTCAGAATTGCTCCCAGTCTAACCACGTTGGAACAAACAAGTTTCAATGAGCCTACAAAATTAATGCTGTCAAAAACTGAGGTCTGAGCAGTCAAACGTACAGGTAAAAGACGCATCTCCAACGGGATGGTAATGGTATACAGGTATTGCAGACAGATGGACCTACAACTGAGAAAGCAACGACGCTGACATGCATCATCGTCGTCATCAACCATGAACAACAACAAATAAATCGACTCATCATCATCATCATCATCATCATCATCATCATCATCACGACTCCGTTTCCACAACAAAAGCCCATTGTTCATTGAGCATGTCCATCAGTGCAGAACAACCCAGTTCATCATCATTCGACGGTCAACCACAGCCGAGTCTTTATAGCGCAATTAGCCAAACTCCCCCCCATGTCTCTCATCTGTCCATAGACATATATGACGGTAGACTGACTGCTGATCTATTGCATTAATTGTCTGTCTAGTGTCCCCCGACACTTCGATCCTCCCAGAATTCCATCGGCTGACTGTCGCTGTGTGCGGCAGGGCAGCGTGTCAACGGTAGAGGGGAGGGGTGAAAAGGGGTTGAACACCAGAGGGCAGTTAGGAGCTCACATCTGACCCTACCGGTGACCTTGGGTGACATACAAATGCCAAATGACACCAGGCTGGTTTATGTAACGCAGGACTTATACTGTATACCGTATACGCAACTGTGTGAGCTCGCGCATGTGTGCATTATGCCCAGAGCATTCTATTACATTAATAGAAGGCAGCAGGCTATATATTCATGTATCGTAACATATCGTAGCCATCGATTTGTATAGCGCCTCTTACACAGTGAATATAATCAGAGGCGCGAAAACTCTGGTGAGGTGGGGAGGATGAGAAAAAGCATTTAAAGAAAGACCAGGGCTTAAAGTGTGCCTGGACGGTCATGGACGGCGTCCATGCACTTGTTTTAAAATCTGAACGCCGTCCAGCCACTTATTGACGAGCACAGACTAGAAAGGTAAGGGGCGTCCAGGTACCTCTTTTGGAAAGGTAAGGGGCGTCCAGGCACTTATTTTTTCACACTTTAAGCACTGAGAAAGACTGATCAATCAAAAGAAATTTAAGTCATGTGGTCAGATCGCAGTGATTGAGGAACGCCATTCTAAATGACAATGCCGTGCTATCCTGCAGTGAACAAAAAGATAAGTTGAAGTTGATCAACAGAACGCAATGAGCGACATGATGATGATGACGATGCTGATAGGTCTACGTTGAATATATTTTAATGTTTAAATGATGATGAACTCTCTGCCAGAAGACAGGTTCATTGGCGTTATGCCCAGCAATGGATCAGATGAGTGAGGTGGCTTCCCGTTGCCTTCCTCAAAGGCAATTATTGTGGGTGATCAACTTGTCCAAGGTCGCGACGGTGTAGGTAGTGGGCTACTATAGTGAACTCAGGCATATATCTAGGGCCTATAGTCTATGCCTTAAAATATCAGTGCACTGTACAGAGGAGGTTAATGTTCCCTAATATTTATCATATTCTAATAAGAATTCATATAATCATAAATTGTATGATTAATATACATTATTACCATATACTTGTGTGGGGCGCGGTGGTGTAGTGGTGGCGTCGTTGCCTTGAAGCCGGAAGGTTCGAGGTTCGAATTCACCTCACCGCGTAGGGACTTTGGGCAAGTCCTTCACTCGCAATTGCTCAGCGCTTCGGCGTGAAACTCCGATGCAGTGTCCACGCTGTAGTCGGGAGCGCCTCTGAGTAGCGGTTGAGAGCTGGAAGGGGCGCTATAACAAGTGCGCATACAAACAAACTTGACTATTATTGGTGTCAATAAAAGTCTTGAGTTGAGTTGAGTATTAGAATAACCATGCAATAGCCTACGGGTGGTCAATGTCCGGAGGGGTATTTTACATGGGTGAAATGTCCTGGAGTTAATGTCTGGAGTTGGGTGGGTAATTGTCAAAGAATCACGATTTGAGGCTGTTTGAACTGTCTTCTGTTATGCGGCACTCAAATATTAAAACTTTTAATTTTGAACCAATGATTTTTCAGTAACCCGGCCGTAGATCTAAAGGTTGAGACGGTGCGAGCGAGTGACAGCTCTCTTGTGTACAGGGGGGAGAGAAGTCACATCGTTATTAAATAGCTATGAAGAAGACGGGTTCGAAAGGACTAACCGCAAACCCCTTAAGATTCATTCAGCCTTCCACTCAATAGTATGGATTTAAAAAGTTTATAAATGGGTCTTGCACCGAAATATCTCATGGATAGAATTAATTCTCCTTTTTCTGCATCTTCTCATCGACCTCTCCGATCAGTGGCGTAGCCAGGGGGTTTCGGGGTTAGCTCCGCCCCCCCCATTGGCTTAGGAAAAGTTTCTTAAAGGTTATTTATCCACTTAAATAAGGAAGAACAAAACAATTGCTTGTAGTAGCAATTGTTTTTCTTGCTTTATTCCCTTTGTTACTTTATTCCATTGTTATTTACTGTAATACTGTTGGGACGGTGTCAGGAAGGGTATTCCCCCCCATTATAAATTCCTCGGTACACCACTGTCTCCGATCTTCGAACTGGTTGGATTTCTTTGTCCCATGAGCTAGGACCACTATATAATTGCTCAAACTGGATCATTTGCTATCATCGGGTACTCCTTATGGAATTCACTTCCCTCCACTCTGCATGGGACTCGCTCTTCTTTCTGGATCGTTATCTACATATCTCTCTATTTTCTTAACATCTATTTTTTCTCTTGGTGTCTTCACACTGGGAGCGCTACTGAAAGGCCATGCTTGTAAGCGACACAATAGAAATTACTAATTACATTACGTTGGGGTGAGTGCTAACCGAGCAGTAGGGCAAATGGGCACCCTGTGTGCTGTTTATACAGTTAAATTCAAACCCTGTTAAACTTGCACTCGGCGGCAACCACTAAATGCTGTAATCCCACTACCTGCTCGTCAGTTTGAAATTTGTAAACATAATTATAGAACATGGTGGAACGCGAAGGCAAAATGGGATTGATCAATGCCTAAAACTAATAGGTGACCATACAGTTACAAGATGGATTCTTGTTTGACTTGCTATCATGGAGCATTTGAGCGGGGGATCTACGGGTTCAAACCCACAAAATATGTAACTAATTATGTGTGCTTTGCTACCATGCTTCATTGGAAAATCTCCGAAAATTTTCATGTTTGATTTGAAAATCCCCGAAATTTTATCTCACTATGCCACCGTCTGTTTAATAGGGCCTGCCCATATATTACATACACAGGGAGGGGAATCACCGGATTCAGGCAATTTGTACAAATGCATACGGAGGGTGTGGCAGGGTGTGGTCTCGACAAAATGTGCGTACGAAAAATAAAACGTATAATTATATGACATACACATTAGTCTATTTATAACTCTGTATTATCGTAGAGTTGTCCGATGGCTTTTGAAAAAGTAAACAATAAGAGTTAAACTTCAGCTAACAATAATGATGCTTAACAAAAATAAATAGCAGCCAAATAAATGTTTTATTACATGACTTCGGCTAATTAACTTTTGTAAATGGGGTGCGGGGGTGATAAGCTTATTGTATGCACGCATTGCAGGGGAAAGTCTATAAAATGAACACGTTGCATGAGGGGAGAGGGATCGAAAAATAATTTATTGGGTGTGTAACATATGGATGGGCGTCAATAATGCGTTCCTACCATTTCGTGTGATCTGAATTGAATAGAAACATATTTTTCATTAAAAACTGAGAGCGTGACATAGTCTGGGCAATCTCCGGTCCAATCACTCAACATAAGACAGCTTTTTGGTACCATACAGGCACTATTAATTGTCAGTCCACAACAGATAGTCCTTGGATTCTGTTACAATTAGGCCCAAAAAAATGCTGTGTTTCCGGTAACAGAGCTAAAAAAATTGGGTAGGTAGGTCGAAAAATATTTTTATTTTTGTAAAATATTTTTATAGTGACTATACGAAAAATTGTACCGAAATTCTCTTTTTTGCATATAGGTACATGCTGCAACAAAGTACGTGTTCTAAGCAAGTATAAACTGCCTATTTCCCGACTGTCTGTACCTAAAATTGCTCTAGAAAACAATTCTATTAATTTCATTTTGTTGAAATCTTTTCTGGTAAGATAAAGTGGGAAGGGAATGGGAAGATGAGTGCGAACAAAACATCACTGCTAGGGGTCTTTCCAGACTGACCGAGCCAGTGACTAGTTACACCTAGAGGTTGCTAGATTTATTTCCCTAGTCACTGTTAGAGGTGACTCAAGTGAGAATGATAAGGCTAGAGGTTTCTCAAGACTGGCAACCAGGAAGTAGTTAGGCAGGCGTGAAACTCTAAGGCAATGTCACTGTAAACAAAAAGATTTACACAAAATTTTCCCCGAGTCGCTGCAATAAAAGTGAGTCGATCAGGTTACCGGAAACACAACATTTTTTTGCCTAAGATCCAACTCTATACGGAAGGCAATGTCACCGTATTATGTCCAAAAACAATTTGGAAATTTAAAATAAAAAAAAATTTAATAAAAATTTTATTTTTTATTTTTTTTTAAATAAATTTTTTTACAAAATTATTTGAGTCGTGGCAATAAAAGAGGGTCGGTCGGGTTACCGGAAATACAACATTATTTTTTTGGCCTTACCATTAAATGTCACTCCACTTGTCTTTGGATTCCGTTACAGTTACCATTAATTGTCAGTCCACGACAGAGTCCTTGGATTCCGTTACAGTTACCATTAATTGTCAGTCCACGACAGAGTCTTTGGATTCCGTTACAGTTACCATTAATTGTCAGTCCACGACACGGGTTCTCGCTGTCCACCCACAGAGGGTCGACAGTCGTAGGCCGCAGCGAGGACGGACGGCAGGGTGCAGTTGCGAGCCCTGTGGTGCTTGAGGGACGACCTCCACTTAAAGCCAAGGCCACAGTCGGGGCAGTGGTAGCTGTGGATGGCCAGATGGGTGCCTCGGATGTGCTCCATCAACGTCCGGCGGCACTTGAGTTCCGCACCGCAGACGTGGCAGCGCAATGATTGGTTGTCCGTCGGTGGATAGATGTCCCGTAAGATCTTCTCAACGGACGTCAGGCTCTCTGCAGACTCCTGCTGTAATACGTAATCCAGGTTCAGCATTGAGTCATACAAACCGTCAAGTTTAGTATTATTACTATCTTCGTTATAACCATTATTATTCTTATTACTATTATTATTATTACTGTTGTCATTATTATTATTATTATTATTAATCAATTACTATCTTTTTACCCGAAGTTAAACCCAGATTCTCGGGATATCAAAAAAGTATACAGAGACTTAAAAATGTATTATTATTACTATAGATTATTATTATTGTCAATATTATCTTATTGTAATCATTATCATTACTATTATCATAATCATTACTAATATTATGAGTATTATCACTATAATCATTATCATAATTATTGTTATTATTAAGTCATTATCAAACGTCATCGTCGTTGTTATCATCATCATTATTATTACTATTACCAGCAGGTACATATTGAAATCATACAGGATAAGAAAAAGAGGGGGGAGAAGAAAAGCAAGAAGAAGATATTGTATTTCCATTTATAGTTATAATCAAAGGGGAAGAAGATGACAAAGGATGAAAATGAAGACGGGGAGGAGGAAGAGGACTTAGCATGTAATTAATGAGCCAACTTAGACATGAGATAATAACATCCATCAATACCTCCATCCACCCACTAACACACCTGTCAATCAATCAGTCAATCAATCAATCAATCAATCACTCAATCAATCAATCCACCCATCAATCCATCCATCAACCCAAATACGAATCCACCCATCAACTCACCCATCAACTCACACTCTTGACATACCAAGAACAAAAAGCCACTGGATATGCTCAAACACCAACCCACACAGTAACACACACACACACACACACACACACACACACACACACAAACACACACACACACCAACAAACCCTTTGACCCGACATAAAAATACTTCATCAACGAGGTCAGGACATAAAACTTGAAAAGCTCATTACCAGATAGACCGGACCCTTCTGCCTCTGGTCGGATGAGGACGCACTGTACCACGACCCTGTTGACCTCTGCAGGGTCTGTCTTCTTGTTCGCCCCTTGCGGTTGGGGGGCAACCAACCTGAGGAGTTGGACAACACAGGCTTCCTTCGCAGGGTCACAACACTCGTCGTGTCAATCACAGGCAGTGACGACTCACTCTCATGCACCGGATCCTCAAATCCCTCGCATCCATAGTCATCATCCAACTCCGCTTTCAATTCCATCTCCAGCTCTCCATTCTCGTACGACGAGTCAGCATTTCGCGTACGGAAATCAGACAGACCTTCATCCACGCAATAGTCCACCTCGCTCTTAACAGCGACGTTGCCACCACGTCGGAAACTTCCAAGTCCCGAGCCGTAGCCGAAACCCACATCCTCCATCTCTTTATCCAGATTATCACTGTCATCCGCAATCTCCACCTGCCGAGTGGTTTTACAGACGTCCGCAGAGCTTCCTGTCCACATACCGCCTGCGTGCTTCCGGGTATTACGATCCGAGTGTGAATATTTCGAGATTTTTCCGGTATGTTCGGTAGGGAGTGGCTCGCAGGATTCTTCCGTGGAGCATGGCGAGACGGTTTCGCGGAAGCTGACGAGGAAAACTTCGTCTTCGCTGAGCGTGATTCCGATCATGGCTTCGATAGAAAATGGAGAGTCGATCGGGAGACCGTTCCGGCAGAGCAGGAGGACGGCCTCGGAGAGCAGCTTCTTCAGCAGGACCTGACGAGATTTGTCGATCATCTTTAGTCCTTAGAGCAATAACACAATGCACTATTAATATTTCATTGTTAATTTAAATTCTGTGACTTTTCTATCAGCTCTTTGTCATTAATATCCCATTGTTAATTTAGTTTTTGCAATGTCTATCATCATTTCATTATTAGTTTTTTTGTCTATCAGCTTTTGCTTTTGAAATATATTCGCAATGTGTAATTAAACTTTTATTATTATTTAAATTTTGTAATTGGTCTATCATCTTTCGTCCTTAAAATAACACAATGTGTATTAATATTCGATTATTATTTTTTGGCTGCTTACAGAATGTGTAAGAGAGTGACCTAGATGTAATGTGCGCATGGTCACACTGATATGTGGATCTGAGGAGCAGATTTTAGTTAGTCTATGAGTTTTGAGCCTTTGAGAAGGAAGGAAATTAATTTGAGCCATAAAGCAAGAGGAGAAGCCAACTGCATTCCCTGGGTGCAGAAGCATGGAGCGCATGTGAAATTGTGAACTTATAACTGTTTTGCATTGAGGCTCTGCTGAAAGATCCATACTTGATGACTACAGGCAACGTGGAGGAATGTAAGGAATTAGTAGTGATTGAAGGTAGTGAGGCGCTCTGGTGGTGAAGCATTTGTAGTGCAATCTACTTTTATCAGAGATCTATGTTCTTTTTAGCTACTTTTGAAAATAATGTTTTCCTTTTAAGATCTATTTGTTTATTTTATATAATGCATTACACTTATTATATGCACATCAATGAAACCCTATGATAAGTTTGACTAATTGAATTTATAAGTGATGCTAATGAGATTAGGATTCATTCAGCCCTGGTAAAGGAATTACGGCAAACTGGACCACCATATATAGTATCTTTGGAAAGCATGTAATTGTATATATATATAATGACGACACTAACATTAACCGACACTCACGACGCCTAACCTGACCCTAGCCGACACTCACGACGCCTAACCTTGTCCTAATCAGCCAGCACTCAAGACGCCTAACCCGACTCTAAACGACTAGGGCCCGACACTATAGTTATGCCGAGACATTCAATTTCATCTCCAGTACATAACGTCTTATATCTAAAAGAAATTGCTGCCCAGCCTATCATAATGTACGCTTGTTTAAGGCGCCAAATTTAGACACCAAGCGAAGAGCAGATTATTAACAGCATTGTGACTTGGCAGAGATTCAAATCTCTCTTTTAGCCAATTTAAATCTCGGTCCGATAATCACAGTCTCGGAAGAAACTCAAATTTATTCTAATCTTTATTAGCCGGTTTTTTTAGTAACATTAGCACAAAAGAAGCAGCGCTACAACAGTTTTCGGATTGCTTAGTTACATAATGGCAATCTAAAAACCTTGTTTCTGTCAAAAGCAACAGCATGCATTTTAGCATTTCAGCAGTCAAACTAACACCACGTAAAGCTATTTAAGCGCTGTCATACCTTAAATCTGCGATTATTTATAAATTACTAAAGAATTTAATTTATTTCGTTAAAAATTCAACCATCTGAGTCAAATCGGTGACCATAATAAACCACAACAAACCCGCTAAGAAACGACGAATTACCCTAACTTAAAGAATCGGGAACAATGAATGGAGTTGCGCATAAAATATTAATATTATTTTCCTATGCATAGGCTACCTATCTTGAATAAATGCTTTTATAATAACTTTTATAGTTTGAATAAGATTTCAACATTTTTATCCACTATAAATCACGATGTTCGCGATTAGTGCATGATTAATTTTATGGCCCTGCAGTGCTTTGGACAACATCAAATGGGGCCATCTTACTCGCCATACCCATTCTCAGCTAATAGCCTACCTGTTCGCTGTCTGTCTATTAGTTGCAGCAGGGTATTTTCAATTTTAACAGCACTGTGCAATAATAAAGGTCGCTAGTGCTGCCCATCTCCTTTGCCCATGCTTGGCACTCGAACAGGCAGAGTAGGCCTACGAGCATTGGCGAGGTTTTCTTTTGTTCTTATCGCGCTGATTCCAGTGATCATTGCAAGCCTTCTGTCGGTGCTGCGGCCATAATTTATAGAAACAGTTCCGACACACTATTATTAGTTATTATTTTTTAACAAAGCGACAACACTGTTTTGTATAAATTACTGTGGGCCCCTCACACGAATTTACCATTGAGTGTGAATTCTATTTATAGGTCGTTCGTTGTTTTCTATGTTTCCTAAATTTCCGTCAGTTGTTTAACAAGTTCCTTTTTTATAGATGTTTCTGCAAAGATCTCGTGACATCTTGAGCAGAAATTTTGCTTTTACAAAGTGTTCCGCAAAAGAAATTCCGTGTGGATTCAGTCGCTTTTAAATCTAGAAAGTATATCTTTGGAGTTTTGCAGTTCATTTGACTCTGTCAATTTTACACTCAGTCGACTGTCGATAGTTTGCAGAATTATTTAGCGCCGTAAGTTTATTAAATTATTTTAATTTACTTGGTGTGACTAGTTTTACAGTGTTGTGTCAAAATACACTGCGAAGGTAATGTGTGGATCATCTCAGCATGTTAGAAACCGATCTACTTTGACTTCAGTAGTGTGTCATGTGACGTCGTGCGTGCTATTTACATTGACTGAAAGAAGTAAAGAAGTCTCTATTTTGATGATCGACAGTTGTTTTAGAGTAATTTCGATTCACGTTCAATTGGTGACTGTGAGAAGTGGGAATGTGACCAATAAGGGTGTGCCTCGTGTAGGTACTTACGACAAATAGTCCAGGCGCAACAGCCCCAGGTGGAATGCTGGCAGAGGATTTTTCTGCTAACGCTAACTCGCCTATCATGGAGGAAGACATAGAACAGAATAATAATAATAATTTTTTATTGAACTCAAACTGACAGACCACGGTATGATTGTAAAAAATAGTAAGAATGGATAATAGTGATGTAGCAGGAGTCGATTTCATGATTGTATGGTGCCCTCTTGCTGATCAATCATTCAGGGCTTTTTTAATGTGCAGTTGTGCACAAAATGTGCAGTTCTAAATGGATTTGTGCAGCTGTAGAAGCACTTCTGTCACAAATTCTGTGCAGTTAAAACTAGCAAAAAAGGTCATTGTCATCCGATTGGAAGTAATTTACCATGGAGGATGGAAAGGGAAAGAAGGAGTTGTGCAGTTCTAAAAATTCCTTAAAAACACCCCTGCAATCATTTTATCAGTGCCCCTAAGCTGATTCAGCCTCACTGTTGTTCGGTGGACTTAGTGGGATTCGGCTGAGTTTGCCACTTACTATGAATGCATAGGAACCTGGAACCCAGATTGCTGAATCCAGTTTGAGAGTAAAAAGTGGCCACTTGTGTTAGAATTTGTGATTTTGCATTTCTTGCCTCTTTACGTTTTCCTATCAAAGTACTTCACTGATAAAGATTTAATTTAAATAAAAGTATTTTATGAATTTTTATACAATTATTATGTGTGCGTGTATTTCTCAGCACGGGTGAATAAAGCTTGGGTGTGTTTCAGGGATAAAGAACAGAAGAACGTAACAAATGACGATGGCCGAAGGTTCGTTTCCTAAGGATTTGTACTTCACTGGCACTGACTACGATGCAGAGGGCGGTCAGGGCGGCCCCTCTGCTGAGAAGATACCCCGCCTCCTGCTGATGGGAATGAGAAGGTCAGCCCCTCGGATTCTTGCTTCCATCGAATTTTAAATTAATTTTACAATCTTTGCGGTTTCTATTTATGTGTTAAATGCAAATGGGTGCCCAATTTTTCTCCAGCATACTCTATTGTTAACCGATGTAGCAGTTTGAACTTAATTGAAATACAGTCATTGATTCATTCATTCAAGCATTTATATAGCTCCTGTTGAATTAAACTACTCAAAGGTGCTCCCGACTTCTGCACTCTCATAAGAACAGTTTTGAAATGCTTATAGATTGCGTCACAGTGTGACCAATGGGTTGACCGATGGCTTTGTGATTTG
The DNA here is from genome assembly GCA_949752735.1 of Lumbricus terrestris. Classification (NCBI taxonomy): domain Eukaryota; kingdom Metazoa; phylum Annelida; class Clitellata; order Crassiclitellata; family Lumbricidae; genus Lumbricus; species Lumbricus terrestris. The sequence goes on along the minus strand of OX457038.1, from coordinate 5,457,723 downwards.
CGTGACGGTCTCTCATATAGAGAGGAATTCCAATCCCCACCAGGGCAGAAGAATGTGTTGAGATTTCTGCCCTATCCGCACCCCCTGGCCAACTTGGCCATAATGAGTGCACCGACCACACGCTGTTGGTGGGAAGAAAGGATGGTGAAGGAGAGGACTGACTGACCACCCGTCTTCACTGAAATCTATTCACATGACTGCCTCGTTTACTTTGATACCTAACCAATCACAGAATTGATCTGCCTTTTTTCTTAAAATTTTCTAATCTTTCGTTCAGTTTCTTGATTTCGATCGTATCACTTCATTGTGTGATCCATCTCGTTAAATTACTCAACACGGCGATGACAGTAATAACGATTACAACTGTAATCTGACGATGATTATAAATTCGATGATTTGATTGCAAATGTTGTTGTTTTTCTGATGGGAGTAGAAGCGGAAAGTCTTCGATCCAGAAGGTCGTCTTCCATAAGATGGCTCCGAACGACACACTCTTCCTCGAAAGCACCAATCAAATCGACAAAGAAGGTGGAAAACTTTTCACTTAAGTCTTAAATTGAACGTTGCACAGTGATTGATGGATGATACTCTAACTAGAGACTTAAGACCGGAGTATGCCGGTACTTAAGATACTAAAGGTACTTAAGATACTCGGATACTTTACTCAGGTATTTAAGATACTCAGGTTCTTAAGAAACTCAAGGGATTTAAGAGACTTAGGTATTTAAGATCATCTCAGACTGGCACTTAGGTACTTAAGATATTTATGTACTTAAAATACATAGGTACTCTAGATACTTATTTTCTTAAGAGGCTTAAGGTAATGGTGCTGTACATGAGTTCAAAAGCTAATGACAGTCATATAATTGTTTAAAAAAGATAGGTCTTCAGCTTTGATTTAAATTGATTTGATATTCAATGCCTTACGTTACCCAAAGTTCTGTTTACATCACACATTAGTTTACATAGAACAATGGTTTACATCACACAATGCTACACACTAGCTGTTTACTGTTTACAGTGCACAATAGCTTACACTGAACAATGGTTCATGTTACTCAGTATATTGCATTGTTTCATATTGCGTTTGAATATCGTTTCACGTCTGTCGTCTGTTTCACGTTTCAGACATTTCAAACGGTTCGTTCGTTCAATTCCAGATCTGGGATTTTCCCGGCCAGATCGATATCTGCGACTTTCCCTACGACACGGAAGTCATCTTCAGCTCGTACGGCGCTCTCATCTTTGTCGTTGATGCACAGGTGAGCAACACTGAGCACAGGTGAGCAGCAATGAGCACAGGTGATACGATTGTATCACAGGTGATACAACTTTGTGGGGCACGGTGGTGTAGTTGTGGCATCGCTGCCTTGAAGCCGGAAGGTTTGAGTTTCGAATCCACATCAAGTCGCCGCGTAGATACCTTGGGCAAGTCCTTCATTTGCAATTGCTCAGCGCTTCGGCGTGAAACTCTGATGCAGTGTCTGCTCTGCATTCGGGAGCGCCTCTGAGTAGTGAGCTTGAAGGGGCGCTATAGCAAGTGTGCATACAAAGGTGAACAGCAATGAGCACAGGTCAGCAACACTGAGCACAGGTGAGTAACATCCATGGAATAAACTGATTTATTTGTTCACTCATTCTATGGACTTATATAGCGCCCGATCAAGAAACCTACTCAGCAGCGCTCCCAGCCTAGCCGCGGCAAATGAAAAATGACTTTAGAGATTCATGGATAAGTTATATCAATAGTTATCATCTTAAGAACAGAAGCTTTACTCCGACTAAAAATGGAAAAAGATTGAACCTTGGAACAAGCATTACTCCGTTCTTCATCAACATTGAGTGCGTTTTTGCGTCGTTCACGGTTTGTGGGTGCATTCTCTTTTCTACAGGACGACTTTTTCGACGCCCTTAAGATGCTGCACAAGACTTTCACGACCGCGTACCGGATCAACCCGGAACTTAAGTTCGAAGTCTTCATCCACAAAGTCGATGGAATCCGGGACGAACAGAAAATCGAACTACAGCGGGAAATACATCAGAGAACGACGGAAGAACTGGCGGAAGCCGGGATCGGCGACCTTCACCTAAGGTCAGATGGGATTCATTGGTCGGGTTCTGTGTTAAACATTTCTGCAGATCTGTTTTGACTGACCGATATTGACAATGCAATACATTACACAGTAGGTATTAGTCGAAATTTTGAGTGTTGTATGCGTTACGTTTTTGGATCATTAAAAAATGGCGGGGGTGGCCTCCCTAAAAGTGGTATAACTTTTGTTCTGTTTGAAATATTTTGATGAATTCTGGCCATGATGTGTACATATGAATTGTCTTCTTTAAGACTGTGAAATTTCATTTCGAAATTCTTACTTTTGGCCAAGATATTGGCAAAAAACCTAGGGGGTATTTTTTTGGCGCACCCTGTACACGTTACTGCGTTGAGTCACTCTCTTTCCTATCGAGGGTCACTTACCGGATCTCTTCCGTGGTTTGGCGCTGTCTTGCGGTCGTTGCCACGGTCTATTTGTAGAAGCTTGGCTGCTCCACCCCGAAGCTTCGAGCACCGTGGGTCTCTCCGCTCTTCTAAGCAGGCTGAGCTTCTTGTCCTATGGTTGCACGCTTCTATTACGCAGCACTGTGCGCTTTCTGTCACTGGACCTGCAATCTGGAATGGTCTCCTGTTGGAGTATGTCTAAATGCCTAGAGCCCTTGAGACAACGTTCTACTCTACTCTCAAGACTGTTCTCTTTAGCCGGGGTTTGGTCGGGAGTGCTTCTGAATAGGTGGACCTGAAGGGCGCCTATATAAATACTTGTCTCATATGAATGAATTACAGTTCATACTTTCCAATAAATAACGGGGTGGGGAACGACTGAATCCTCTCTTAATCTAGTGTTGTCATATATTATATACATGGTCACTTGGTCAGCCTATTGTCATGGATACCATTAAATAAATTTGTAATGCGTGCAAGGTTGCACGCAAAATTGTAAATCTGAGGTATGGATAGTCAGCCAGAGTGATGCAGAACAGTTTTGCCTTTGCCCCCAAGTAACGGAATAGGCTTCCACTCTCGCAAATTCACTTCCTTCCTCCCTAAAGCAGAACTCACTATTTTGCCGTGGCTTTCAAACACTTAGATAACTAATTCCTGAGTTAGATAACCTTGAAAGAGCGCTATATCAAATTGCTACTTAAATAAATAAATAATTCCATCTTCCTTTTGCACTGACTATCCAAGCCTCAGATTCACATTTCAGTGTGACCATGTGTGCATTGCAGATTTAATTAAAATAGTAATTCTGATAATAAATGATTATTCTACGTGAAAATCTGGATCGGTCTTGTTGATAGCCTCTGCATTTGATTCAGATGTTTCTACTGTTGTTACTGTTGCCTCTTCTTACAGTTTCTATTTGACGAGTATATACGACCATTCTATCTACGAAGCCTTCAGCAAAGTCGTCCAAAAGTTGATACCTGTTCTTCCTACCCTCGAAAATCTCCTCAATGTATTCATCACGGTATGGTACTGCATCTGCAGTGTTTTCAGCTAATTTGACATGTACCTTATAAATTTTCGTACTTGGATTAATTACGATAAATTTTTTTCAAAGGTGTGGTAATATGAGATATTTTTCATAGCAGATGAGATGCTTCAAATGTTAAATAAAATATATCAAAATTTGGTAAATGAGATGCTTCAAATGTTAAATAAAATATATCAATTGGTAAATTAGATGTTTCAAATGCTAAATAAAATATATCAATTGGTAAATGAGATGTTTCAAATGTTGAATAAAATATATCAATTGGTAAATGAGATGCTTCAAATGTTAAATAAAATATATCAATTGGTAAATGAGATGCTTCAAATGTTAAATAAAATATATCGATTGGTAAATTAGATGTTTCAAATGCTAAATAAAATATATCAATTGGTAAATGAGATGTTTCAAATGCTAAATAAAATATATCAATTGGTAAATTAGATGTTTCAAATGTTGAATAAAATATATCAATTGGTAAATGAGATGCTTCAAATGTTAAATAAAATATATCAAAATTTGGTAAATGAGATGCTTCAAATGTTAAATAAAATATATCAATTGGTAAATTAGATGTTTCAAATGCTAAATAAAATATATCAATTGGTAAATGAGATGTTTCAAATGTTGAATAAAATATATCAATTGGTAAATGAGATGCTTCAAATGTTAAATAAAATATATCAATTGGTAAATGAGATGTTTCAAATGCTAAATAAAATATATCAATTGGTAAATTAGATGTTTCAAATGCTAAATAAAATATATCAATTGGTAAATGAGATGTTTCAAATGTTGAATAAAATATATCAATTGGTAAATGAGATGTTTCAAATGTTAAATAAAATATATCAAAATTTGGTAAATGAGATGCTTCAAATGTTAAATAAAATATATCAATTGGTAAATTAGATGTTTCAAATGCTAAATAAAATATATCAATTGGTAAATGAGATGTTTCAAATGTTGAATAAAATATATCAATTGGTAAATGAGATGTTTCAAATGTTGAATAAAATATATCAATTGGTAAATTAGATGTTTCAAATGCTAAATAAAATATATCAATTGGTAAATGAGATGTTTCAAATGTTGAATAAAATATATCAATTGGTAAATGAGATGTTTCAAATGTTGAATAAAATATATCAATTGGTAAATTAGATGTTTCAAATGCTAAATAAAATATATCAATTGGTAAATGAGATGTTTCAAATGCTAAATAAAATATATCAATTGGTAAATGAGATGTTTCAAATGCTGAATAAAATATATCAATTGGTAAATGAGATGTTTCAAATGTTGAATAAAATATATCAATTGGTAAATGATATGTTTCAAATGTTGAATAAAATATATCAATTGGTAAATGATATGTTTCAAATGTTGAATAAAAGATATCTATTGGTAAATGAGATATTTCAAATGGTAAATAAATTTTTTGTAAATTATGAAATATTTCAGGGGTAAATAAGAGAATTCAGATGTCATTGAGATATCACACGTGGTGCATGAAATATTTCATTGTTGAAAGTGCAATTTCAAATGATGAATGAAGGATTTTAAATGGTAAATGAGATATTTCAAATGGTAAATGAGATATTTCAATGGTAAATTAGATATTTCAAATGGTAAATTAGATATTTCAAATGGTAAATTAGATATTTCAAATGGTAAATTAGATATTTCAAATAGTAAATACAAAATTTCAGATGGTCTTTAAGAGATTTCAAATGGTAAACGATAGATTGCCGTATCTTCCTTGCACCACCTAATCGTAAGCATGTGTATTCTTTTCAGAATTCTGGTATAGAAAAGGTGTTTCTGTTCGACATTGTCAGTAAGATCTACATTGCCACCGACGGCAATCCGGTCGAAATGGAGTCGTATGAATTGTGCTGCGACATGATCGATGTCGTGCTTGACGTGTCGTCGATATATGGGTAAGGATGGGAAAGGTGAGAATTGGGTTAAGATAAGATGGGCAATTGAGCATATGACATACGGGCAAGGATGGGCATATGAGAATTGGGTTAAGATAAGATGGACATATGACATGTGGGTAAGGATGGGCATATGATTGTATAGTAAGGATGAGCATATGAGATTTGGATGGGCATACGGATAAGGATGGGTATATAATATGATATATGGGAAAGGATGGGCATAGAGTGCATAGATGAGAATGGCTATATGGGTGAAGATGAGATAGACATAGTGGGGCGCGGTGGTGTAGTGGTGGCATCGTTGCCTTGAAGCCGGAAGGTTTGAGGTTCGAATCCACCTCCAAGTTGCCGTGTAGGGATCTTGAGCAAGTACTTTATTCGCAATTGCTTCGGCGTGAAACTCCGATGCAGTGTCCGTGCTGTAGTCGGGAGCGCCTTGGGGTAGATAGCGCGAAGGGGTGCTATGGAAATGGAGAAATAAATAAAAATATGGATAAGGATGGGCGTATTCCTAGGTGCAGCTAAAGTACATTGAGCATGTGCCTTTTGTGAATTATGTCTTCTTTGATTTGCGTTCTTGTGCATTGTTTGAATTGTATAACATTTACAGCGCAGTGCATTTGCAGGCGTTTCATTAAGGAATAAATATTAAAAAATATTGCTATTGGTGGCTATCTGTAAGCGATCATCTTGATAGCTTTCCACAGGTATAAATCTCTTTGGTTCTACGTTTCCAGGGAAAATGCAGTTGAGGAGAATGGCGGCTTTGACTCGGAATCTTCGTCAACGATACGGTTGAACAATCAGACGATTCTGTATCTACGAGAAGTCAACCAACATTTGGCGATGGTCTGCATCATCAACGAAGAAAGCTTTGAGAACCGCGGTAAGACAACGACGAAATTGTGAGCAGGGACGTGATTCGAGCAATAGAATGGCTGTTTTGGAAAACGTGGTTGTTGGTTCGTTTGGCAACTGCAGAAATATTTGCAGGAGGTGGCAAAACGCAACGGTCACCAACTGTTTTGTATATATAGCCTACTTCGCAAAAATGTTTTTGTTATTTTGGTGCAATAAAATATTGTTATTTTGGTGCAATAAAATTGATGGTTATGGTTTATGGTCACCATTTAATTTTTAGCCAGAACTTCAAACTAAACAGCAAGAATTGGGAGCATGGGTTTTTTTTCATAGAGATTTTTTATATGTCTTACTGTCACTTCATATATTATTAGAATCATAGTTGGACATGATGCATTTTTCTCAACTAAATTGTCTCGGGTGATCGTGGCTTGTGGAACCTTTGCTTTTTGTATCTCATGTGCACACAAGTAAATCTCTGGGAAAAATTTGATGTACCATTGTAGTTACGACCTGTGAATTATTACATTGGTTGCCGAATAGAACGTGTTATGTTACGCTACGTTATTACTGCTTTAGTGCTAAGAAACTTGATGAAAGACAAAAGGTATTCGCTGAAAAGGAGGGTGGTCAATTTTTAAGAGATCTGAGGGCAAGTGCCCCTCTTGTCCCTATCTAGTTTCCGATCGTTATTGAACCGTTATTGAACTGCTTCTTGAAGGTATCATTGACTACAACTTCATTTGCCTGCGGTCCGCAGTCCGCGAGATTCTCGAGGTCTGCAACAGTCGCCAGGCGGAAGACGGTTTGGAAGACCATCTGGCTAACGGAAAAGCCGTTCCAGCCAAAGAAGTTGTCGTCGCTCAACAATAGCCGCACACAAACTACCCATGCATGACCAAGTTACACAGTCTTTGACTTTCAACCCCGATTGTTTCGACAACGCCCAGACCAAGGCTATTCTGTGCTCCTTGAAGCGTGGAGTACATTTCTAAGCCGGATTCTGCTAAAGTTTGAAGCACTACGGCAGGCTTGGTGGTTGTCTGGTTCTAACTTCTGTGACCCATACGTATGTCGTCTGCACACCTCGTTGGAATAATCTACCTTGCCATCTGCAACTTGAGTTTCTCGACTTTTCTTTTACCTGATTCACATAAACACTTGAAAACCATTCTACTCGATCGAGGTTTTTTGTCTACACTCTGGCGCTCTACTAGTATTCGTCACTAAACTTATAAACTTCTTTTTGGGTTTGCTGGAGTCTGGAGTGCCTATGAATTGTTTCGTTGAAGGGGTGAGTGGTATATACATTCATGAATGACTTAATATAAACTTGCAATTGCAATTCTTTTCATCAAGTCGACATTTTGATCCATTTGCGATCATGAACAGTTGGTCGTGTGGCAGGCTGACGTCATTTGTCCTAGGACCTAGCGCTGTGGCACAGGTACTACTGTCTCACTCATTCTGATCATACTGTTGTGCTCTCACATTCTGATCATACTGTTTTGCTCATCAACCTTTTCCATTGCCATTTCTGTCACCTCTACTGCTGCTCATATATTCTGATGGTACTGCTGCTCACACATATTTTTAACATGCAGTTTCAAGTTAATCTGTGAGACGATTTGTACAGAAGCTGCTCTGTTTAATAGAGTTCGTGGCTTGAAACGTTTCTCGAATGCAGAAAAGACCGGAATGCCAGTGGTGTGTGTAATTGTGTAAGATGGTGAGCACTCTTGTGCAGCTCTGCTGTAAGAAATTCCTGTGTTGTGCAGCTGAAATGGATTAATAAAACCACGTCAGTTGCAAATCTTTGTTTGCACGTACAAGAACATCTTGAAGCAATTTAATTTAGTGTTATGTTGCTTCACATTACCATCTGTTCCTTAACTCTAACCTTTTGACCTGTCGTAGCCTGTTTCTGGATCTGCCCCGTTGTCTGTGCCCCATTGTCTGTGCCCCATTGTCTGTGCCCCGTTGTCTGTGCCCCGTTGTCTGTGCCCCATTGTCTGTGCCTTTTGATTGTTTGTGCTGTGAATTCAAGCAGATCTATGCATGTCGTGTGAATCACAGTGTCGAGCAGTTAGAGATGTGGCTGGGTTGGGAGCGCTTCTGAGTAGTTTTCTTTAAGGGGTGCTATATAAATCCATAGAATGAGTGAATGAATGTGTAGTTTGTGCTAAGATTGATGCCAGTCCACAGCTAGTTGTACAATATTAAAGTAAACTTTCTTTTCTCCGATTGCAGTTTCGAAATTGCATATAGCTGGAATTTTGCCGTGCATTTGATAATGTTTACCGTAACATTGTACATAGCGACCTTACTATTATGTAGCAATTGCTGTATCATATTAAACATTTATAACATTTTGTTCTTTTAAAGGGGTTTGACATGAGAGTTGGGTGATTATATTACTTAATTAGTTATTACAATTATAAGTTTTTATGTATTAATAAAATAAGTTTAAATTGACCAGAGATGTAAAGCAAAAGTTGGCGTGGACCTCGCAGTAGATGCGTGTTCTACACGAGCACATCTGGCGCAATGTGTGTACATACCAAGGATGTATACTAGAGTGTACATTGTGCAATGTGGCACGCTGCCAATTGGTTAGAGTACATGGAATTGTAGCACAGATAGTACGTGTTCAAGCCTTGTCAAAAGCAGTTACTGCCTATGGACATCAATGAGCAAGTCCTTTGCACACAGTTGCTCTGTACCATCGATGTTCTGTGTATTATGGTTGCTTGCAATTCTGAAAAGAGGGCAATCTTAAATGCAGTTGTATTGTAATGTATCCTACATGATGCATGTATGTACATGTAACATACTAGATGTGTAGATGTGCACTATAGTGACAATAGCATGCACACTAATATATACATACAACTTATTTGTGCAGATGCTTGGATACAAGATATAATGTGTGTTGCAAAATACATGTGTAGTTAATTGTATCATATATTAAGTGCATAGTTTAGCAGCCAAATTTATAAATGGGCTGGCTTGTAAGTGCTGCACATACCCACAATGTTGACAGTCTTATGAATTCACTTTAGACGCAGTTTAATTTTGAATCTGTTAAATACGCAGCTGTTGCTTAAATCATTTGTAAAGCTTTGTAGATTGCATTGACAATTAGTATTAATCATAATTGTTTTTAAAGTCTAAATTTCTAAACGGTCATGGACGGCGTCCATGCACTTATTTTAAAATCTGAACCCCCGTCCTGCCACTTATTGGCCAGCTCTGACTGGAAAGGTAAGGGGCGTCCAGGCACTTCTTTTGGAAAGGTAAGAGGCGTCCAGGCACTTATTTTTCCACACTTTTAGCACTGTAAAAGCGCCACTCTAAAACTAAGTGCAGTGACCGGCTGCACTTACTAGTTTTCTAATAATCTAATAATAATAATCTTTTCTTTAATTGAGCGCCTGCAAACGCACTGCGCTTTACATTTACAAGTTATGCAGTAATCTTAATTAATAAATTCTGTTCTTGTGCATAGCATTAAAAAATTATTATTTGTTCTGTATTTTTTGTTTTCCTAATATAATATCTGCCAATTGCATACAGTCAGTTAATTCAGGATTTTGATAAATGTTTCGTGGCATAGGCATGCATTTTAAGTGACTTGTATCTTATCTTTAAGGTCTAATGAACAGTTTCAATGCTTACTTTGTTTGAGGAATGGATTACGAGAACATGATGGTGTACGATATTTAATTTTCTGTAAAAAATTATGCTGTAATGAGAAATTTGAAAGATTCTTTTAATCAAGTTTTGAAGATGTTGTTGCTGTCTCGTATAACCCTTTGCAAGGCGTGATGAAATCGTCCAACATAGCAATGGTTTATACGTTTAAAAAACCCTTTGAAATGCAAGTTTTGTTCTTCCAAGATTTGTAAATCGCCCAAAGTATGAAGGTGGCCAGTGACCAGGTATACCAACTTCCTATTGATTTTTTTCAACTCTGGGTGTGCAGTAGTCAAGTGCGTCGCATGCTCATGCTGGGCTGTTTTAAAGGATGTTTGGTGATTAATTTAACCCTAGACAACAACGCCCCCCCCAAAAAAAGCTTTCCCCATTTGGGGCCGTCCATAAAGTACGTCACGCTCCAGGGGGGGAGGGGGTGTAAGAAAGTGTGACAGTTTGTGACAGGGGGAGGGGGTCAGGCCATGTGTGACGTCACACATTTGTTTTTTAAATTCTTTTATATTTTTTTTGTTCTTAGTACCTAAAATCCGGCCCGGCCAGGCATGTCTAAAACCCGGCCTGGCGGGATAAAAGTTGATTTCCCGTCACTATCAAAGCGTTTAGGGACACACGTCACTATCAGAGGGATAGTATCCTAGGGTTTAGAGGGTTAGGTAAATGGTTGTTTTAAAAAAATCGAAAGTGTGACGTACTTTAGGGGGGGGTCAGAGATTTGTGACAGGGGGAGGGGGTCAAAAATGGTCAAAAATAGTGTGACATACTTTATGGACGGCCCCTTTGGTCTAGGACATATTCCCCCTTCCGGACATTAACCACCCACTGTGCAAATCATAGCTTATTTCTTCAGTTAATTGATATCGTAGCTGTGTCAAATAGTCGATGCCTTATGTAATATACGGGTGTCACTGTCATTCAGGCGTAAATTTTAAGTGTTGTCATTTAGTGATTTTAGTGGTAAGTGTAAGTGTGTGCTTTATTGAACCGCCTGCAAACGCACTATCATTCCGATATAAATAAAGGTAGTGCTTGTTTGTGTTTTATAGGACTACAATGTAGACTTGTTAATGTCATTTAGGTATATAAGACTTTAACGTCGTTCACATTCAAAATTGTATTTTTTCAACGAATGAATTAAAATTAATATTGTACTGATTCGTCCATCACATTGACCGGATGCTGTCAGAGCCCAGAGATGATGCGGGTGGGCGGGGGCTCGCCCGAGTAGGGAGCAATGGGTAAAGAACATGAGTATGTATCGACTTTTATTTTCAGCTGCATAGCCTACAACATTCTGAGTTATTTTCAGCTGCATACCACATTCTGAGCTGCCAACGAAATTATTTTGGTGGAGGAAATTAATTAATTAATTAAATGAATCTGTGACCTTTGCCTACTGCGGCGGGGTCCATCATAGGCCTATAGCTTAATTTTTGGCAAAGAGCTCACAATTTTTACCTTCACCCGATAAAGACTAAGAATATAAGTCTGTCCATTCTGCGGCTATTATTATTGTTCATTTAATTTGTAGAAAAACTGATAGACCCATCGCTATCAGATGAAAAAAGCAGTTAGTCCCAGGCCTATTTCAGGATGGTTAGGCTATAGCCTACATGTTGCAAATTATGTAGGCCTACCTGGGATATTAGTCCCAGGGCCTACCGAGAAATCCACTATAGGCCTAAGTACTAATTAACCATACTGCCAATCTTGTGATCATACACCGTTTTGCCTTTTGGGGGGGGGGTGGTATGAGCGAAGTAAACGCCTCTCCGCCTCCAGTAGGTGTGCACTTTAGCTGATGGTGCTGAAATCCTCCAGAAAAGAGTGTATCTAGCTGTTGGTGCTGAAATCCACTTTTCTTGAGTCAGGAATATTTTTGGTCTAATCCCAGATAACCACCACTTGACGGATTGACGTCGGTCCTATGAGCTACTCGATGGATTCTCGTCTGTGCTCCATTTCTCGTCTCTATTCGGTCAGTTGCCGCTGGCTTAGGCGTTAGAGGCATCTGTTTGGGATAACGGAGATCACGTGGGCCGTGCGGTGGCCAATGATCTGCGGGTGACGATCGGTCTTTGTAAATTGATACTGCAGCGGATTCGGTCCTTTTGAAAACTGATGCTGCATCGGGAGGGTCTTTTCATGGCGAGGAATATACCGTACAGAGTTCCTATTAAATATTTATAGCTCTGTTAGCAGCGTTGCATATATCTAATTAATCATTCTGTATAATATTCTCAGACAATTATCAATCACATTGGGCAGACATCGTTAAAAAATAAGAAGTTTGCCACTTGGCCATCTTGCACGTGCTTAACTATTGTTTATGACCTAGCTACGTCGACTTGACCCACGCTGATTGATTGTAATTTGTAAATGGGTACAATACCCACATATAGAACTAGCTAGGAAGATTATACTGAAAGGTTTCTTATATAATTTTAATCTGTATAGCCCATAGAAATATTTTATTTTTAGGTAATTGTGTAGCACGTTTTCTCTAACGGGAAGGCAAACAGATCGCGTGCACGCGTTCATGCATACTGACATATAGTTTTAAATCACCCCTAATTAGCATATTAGCAAGTCTTAACTGAGCAATGGTTTGAATTATTGTTACATATCTGTCTGTTGTTTTTCCTACTGTGACAATAATTGAGATCAGCCTTTGAATGGGAAATTCTTTAAATAATGTCTCTAAGTGGTGCAATATATTTGTCAGTATGTAATTGTATATGGCCATTTACATAACAAGAATCTCACAAAGGCGCTTATTGTAGCTACAAAACAGATCTAATGATGTGCGATTTACTGTCAATATATGCTGCTTATTGTGCCAGAACATTCTATTTAAGGTGACGATGTCACTTTATTTATATTTTTGGTACAATGGGTAGAGCATAGCTAGGAGAAAAATAAAAACTGTGTTAGCATGATAGACCGTTATGTTTGCAGGTAAATTATCTTGGGCTCATTGGCAGGCTCACCATAAAGGCTACCACAGTTAACGTGTTGAGGTCGGTGATGATGAATGCCTTGGCCAGGCAATTCAGCTTCTGTGGGCAGCGTGGCAAACACGGTTTCAAATCACTGCAGCTGAAAGAAGTTCTTCATGGTTAGTCATTCAATATCGCATTTATGCAAGTTATGCTTTCAAACCATGTTTAATGAGGACTTCCGATATTTTAGCGTAGTGGCATTGTTACAAGAAAACATTTTTTGAGGTTTGCTATGTGCAGATATGATTTGTGCAGATATGTTTATTCAAAAATTTTCAGATGCATTATTGCACATTACCACATTCTCAGCTGTAATGTCACATTCATGTTTGGTGGATTACTGCCATTGTTTAATTTCTCTTGAAAAAATCATTTTAATTTGTATCGTAAAGATTATCAGCCTTGTTTACCAAATGCTTGGCATCAGGAACATGATGATGATGATGATGATGATATATATATAATTCATTCATTCCGAAAAATTTACATAGCACGTGGGTGATATAAAGGTTAGTTCTTGCCTAATCATTAACTATGCCTTCCATTCTTACCTGAGGATACTCCCTTCTTTGAACAGATCTAGCTAGAACCTGTGTTATGCCGTATTGCAACAATTTTGAATTTAGTTTTAATAGGCTTTTTTATATGTCAATGTCTTGATGAATTCAATGTATTATGTATGTTTATTATTATGTCTGCATTCCAAAATGCAGATAGCAATTAGTCAAATAAGGAATATTCTTATAGTTCTAGTTTTTATGTTTGTGTGTAGATGCGGTCAGGGCAAACCGACTGACTCGAAGTGCAACAAATGCGGATATCGATAACGTCATCATGGAATGGTTGCGCACAGCATGTGACCGTGATGGTGGCCGCCATAGCCGAGGTTCAACAAAGGAACGAAACTCCTTGAATTGCAGCGACACGGAAGATGTCAATAACTCTCACATCTGAAGTTCCCATGTAAATATTAATAGCACAACGATCTTAATGTTATCAGTTCAGCTTTATTCATAGAATGGCAGCAACCCATTGCATTCTTGGTCTAGGACAGTTGTGCACTTTTGCTTTACTAAAAATAACGGCAAATAATTATGAACTTGCTGGCTAAAATTTGCTTTTGAATCCTTGTGCTCTCAGCACATGTACCTAAGATTGAAAATTCAAATCACTTCATGAGCTGCACTTGAGTACCTGCGCAATTGCTGTATAAAGACTCATTCCTGCGTGGCTGCGATTCAGCCCTAATCATCTGAAGTTTTTATACCCTTGAATTTGATGCCTCTAACATGATGTTTTCTTTGTGTTCTTTTTACTGTATAGGGAAGTTCTACTACCGTACTCGACCCGCACCGCCACGGACTACTTTCATGGACAACCTTGTGACTCAACGCATAAATAAGAAGGTGCAAACAAGCCTGCAAAACATGGAACAGTGCATTCGTGGTGTGTCAAGAGAATGGTACGAAGAATAAAAAAAGGCATTTCGGTTTCCTACTTAACAATAACCATGGACACTTAATTTTTATGAGGCCTGCCTTTCCCTCAGCAGTATGGTCAAAAAGCTCTGGCTCGAAACATTGTTTTAAAAAGAACATTGCTGTCACTTTGTCCTAGGTAGTGTTGCTGGAACGCTTTTAAAGATTGCTTAGTGCAGAGTTTTTTAAACTGTGGGTCGAGGCCCAAAACTGGGTCGCAAAGCTCTGTCAAGTGTGTTGCCCTAGTTTTCGGGATATGTTTAGTTTTCATCATTTATTCGTAAAATCTAAAAATTCATGTTATAAACAACATTTGAATGTGATTGACCTATGACTGGCTGTCGTAGTTTCATTTTAATGTCTCAAATATGCAAATTTTTAAACAGCGTCTGTAAATCAGCATATTTCCATGTAAATTTAGCAAATTTTAAGTACAAGTTCAATTTGATTAATTGGTTCTCGAGACGTCCACGACATTTACAAGTGGGTAGCGACCAGAGAAGTTTGGGAAACACTGGCTTTGAGGTGATGTTAAAATGCTGTGATTATATATCTACAGGGTGGGCCAAAAAAAAGACCCCCCTACGTTTTTTGCCAATATCTTGACCAAAAGTAAGAATTTCAAAATGAAATTATACAGGCTTATATACAATTCATATTTACACATCATGGCCAGATTTCATCGAAATATTTCAACCAGAACAAAAGTTATGCCACTGCTACGGAGGCCACCCACCGTTTTTAAAAACTTTTTGAATCATCAAAAAACGTAGGGTGGCCTCACTAAAAGTGATATAACTTTTGTTCTGTTTGAAATATTTTTATGAAATCTGGCCATCATATGTATATATGAATTGTCTATAAACCCCTAAAATTTCATTTCTAAATTCTTGCTTTTGGCCAAGATATTGGCAAAAAGCTACTTTTTGTTGCGTTACGTTTTTGAATCGTCAAAAAACGGTGGGTGGCCTCCATAATGGTGGCATCACTTTTTCTCTGTTTGAAATATTTTGATGAAATTTGGCCATCATGTGTAAATATGAATTGTCTATAAGACTAAAATTTCATTTCAAAATTCTTACTTTTGGTCAAGATATTGGCAAAAAAACCTAGGGGGGTCTTTCTTATGGCCACCCTGTACATACATTGTGTAATGTTGGTGTAATATACAGTAATCTATTATCTTTTCCTTAACTATATATATATATATAAATATATGTTTGTGTATATATATATATGTACATTCATACATTGATTGTATAAAGTTAAACAACACCATATAAAAGATTACTGTATGCTAACTGCAGCATTATCATCTTGTATAGAAAGATTATGTGCCATATCTCTATTTAAGATTTATGTTCTTGATTTTTTTAAATATTTGGTTTAAACTATTGATGTAATATTGGCTTGCTTCCTCAATCTGTACGTTTGGTGATTAATGATTATTTCGGTTACACAGAGGACTCTGAAGAGGTATAACAAGTCACGACCCAACTAAGTAGGATCCTTCTATTTAGCGGGGTTGTAAGATTTCTTTGGAGTCTCTTGCCATTTGAATATGTGCTACTGCATGAGTGCTACTGCATGTCTTTAGTTGCTATAAAAATAAATTGTTTGAAATTTGATGTGGTGAGTGGCGTAAAAAGAAATGCTTCTGACCCAGCAAATGTGGCCAAAACAGAATGGGAGTCAACTAGCAGTGTAAACTGCTAGGCGAGCACTGGAAAATAAATTCTCACCTACAGTTAGGGTTTCTAGCTGGGTAGCTGCCCGACAGCATTGCTTTTTTTTTAACCCCATGTACCCTTGTAGTTATTTTTATTCTGCCATGTATATACAATAATTATTTACAGCTCTCTTCCCAGGTTCATAATCATTTTACAAGATACGCTTTTTCGTATCGCTGAATCTATGCTCGCACTAACACACCCCTGTTTTCTATTAAATCTACTGGGGTCACCACTTGGGAAAAACAATTGAGCCCCAGTATTTGGGTTTTTACGAAGAAACTTAGCGCATTTCTAATAGAAGGCACCTAATAAGAGTAAAGGACTGTTCGTTCGATGTATGCACTGCAGTGGGTGTCTGCTCGTTAGTTAAGTTTTTGTTCTTTTTTCATAATTGCTTGTGACTCAGCAACGTTGAGCTTTTCAGTTTCAATTAATTTTGTTGTGTTTTCTCATACGTTTTCTAGCATAAGTTGCTTGATTGTGCTTTGTCATTTTTGTCATTCACTATGTTGATTTTGCAAAGATTTCGTCATGGCCAACTCACATCGTCAACTCAATATATTAGTTGGTGTCCCTAGACAGTGGGATTATTTTATCACTTTAGGGCCTCCCCGTTTGTTACCAATGAGCAAGATGTGTAAACCTATCATGTATACTTTTGGTTGCAAAATAAAAATATTTGATTGATTGATTGATTGATTGATTGATTGAAGTGTGCATAAGTTGTTGGTCCAGGCTGCTTATAATTCATGTAGGCCCTATGGTTTAATAGTACTAGCCAACAACCACAAGGTATAACAGCAGGTGTCTCTGCTTCTTCACAAAGGTCCTCATATGAGCATTGCCACAAGCGTAGGATTCCATGTGAAATCAGTTCCCAAATTGTTGACAGTGGATGTTGGACCGAGTTAGAGATAATGGAATAAGCCTAGGCCCACATTTTGGGAATCGACATCGAGTCGACTTGAATAGAGACATCGGATAGATGTCAAAATCAGACGTCGAACCAACGTGAATTAGACACGTCGGATTGACGTAAAAAATCGACGTCGGATTGACGTCATAAAACTCATCAGAATAAGACATCTGTCCGCCATCTTCCCGTTAAGCGGGTGCTCATCGTCACGCGTGTTTTAATGACGTCAAAACGACGAGTTTTTATTACGTCGATATGACGAGTTTTTACGACGTCGGCTCGACGTCGTAAAAACTCGTCGTTTTGACGTCATTAAAACACGCGTGACGATGAGCACCCGCTTAACGGGAAGATGGCGGACAGACGTCATATTCTGATGGGTTTGTTGATGAGTCACCGATGTCAATCCGACGTGGCTGGTTATCTGGGATAGTCCCAGGAATAGCCTAGCCTACAGGACTTTTTAACGTGCAGTTGTACACAAAATGTGCAATTGTAGAAGCACTTTATGTACAGTTAAAACTAGCAAAAAGGTAATTGTCCTCCGATTGGAAGCAATTTACTATGGATGATGGGAAAGGGAAGAAGTTGTGCGGTTTTAAATAGGTCCTATTCCTTAAAAACAGCCCTATCTTTTGATCATCCCACCAATTTCTTTCGGTGGCCTCTAATCCATGCCCATCTAACACTAAATAATTCCACATTTTACTCAGAGAGTTTTGGGCAAGAATTGACGCCAGAAGAGTTGCTTTGATTTTTTGCATTACTCAATAATTTAAAAATAAGATTTGCATTTATTAACCCAATGCGCATGCGCAATGGAGCATTCTTGGGTGACCGCAATGGTAACGGCGTTACCATCTAAGGTGTTTCTCTGCGCTAATTATTCGAAATTCGTGATCATTTTATGATATTATTTGCACTTCTACACGTTAAATTGGATAAAAGACATTTCGGTAATGAAATAAATTGTATGTAATGTGTTTTGTGGATGAGATTACGCAGATGGTGTGTGGTGACGGGTGAGTAGTTATGGCGCTATGTAAATTCAAGCGACGATCGTGCACATTATCGGTAATCACTTAGGGAATTATTATGTCTAAAGCGGATTAAAGATTAGTTGGATTGTGTCCGAGCTATTTAACGATGGATATAACTAAATTCAGTAGCATTATCGGGGTCAACCCGAATGCCCGAAAATGCATAAAAGCCCGATATATCCTGAAAATACTGGCTGAACTCCTGAAGACTCTACAGGGTTAAATTACTTACATGACGTTATTAATGGTCCTGTGAGTGTTGGTGATAACACAGTTTGGTAATCCCGAAGACTTCATGCCTGTCTATGTACAAGGTATGGCCGCCCAAGAAATCGCTAACATAGAGCGCTGCGGCTTTAGCCTCGAATTTTATATTTACACGTATTCACTGCATACTTTCCGCTCATTTATAAGTTTATTAACCTGACCGTTTTTACTTAGATCTCGCGTTGATTACTTACTTACTGAACGCATTGTATCATGCGATGCTGCTGATAGGTCGCAGCGTTCTATTTTAGCTAAGTCGTTGACAACCATATTGTTTTGTATACAAGCACACAGTCTTCGGGATTACCCACAGTTTGGTGTATAAAAATGACTATGTTGAGTGAAAATTTATTTCAGATATCCAAACGAAAGTCGTATGAGGATTCGGTTTTCGGGATTCTGACCCGAATAATATTGGTTTCTGTACTTTATCAAATATACCGATACAACTTTCTGTTTATCGTTGCAGGCACTCTTCTTAACGAGGCTGGTGCTAACAAGAAATCAATATATACAGTTGTAGATACTAAAACAGTTTATAATGCCGTCGTTCAACTACCTTCGATTGAAAACTCATACTGATTAACCTGTTGCTTATGGAGAACTCGCGAAAATTCTCAAAGCCGCCTTCTAGTCTGAACTTCTCCCGAAAACCCGACAACAATGGCAGCGGGAGCAGCGCCTCGACCCCGAGCGAGGATTACAAGACGCCCTCCCTCGAGCACATCCCCATTCCCGGCTTCGAATTCGGACCCCGCGAGGGCGAGCCGGAACCCCAAAACCGGCTGCAACAGCTGATGCAGAACGCCGAGAACCGCCAGCCAGGCGGTGGTCACACATGGACGACCGGCTTTCGAATGGAACCGGTCAACCAGAACCCCGACTCGTTTTCCAGGACCCTGCGAGGCGCCGGCGTTCCCGCTCCAATGAGACCGATTTTCAGCGCCGACGATCGCATCTCGCAGTTGGCCGGCGGTTACGGTTCGATGGTCAACGGCGGGACACCGAAAACCGGGGCAACGCAATCGGGAACTTCTCGGCATTCCAACGACGCCAACATCGTTCCGCTCTTGCGGAGTCCGTCGACTTCCACGCGTCAACCGAAAAAGACGAGCTTCGCCGCTCTTCCGAATCAGACGACCTGGATGGAGGAGACGACGGAGCGCGGGTCGTCGCTGGAGCGCGACGCACGGAGACCGGTGGAGGACGGAGTGGCGAGTCCGCCGACGACCGAGCTCTCCGGGATCCGGATGAAGCTGGAGGAGCGGCGGAAGCAGATCGAGAGCGAGAAGAAGCGGATGGAGATGCAGTGGACGAAGCAGCGCCAGCAGGTGGGAAAGGAGGCGTTCATCCAGGTCGTCACGAAGAACCAGATGGGAAGCACGTCGCAGACGGACCTCCGAGATCCGTCGTCGGCGGGAAACGGAAGACCGGCGTTCCACCGGGAGATGTCCGACGGAAGCATCACGGCGCACAAGGACCGGAAGAACCTCCTCAGCGGATCATCCGACGGAAGAATCGAAGGCAAGACCCCCGACTTGCCACAGTCGTCGTCGTCGCAAAAGAGAAGGGAAAGTCCGAGGAGCCGCGTGGCTGCGGAGGACGGCTCCACCAAGCCACCCGCCGCCCGAGATACTTCCAGTGTTCAGTCATCAGTGAGACAAGCGCAGGCGAAGAATCCGACGACGGTGAGACCAGCCATGCAGTTGGATCTGTTAAACGCAAACGACGTGAAGTCACAGAGGACGAAAGCAGACGAAGCTGTCGACGGCAACCGGTCGGAACCGGTTTTCACTCAAGAGGGAGAGCCGCCACCTGGTGGCGACATCAGCGAGTACAGCACGTCGCTCGACCGTCTCAACTGCAGTCTGTCGGAACTCCAGGGCGAGATCATGCGACTCTCGCTGCAGCAGGATCAGATCAAGAGTCTTGTTGGAACGGATCTCGATCCATCCATCCCGACGTCAAAGTCCTACACAACGATCCCGATCACGTCATCGCAGGCCTCAAAGGAACAGTTCTACCTGTTTCCAAGAAATACGGTCGTTGACTCGAGCGCCGTGAAGCGGTCAACGGCATCCAATGCGTATGGGTCAACGGTATCTAATGCTTATGGGTCAACGGTATCCAGTGCCTACGGGTCAACGGCGTCGAGTATGTATGGGTCAACGGCGTCCAGTCTCTACGGGTCGGCCGTCTCAAGCGTATCGGCTTCTTCGCCAGTTGCGAAGACGTACGCGCCGCCCATGGGCGCGAGCGCGTTAGCGGCGCCCCATGGGAGTGCGTATCCCGGTCCCATGCCTCCACTCTATGCAAACCTCCAGGGTCCCTATCCGCACTACTTTCCTCCGCCACACCAGGCAGCCCCGTACGCCGGTGGCCACTACTCCATGCCCCTCAATGCTCCCCCGGTGTCGTCCTACCCCGGCCAGCATCTCCACTATCCCGATCACCACGCTCCGGTGAATTACCCACCCCCGGGCGTCGGGATCTACCCCGGCGCCTGGCAACCACCTCTTCACCACAATTCGATCGTTGGCGATGCCAGTCGCTCTCCCAGACCCTCAGCCTCCGTATCATCCGACGGCATCCAGCATCACTCAGACTCTCCAGCGTTCCACCCAGCGCCCCCGCAAGGTCGCTCCACCACTCCGAAGACGCCCCAGCCGGTCCTCGCCGCCCCGTACAGCCTTCACCACTCCGACCCCGTCAGCTACGATCCCTCACCGCGGTCGCTTCTCCCTGCCTCATCAACATCCCTCCCGTCACCCTCTACTTCAGTCGCTGCTCTTTCCCCATCCTCACCATCTCCTCCAGGATCGTCTCACATTCCCTCAGTCCAAGACGAAGCGCTGCCGGCGCCAAATCCGGCGCCAAGCGAAGCGTTCTTCATGGTCCTCGACTCGGATCTACCACGGCGACCGAAACCGGTCCTTGGTACGAACTACCGCAAGAAGGACGGGGATGTTGTTTCCAGCGCTGGACGTCCGAATTCCATGCCCCCCGGGCTCGAGTCTTCTCCGTCTCCGGTCACCGTGGTAACGACTGCTGAAGTTGCTAAGTTGCCCGTCGTCGTGGCAACGGTTGCCTCGGAGATGCCAGCAACGGACGCTAATCAGTCGTTGGGATTTGTTGTCGGTGAAGAAGAGAACTGTCTGGATGAGGTAGTTTTCCATGTGATCATTCCAGATGGTAGAACTATTGGCGCCTTACTGGCAATGCTAACATGTCTCATTCGTGCTTCATTCGTTTATTCGTTCACTCAGTCATTCCTCAGTCATTCACTCGTTCATTCACTCATTCATTCACTCAGTCATTCACTCATTCATTCGTTCATTCACTCATTTATTCACTCATTCATTCACTCATTCTTTCGTTCAATTCATTCATTCATTCTTGTGTTCAATTCATTCATTCATTCATTCTTGCAATGTAATTTGTGTACCTCACCTGGTGTCAAATGCAAGCACTTTCTAACGGTTGGATTTTCCTAACTCTCACTTAAAAGGCTGGTGGTGGTATTTGCAGTTTAACGTCACTGTGTGGTAACAAAGACCATTAGCGATGCCCTCCTCCTCTATCCAGGCTTGGGACTGGCACTGGCAGAGTGCAACCAGTGACGGAGTTCACTTAAAAGGCTCATATTCAGATCTGTTAGTCAGTCAGTCACTGGTACAGCACCTTTGCTGGTTACCGTAAAAATTGGATGAATCATTTATTGTGCTCATACTTACAACTCTGCCAATGCCTGTATTAATGCTGTGCTGATAGTGCCAGACTCAAGCCTGGATAAAGGAGGCGGATGAGGCTAATTATTTTTGTAATTACAGTTTTTGTTTACAACCAATTGATGTTTGTACATAAAAAAGTAGATCCAATGATCTGCTGTATAAAATTAGATAAGATAGGTCTACACTGAATAAGTCTGAATTGATCAGTGCTTTTGCCATCTGCTCAATTGAAATTGTTTAAAAGATCTTAGTCCTCTCAACCAATGCATCTTTTTATATATTTTTTACATTACACCACTGTTTGCACGCTGGCAGTGCCAGTCCCAAGCCTAGGTAAAGGGAGGGAGATGCTTATTATCTTTGTTATCACGCAATGTCGTTTTAATAAACTTAAAATACTGCTATTTTTATGCATCTTTTGTAATATTTAGTTGTTTATGGGTGACTTTATTATCTGCTATTGTTTTTGCTGATTTAAAATTTGTTTATGTCATAATTTTGTATGTACTAATATAATGCATGTGTAGTTGTGTACTTGTCAGATGCAAATAAAGGCTGAGCCTACTTAGGGATCTGTTCATTTATGAAGCACGCAGTGAGGAGAGGGGGTCATATTATTGTGGCGATTTGCGTATGGGTGCGCATGGCGGGGAGGGGTCATAACAAAATGTAAATTTCTAATTTTGATGTCCATATGTTACTATTTATAGCTTTCCATTATCCTATATACCGTAGTCATCCTGAAGGCATTTTATTACATTATAATTAAATTCTGTTAAGATGTGTGTGAGCAATTGTTATAGCGCCCCTTCAAGATTTCTACTCAGATCTAAACAGTTAAGAAAGTTTTGCCGGTAAATATGTTTAACGCAAATAAATAGTTGCCGGTGGTAAAATAAGTGCTGTATGTATAATTATATATGACTTTGGCTTATTACCTTTTGTAGGGGCGGGGTTGAGAAGCTTTTTTGTCAGTGCATATGGGGGGGGTGGATTCCGCAAAATGTAATAATTGCAATGTCAGGATTGGGAGGGGCCGAAAATACAATTTTTTCCATGTGTTATTATGTGGACGATATGGTTGGGCCATATAACTTGCTTCTAAAGAAGTTGTTGTATAATTAGAGCAACTTTCTACAATGGACGGCATTATGAGTTGCTTTAAAGTAGGATCTTGTTACATTGAAATAATTATATATACCAGATGATGGATTGTTCTGTGATGGGTTTTGTTGCCAGCTGCTGCAACAGGAGGTTGAGAAGAAGCGCCAGAGGCTGGCGGAGCTGCATCAGAAGAGGCGCGATGATCTCGAGATGAAGAAGCAGAAGATCGAGGAGGAACAGCAGGCGAAACGCGAGGTCCTTCGGTAAGTTCAACCGATCAACCGGCTGTACCATCATCCGTCTGGAACTACCTTCCTTTTATCTTCCTTCACTTCAGACCTCTTCTAACTATCCTCCCAAAGGTGACGTGGCCTTCCCTTCAGGAGATGACTGTGGTTGAATGAGCTGTGGGACGTTATGGACACCTTGCATGGCTGCCAGACAGTTGGATTCAACTCTTGTAGTAAACTTGTGATCATCTGTTCATACTGTGAATTTTAATGATACTGTTGTGTGTCTGTTTGAAATTGAGTGAGGATTGCTATTTTTATTATGGTTATTGTTAGTATTATTATGGTTATTGTTAGTATTATTATGGATATTGTTAGTATTATTATACTTATTGTTAGTATTATTATGGGTATTGTCAGTATTGTTATGGTTATTGTTAGTATTATTATGGTTATTAATATTATTATAGTTATTGCGTGGGGCGCGGTGGTGTAGTGGTGGTGTCGTTGCCTTGAAGCCGGAAGGTTCGAGGTTCGAATCCACCTCAAGTCGCCGCGTATAGGGACCTTGGGCAAGTACTTCACTCGCAATTGCTCAGCGCTTCGGCGTGAAACTCCGATGCAGTGTCCGCTCTGCAGTCGGGAGCGCCTCTGAGTAGAGAGATTGAAGGGGTGCTATAACAAGTGCGCATACAAAACAAACAAAACAAGTATTATTATGGTTATTGTCAGTATTATTATGGTTATTATTATTATTATTAATTTAAAAGTTGCAGTTGTATTATTAATTATTATTATTAGTACGGTAGTAGTAGTATTGTGATCTGCATGTTAGTAACATGTAATGCCAATTTGTCATTTAGTCAATGAAGTTACTGAGGACCATTTTGAGCTGTTGTTTGAACTCTTTTGACCTATAAATAATAGTTCGGTGAGTTTGGCATTTCTTGATTGTCTCTTATCTCTTCAATCAACCAATCAGTTTCTTTGATAGCAATCAAATTGTTGCGTGATCACAATACTCTCATCTGTTTTGACATCTCACTGTCTGCTTTGGCCATTCTTAGTGAGTTCTTGGCTTGTTTTAAATGTCTTTGGGTTATTTTGATCAATTTCAGTCTGTTTGGTCTGTTTTCATGCATTTTGATCTGTTCTGTTGTGATCTCTCTTGCTGTATTCTGTTTTGAAAAATCTTTTTATGTTCTACTTATCTGTTTGCTTTGTTCTGTTTTTGATATATTTGAGTCTGTTCTGTTTTTAGCAAAGTCTTGATCTGCTCTGTTTTGATCTAGTTTGCTATGTTATCATATAATTTCTTATGTATGATATATTTTCATCTATTCTATTTTGGTCTATTTTCAATGATTATTATTGGTCTACTATTCATTTATTTCAGCAGATTTTTCTCTGATTTAATTGAACGTGCATACGAAGCCATATCTATGTCCTTTAACGTACAGTTGTACATATTAGGTACATGCGTATGTACATACATTTACACATGCGACATGCGTGCATATATGTTTTAGCGTAAAGCAGGAGAAGACCGACCAGAAGAAAGCTGATGATAAGGCGCGACGTGAAGCCATATTCCAGAATTATCTGCAGCGGAAAGCGGAAGAGGACGGCTCGGAGGACGATGTAAGACCCGCCTCCCACGCGAGCAGCAAGCGTCAGAACGCGGCCAAAGCGAAGACGCCACGGCCAAAGAGTCAGCCTCCACCCGGGTCAGGGGTCAATCTGAATGAGGAGTCAAGGTCGTACAACACTCCGGGTTCCGTTGGGAGCCAACTGACGGATCCACGGACAGCAAGTCCCGCATCTGATCTCTCCAAGAGTCAGTGTACAATCATTGCATAGCATATCGCATCGTATTGTATTTTAATCATCTATAAAGCGCCTCTGGAAGTGGGAACCGTTCAGAGGCGCTCCCAGTGCAAAAGACCCCATGAGGAGAAGCAGGTTTTTGGAAGAGTGATGAAAGAAAAGAGACTGCCAGACAGAAGAGTAGAGCGAACGGAAGGAGAAAGTGCGTTCCAAGGAGAAGGACCAAATGAGGCAAATGATCGAGACTGAGTCATAGCAGTTCTAGAGCAAGTGACCAAGAGGTCAAATGTTTACAGTTAATTGTAAATTGTTTAAATTTTTGCCAGTTTCATTTTTAAACTGTCAGAATTTTTACAGCTGCATTTTTAAATTGTCACAGTTTTTTTGCAGTTTCATTCTAAGTGGTCGGAATTTTTACAGCTGCATTTTTTAATTGTCACAGTTTTTTGCAGTTTCGTTTTAAGTGGTCGCAATTTTTACAGAACACATTTTTAAATTGTCAGAATTTTTGCCAACTGCCTAATCAAATGCGTATCTTCTTTTGCCTAATACCTAAATTGTAAACTTCATTCATTAATTTTCGTAAAGTAAGTCGGGTATGTTCTGCAGAAGTAACTCTTTGTTCTTATTACGACAACCGCTGCAGGCAGTGAACGGCTGAACATTTTGGCAAACTTTGAACAGCTTGAAGCACGCTTGGCAAGTCTTGGCCAGCGGACGCCAGCATCACTCGCAGGTACGCTTGATTCTTCTGCGGTTCCAGTGGCATCTGCCCCACCTTTAATAAGAAAATACCCCACCCCATTGTGAGGTCAATTGCATTTATAAGCTATTGTTTTGTGGGACATGTTATTGAATTTAAACAGCATTAACCCGAGTTTATGTTCAGGCCCCATTTCAACCCCAGTTTATGTCCAATTACCAAATTTCAACCCCAGTTTATGTCCAATTACCCCATTTCAACCCCAGTTTATGTCCAATTACCCATTTCAGCTCCACTTTTGTCGAAACCCGATTTCAACCCCAGTTTATGTCCCCAACCCCTCTTCAACTCCAATTTATGTTTATCGGGCACCTACTGAAATCGTCTGTGACGGAGTTTGTAGCAGCATTGTTTTTATTTATCATACCTAGAACCGTGCTCTAAAAGATCAGCTTTATGGCAAGGTTATTGAAGTATGGCATGGTTATTGAAGTTTAACCTGATTTGAAGCAATTGCTTCACATTTAGCATGATATGTACGTACAGGTCTATGTTTTGGCAGTTGTCGAATTTTGGACCACTTTTTTTGCATTTAATCCCATTTCAGCATATGTTTATAGGACATTTGATTTAACACTTTGAAGACAAGATTGTACTTGAAGTGATTGGGAAAATCAGTGATGCAGGTCGCAGTTAAAGCATTAATGCAACTTGGACTCATGTTTTTTGGCATTTGAACTCAATTTGGACTTATGCTTCATGGCATTTGTGCTGTGTTCTTAATTAAATAATGGTGTTTAATTTTTTTTAAACTGATTTTGACGTTTCAGCTGTTAATAAATTTTCAAGTTGGCTGTTTAAGAATTTTGAAATTTAGGCATCTAAGCCGCTTTGGTAATCCAGTACTTACATTGAAACAGTTAATGAATTTTAATTGACACTTGTTCTCTGAATTTAAGTTGACATCTAACTTGCTTCTGAACTTTTAACCTAGTTACTGATATTTGACCTATTTTTATCTGCGACCTTTGACCTGTTTAGATCGAGTTCCACGCTTCGTCAGCTCAAGCAGCGACGGAGGCAGTGACGCAGGAGGGGTCGTCGGTGGCAACCAGTTGCCTGACAACTATGCAGGTTGCATTGATTATAGGATTATAATGATTATTATGTGAATTGATTAATACATAAATTATCTAATATTGATGTTGATTAATTGTGATAGTGTAGTCTGTTTGTGATGTGAATAAATTATGATAATGCTTGACTAATGAGAATGTGAATAAATTATGATAATGCTTGACTAATGAGAATGTGAATAAATTATGATAATGCTTGACTAATGAGAATGTGAATAAATTATGATAATGCTTGACTAATGAGAATGTGAATAAATTATGATAATGCTTGACTAATGAGAATGTGAATAAATTATGATAATGCTTGACTAATGAGAATGTGAATAAATTATGATAATGCTTGATTAATGAGAATGTGAATAAATAATGATAATACTTGACTAATGAGAATGTGAATAAATTATGATAATGCTTGACTAATGTGAATGTGAATAAATTATGATAATGCTTGACTAACATTTGAGAATGTGAATAAATTATGATAATACTTGACTAATGAGAATGTGAATAAATAATGATGATACTTGATTAATGAGAATGTGAATAAATAAGGATAATACTTGACTAATGAGAATGTGAATAAATTATGATAATGCTTGACTAATGGGAATGTGAATAAATTATGATAATGCTTGACTATTGAGAATGTGAATAAATTATGATAATGCTTGACTAATGAGAATGTGAATAAATTATGATAATGCTTGACTAATGAGAATGTGAATAAATTATGATAATATTTGCGTGTAAATTATTTGTGAATTTGTGCATTAATTATGATCCATTCACGCCCCATCTTGAGAGATTTACTCAGAAGCACTTCCAGCCCGGCCACGATGAAAGCAAAAGACTTGAGAGATATATGAAGCAAAGTTTGACAGATTAGATGTAAAAAAATGCAGCGTTGAAGGGTGCGACTTTAATGTGCATTTATTGACAACAATTTAGTAATAAAGTATTCATTCATTCAGAGAATTTATATGGCACCTATTCAAGAGACCTACTCAGAGGCGCTCCCAGCCCAGCCACAGCTGATAATAGTCTAATATAATGACTAAATTATGATCGTATCCACCTAATTTAATATTTGCATTAATAATTACGATGATGTTCGTCTAGGAATGCACGTGTAAACTATGATAATGTCCACCAACTATGATATTTGCACTTTAAGACTACATACCGTAGTCTTAACGTGACAATGTGCATAAACTATAATGTTGTGTACTAATAATAATTTAACAGTCTGCTTAAATTATTATAATGTCGTCTAATTTTAGCATGCACATAAATTATGGTAATGCAGTCTATTGATAATGTTCATGCATGTTATGTGCATGCACATAAATTATGATGATGCAATCTAATAATCACATGCACATAAATTATGATAATACAATGTAATAATTACATGCACATAAATTATGATAATACAATTTTACATGTGCATAAATTATGATGATGCAATCTAATAATTGCATGCACATAAATTATGATGATACAATCTAATAATTAAATGCACATAAATTATGATAATGCAATCTAATAATTACATGCGCATATATTATGATAATGTTGTCTAATTCATTCATTCATTCGGACATTTATATAGCGCTCCTTCAAGAAAAACTACTCAGAAGCTCTCCCAACTCCAGCGCGCACAAAAAGAACAGTTTTAAGTTTAGTAAGGAAGGATCCTGGTAGAGTCCCAGGGTGTAGGCATAGCTCAAAAGGAAGGCCATTCCAGACCACTGGTCCAACCACAGAAAAGGCTCGATCCTTCATAATAATGATAGTAACATGCACAATTGCACATAAATTATGATAATGCCCGTCTAATCATGCACGGCTCTGCGTACTTGCGTAGGTCCGAAGCTGTTTGTGAAGCCAAGTCAGAAGTCGAATCGCCACATCATCATCAACGCGATGAAGGATTGCTGTCTGGCTGGACTCGTCAACCAGGACGCCAAGAACAAAGTCCTTGAGGTGAGCAGAGGAATCTGGATGGCATCAGAGAACATTTCCTTGGGCAGATCTTATCTAGTTCCTTTTACAGTCTTTTCTGCTGGAACAATTAGTTCCTGTAGGAGAGAGATTGGTCGTTAAACATGGGTACAAGCACACACACACACACACATATGGAAACACGCACTTGCAGACACATATACAAGCCCACAGACAAATGCACATACATACAGATTCACACACACACACACACACAAATACACATACATGCAGAGACACTTGTACTTATGTATATAGACAGTTTAGACACACATATATACAGAGACACATATATATGGAAGCATACGCATATACAAACACCCACGCACAAACACACATACATTATATCACACTCATACAAACACACACACAAGCATGCCTACAGCATACATTCACGCCATGGTCCAACCAATCTCCCAATGTTACACTTGCAGGAGATAAACAAGTCGGAGTCGAAGCACTTCATCATTCTCTTCCGCGATGCTGGAATGCAATACCGAGGCCTTTACACGTACAACCCCGACCGCGAGGATGTCTTCAAGATCCACGGAGTCGGACCGATCCGGTTGCTCGACAAAATGATGGAGAAATTCTACAAGTTAGTACGCAGAGCTCTAGACTAAGGATCTTCGTTTGGATGACCCCTCTGACTAGATGCAGCGCACGTTAATGAACTGGTAGCCTGCACTTTAGATTTAGATTGGCACTCTCGAAATGTAAAGATTGCGATAAATATTTGTTGATTTTAGTTATTTATTCCACTTACCTTAAATCCATTCTTCTCATTCATTCACCTCAATTAATCAATCGGTGACTCAGCTTTGTCACTTTTCTGATCAGTTATCTTGTACCGTGGTCTTGAATTTTTTTACCCTGGTCTTGAATTTTTTACATTTTACCTTGGTCTTGAATTTTTTACATTTTACCTTGGTCTTGAATTTTTTACATTTTACCTTGGTCTTTAATTTTTTACCTTGTTCTTGAATTTTTTTACATTTTACCTTGGTCTTTAATTTTTTACCTTGTTCTTGAATTTTTTTACATTTTACCTTGGTCGTGAATTTTGTTGCCTTTTACCTTGGTCTTGAATTTTTTTACATTTTACCTTGCTTTTATTTTGTTTTTTACCTTTTACCTTGGTCGTGAATTTTGTTGCCTTTTACCTTGGTCTTAATGTTTTTACATTTTACCTTGGTCGTGAATTTTGTTGCCTTTTACCTTGGTCTTGAATTTTTTTACATTTTACCTTGCTTTTATTTTTTTTTTACCTTTTACCTTGGTCTTGAATTTTGTTGCCTTTTACCTTGGTCTTAATGTTTTTACCTTTTACCTTGGTCTTGAATTTTGTTGCCTTTTACCTTGGTCTTAATGTTTTTACATTTTACCTTGGTCGTGAATTTTGTTGCCTTTTACCTTGGTCCTAATATTTTTACATTTTACCTTGGTCGTGAATTTTGTTGCCATTTACCTTGTTCTTGAATTTTTTACATTTTACCTTGGTCTTGAATCTTTGCCTTTTACCTTGGTCTTGTGATTTGTCACTTACCTTTTACGTTGTTGTTTGTCAGGTACAATTCCGGAGCAAAGAACTTCAGCGAGGTGACGTCAACAAAGCATCTCTCTGCAACGATAGATGCAGTCGCCATCCTCGGCTCCCTCTGGCAAAAGAAGCCCCCCACTGGCGCCCAGGCACAGCAGGGCAAGAGACCAGTCTAGGCCGTCAAGTAGTCCGCGCTCTCGCCTCCTTGTGAATTTCCTTGTGATCTGCTTCCAAGCTCCTCTCGTACGCGAAACCGGTCGTCAAATAGTTGCACTGTTTTCTAGCTTCTTGTCTGTTTAGTTGGGCTTTGCAATCGATTTTCTGCCACAAGAAAAGTTTTGCGTATTTGATAGAAGACGGTTGACTAGATTCGAGAGCTGCTCTTGATTGGTTGACTTTCGTTGACGTCAGATGAGTGTAAGTTATCTAGTTACCGTTGTCAGTGTGGTTGACCTGTGATTTCAGTGTGGTTAACCTTTGCTGGCAGTGTGGTTGACCTGTGATGGCAGGGTGGTTGACCTGTGATGTCAGTTAGTTGGCAGTTTGATTGGCCTATGTTGGCATATGGTTGACCTGTGCTCACAGATGTGACGGTTGGTTCAGTTGTGGTTGATGTGCGTTGCTAGTCTCGATTGGATGATATGTAAGAGTAGAATCTTGGGTGTTTTTGTTGACTGAGGTTGACATACGCTGGTTGTGACTGATTGCCTCATTATGGGGGTCGACGGTTGACCTGGCTAAAGTTGTTGGATTGTTGGCAGTTTTTGACAGGTGTGATTTAATAGTTGACGTGTGGTTGGCGAAGGTTTGTGACGGGTTAACGTGAACGTTTTAAATGCGTAGACAACGTTGGCGCTGTTTTATGTGTAAGCTGTTGCTTCGACCGTTGTTTCGTGTGTTGCACAACGTCACATGTTTGTCGTGTTGCCGTCACGTGTCTCTTACGTGCTGAGAATGTTTTTGCTCTTAACTGTAAATATTGGTTGTCTTCTGCAATGTTATGTCACAGCTGTCGTTACGATTACGCATATTGAGGTGTAACAGTGAGACTGTAATTGGTACCACTGCATTCATTTGTGAAACAACACAGGCGGAATGTTGGTCCCACATGTTTTTTGGTCCCATGTTGGAACAAGCTTGCTTTCATGTGTTAGCATGCCAGTTTATGTAGAGATGGGGCTTATTTAAGAGCTTTGAATCTTGGGTTAGCACGGGTAACTGTAGTGATCTCACCCATACATTCATTAAAAATGATCGGGGGCAAGACCATATGGGCGCTATGGGATCCTAAATTGCAGCGGTGGTGTAGGATCTCTACTGATTAATTCGTTGAAAAAAAACAGTGATACGTGACAGCTTTCTAAAGAATATACAGTTATCTTTGACTTCGTACTATCTTTGGTTGTAGGGCGCTAAAGTAAACTCTGCTGTTTTGAACACTTGTATGTGTGTGTTATGTTGCGAATAGGATGGAAAACAATTTCAGCGGTGTTGGAAAAATGCTTGAATTTCTTACACTCGAATACTTTTGATCAATTTCTGAAGAATAGTCTGCAATTTCTGTTGAGATTTGAACAGTTAGAATAGAATAGAATAGTCTTTATTTATGAACGAATTGCAAACTGCACTTTGACCTAAGAAAGTCTGAAAAGTATGCTACTACTACTTAGCTCAAGTACTGTGAAAGAATTAGTTGTATCGTAGAGATTTGCGATAACCTGCTTGATTATATAAACGTGAATTCTGGTTTAACTCTGTAACCAAATTTTATTTATTGTCATAAGTTGTAATAAGACCTGTTGTTGAAAGCAGCATTATATATTATATTACATGACTTTCAATGATACATGGTGATTTTTCTCATGTATATCAACCAGCTGTGTGTACCAATGGAGCGGGACTTCGATACCAACGGGGTGGGACTTGGATACCAACGGGGTGGGACTTGGATACCAATGGGGCGGAGCTTGGATACCAATGGGGCAGAGCTTGGGGAACGATCTCTCGTAGTTGCCAGAAATGATGGGTTTGACATTTTTTATGTAATTGGAGATTTGTTCTCCAATTCCAGGGCAGGGAGGATAGACTCTACTAATCTCAAATGTCCGCGTTCGACTTGTGACTGGATTAGATTAACGTTGCTAATCAGGATTTGATCATCCGCACATTTCATAGGACTCTGGTTCATTTCAGTTCATTTCAAGATGGGATGGGATGGGGGGTTGGTCTGACCTGCAAGTCTTCTGATGGTTATAACAAGGACTAATAATTTTAAAAAAATTAATCTCCTAACTTTAATGTCATTTCATCTGGTGGATGCTACGTAATGCGTGAATTGCTGTTAAAAAGTAATCACCAAGTTAGTTACTGTCTTTGTATGAGAATACGTCAGACGAGCTTTTTATTGCAATGAAATTAATTAATTTTGTTGCCACATTGGATTTTTTCATTGATATTTACGTCACGTTCAAAAAGATCAATCATTTTTCCGCTCACAATTTCATGTTATAATCTGGAAATTGCCATTTGACATTTGAAATAAGTAAAAATAGTAATATAAAATTACTCAAACAAGCCAAATATAAAACTGATTAGAGTTTTTATCAATTTTCAAGTAATTTTTAAAATTCGCCACTCTAATTTAAACTGGTCAAAATCTTTGACATTTGTACAACGAATTTGTACTAAAGTGCATGATGGAAAACTATTCCCTCTTGTTGTTATAGGGTTAAGCCACATCTGTGGCTTTGTTGTTTACAACCATTTTAGACCCCCTCCCTTAGGCATATTTAAGTTTTATCAACCCTATAATCTTGTTGTTGTAGAGCCAGGCGTAAATTGCCTTTTCCATCATGGTTTTTATTTTTGACAATTCTTTGGCACAGGTCGACTTTATTCATTGAGGTAGTACATTGCCTGTACAGGGTGTGCACTAAAATTATGACCTCATGGTACAGGGTGTGCTAAAATTCTGATCCTTTTATACAATTGTCTACTACAGCCTGTTATAGCTTGTAATTCTGAAATATAATAGAATGTTCGCAAGAGTTTGTATGGTTTAGTAGTTCGGAATTTGCAAGATGAATATTACGGTAATTGAAGTAAATTTTTGGCAAAATTTCCTCGTGAGCTAGTCGATAGGTTAGTCAGTGAGTGAGTAGGAAAGTGAGTTGATTATGGAGTCGAAATCTTTGTGCAATACGGATGATGATGTAGCATGTTATAAGGTTTATTTTTCTAGCTTTACAGTTACTCTTAATGGTTGTAATGCATTTACCATTTGTAAATTTACTAATCTGCTTGATTTGGGTATCATCATTGATGTGTGCTTCATTGTGCTCTAGCATGGTCTGTGATGTGGACCATGTTATCCGGTATTTGAACCATGCTAAGCTCTAATGTGGATTGGGATTAAGACCATGTTATGCTATGGTATGGTCTGGGGT
The DNA here is from genome assembly GCA_949752735.1 of Lumbricus terrestris. Lineage (NCBI taxonomy): Eukaryota > Metazoa > Annelida > Clitellata > Crassiclitellata > Lumbricidae > Lumbricus > Lumbricus terrestris. The sequence goes on along the minus strand of OX457038.1, from coordinate 5,423,494 downwards.
GTGGACCATGTTTTGCCATAAAATGGTCTGGGTGTGGACCACGTTATTCTATGATATGGTATAGAATATGGACCTTGTTAGTTATGGTATGGTCTGGAATGTGAACCAAGTTTTGCTGTAACATTATACATAGTCTGAGATGTGGACCATGCTATTGGATATGCCATGATCTGGTCTAGGATGGTGACCTGACCACATTGCTCTGTAACATGGTCTGTGATTTGCATCATGTAATTTAACTAACTGAAGGTCATGTTCATGGACCTTATCATGAGCTATAATGTGGTCGGGCACGTTCACGAGAAATGTACTCAAGCTTTTGCATAGGACCGAGTGATAGTTGAATCCTGTTTTAAGGCATCTCTTTTTTTACTTAGTCGCAACGTGAGGATTATTATCTGGTGTACGATACTTAGAATCTCTGAATAGCGAGATTTTCTAATAATCAGCATGAGTGCATTTATAAGCGATCAGTAGATTTCCGATTTGCTGCACGGTTTTTGTAATAGATCGAAGTTTCAAGTATAGTTTGTCGTTTCAAGATTAGTTTACTGTGGCTGATCCATATAAGATTTGCAAAAATAATGAACTAAATTGAAAGGGATTCTTTAGTGGAGGAGTTGTGAACTTGTGGAAAAGTTGGAAGGATGACCATCTCAGGTGTAATGAATATGCTGAATATACACTATCGGTGGGAAGATGGTAGAAAAACGGTTGGCTAGAAATTTCGGAGTCTTCTGATAGTCATTTATAAACTGGCAGCTTAAAAATTCGTGAACATTTTAGAGATTGAGGGTGTGCTGAAAGTGACTGGGTAACCCTGCAGTTTGTTGTTGAAGTTGTGGTTAAGTGTTGGGAGGTCATATGGCATATGGGAAACTTAAAATATGTTTTATTGGTCTTTGGGAAACTTAAAATATGTTTTATTGGTCTATTAAACTAACATAAGGTCATTAAATTATGCTAAACTAGACTATGGTCTTTGAATTTTATTAAGCTAAGATGAGGTTGAATTCTATTATAACTAACATAAGGTCATTAAATTATGTTAAACTAACCTAAGATCGTTAAATTCTGCTAGACTAAAATAGGTTCGTTAAATATGTGAAAAAAATTAAGTTGTTAAAAATCTGAGAAATTAAACTAAGGTCATTATTTTTTTCGGATAAAGCACGGTCATTATAACTCTGAAGACGATGCTGAGGTCATTAAATTCTGGAACAATGGAATAAGATCATCAAAAAATCAGAGGAACTAAAAAAGCCCAATAGGTGTTTGGTCTGGGAACCCAGAAAACTCAGGAACTGCTTGGTATAGAAATACATGACTATCGATTGATGTATGTGCTTTTTAGATAGTGGGACTTAGTAAAGGCCTACTAATGCTAATAATAATAAAGATTATAATAATAATGATGATAATAATAATAAAGACACACTGAGGCACATATCCAAATGGTCATGAAAACCGGGACGAGGCCTGATTTCGCAGTGATTTTTCCCCTCTAACATAATTTTTGGTTTGTGGTGGATTATTTATAATAAATAATGATAATTTTAATAATAATAATAATATTGGCCTACGCCAGTGAATACAAAGTCTGCAGGCATATCTAGAGCTTCATTGTTGCATGCGAATCGTCAAACCTGACAATTTTTCGTTTAAGCTTTTACTAGTTTATATTTAATATTGCGTAGATGTTGCAGTGTTTTCGCCATCTGAAAAGAGTTGCAATGAGGTCGAAAATTTTGCAGATAATTACGAAAGAGCACAAAGACAGGTAAAAATCTAGCATGTTGCACATTATACAACTGACTACTAATGAGATTTTAGTTTCCTGTCCTCACAACATCCTTTCAATTACTTAACTAAGGGCTAGAAGGAGAGAGTGGGTTGAACCCCCAAACACCCAACAACTAAACAATTGTTGTATGTATGTGTAACTTGGTAGCTGACTGATTTTCTTTGAATTGGTCGTTTAAGAATTGATCTTTAACTTCTTGATCCATTCCGTGAGTTGTGCTTCGGAATAGTTTTCTTGTTTTGTTTTCAGTTTGTTTGCGTTCTAGAAATGCCTGAACTCGTGTTAATTGATGCGTGTAATATGCGTTAATTGATTAATTATCTTAATTAATTATCTTGCACTGTTGATTAATGATTATTGTGTTGTGTAGACTATTAAATGTATTCTGAACAGGAGGAGTCTTCTGTGAAAAGAGAGCAAGATTTCGTCATCTCGAAACGTCGAAAGCATTTTAGCGTCCCAAATTGCATAATTTTACACTGTAACCGGTTGCATTCTGTCAACCGGATTGTTGAATAACCGAAAATTATTATTATTATTTTTATTATTATTACTTAATCTATTGTAAAATGTCACATAGAAATAAGAGCATCAAGATGAAATTCCCTTAGTCCTTACATCATGATTGTGCTAGTATAGCCTATGTATTATTTCATGGTAGCGTTACCGTAGCCTACATGATTTCGTAGATGTTGAAACACCCAAAACACCTCCCTAGCTACGGCCTTGATAAAAATAGTTCTTGCACGCCAAGGTATAGGAGTCTGAATGATGAAAAATAATTATGCCACGCCGTGCGAATCATGGGCGGAGACCTAGGGTGGGGAACAGGGGGACGGTCCCCCAATGGCGGTGTTGGGGGGGACGACCCATGCATTTGTCCCCCAATCGTTGAGCGTCACGACTAAAAAGAAAAAAAGGTCAAACTTTTTTGGCGGCGAAAATAGAAAAGATGGAATTTTTTCGGCGACACTCAGAGCCGTTCGTCCGCCAAAAAAATTTGGCATCTTTCCGTCCCCCCAAGTCTCCGCCCGTGGTACGAATAGACCTATAGTTTGAACTATAAAGCAACAGATTACCCACGAGACCCCCGAAAGCTTTACGTACAGAGGTAAGGATTTCAAGCAGAAGGATAAGTTATTGTGAGAGGGTGGGAGAAACCATGACGCCAGGTGACGGGAAAGGACGGGGCGGAACTTGACGCGGAAGTGGAGGGAAGGAGAGATGGGAACTGGGAAGGAAGCGAGGATGGGGGAAGGTAGAGGCTGGGACAGGACGAAAGTGGAAATAAAGGGGGTGGGATGGGAGGGACTAGGGTCGTGCTTTTACTTGCAGCATAGGCCTACATAGAAAGCGAGGGATGGAAGTGCAAGGGATAAAAGGGGAAGTGTGAGAAGAACAGGGTTTGGAGGGGACGGGGCGGGCGAGAGTGCAGGGGAAAGAAGAGATTGAGAGGATGGAGGGGAAGAGGAGGGGTATTATGGGACGGGAGTGGAAGGGAAAGGAGGGTGGGACGAAGGGGAGGTGATATGTTTGAGGAGATGAGGGAAGACTGATTTTAATGTAGGTCGTACCATACTTGCAAGTTGCAGCATATTTAATTATTTTTAATTAGTGAAAACTCACGCCTCAGAAAAAAATCTGGACGAAGAAGGATAAATGTTATATAGCGTTCGTTATAAATGAACTTGTATTTTCCTTCAGACCAAAATTATGTTGACCATAGCTGCATATCAAGTGATTTTAAAGTAAACGGCCAAGCGATGGTTGTAAAATGTTTTGTGGGCCCTATATATCAGGCTGGTATACAGATGGAATTTTGGAAAGATACCCGCCATTCCGATCTCTCCAACCTCCCTCTCTCTCCATCTATATATATATATATATATAATATATATTATATATAAGTATATGTGTATATAATTATATGCATGTCTGTCTGCCAATTTAATTTGTTTGGCTTTTTTTCTGTCTGTCTTTTATTCGTCTATCTCCCCATTCTGTCTATTGCATATATATATATATATATATATATATATATATATATATATATATATATATATATATATATATATATCAGTTGTGTAATCTGTCTAATCGTCTATCTCTCTCTATTTATCAACATTGTATACGCCTACATGTTTTTCCATCTGCCTCTCCATCTGTCTCTCTGTCTGCAGGGAAGAAAATCTTTTTGTCTATTTCTCTGTCCGTATCTCCATCTGTCTGTATCTCCATCTGTCCGTATTTCCATCTGTATGTATCTCCATATGTCCGTATTTCCATCTGTCTGTATCTCCATCTGTCTGTATCTCTATCTGTCTGTATCTCCATCTGTCTGTATCTCCATCTGTCCGTATTTCCATCTGTATGTATCTCCATCTGTCTGTATCTCTATCTGTCTGTATCTCCATCTGTCTGTATCTCCATCTGTCCGTATTTCCATCTGTAGGTATCTCCATATGTCCGTATTTCCATCTGTATGTATCTCCATCTGTCTGTATCTCTATCTGTCTGTATCTCCATCTTTCTTGTATACGTATCTGTCTTTTTACTTTCTCTAACCGCACATGTCCCATCGATCCGTCTGTCTGTCGCGTCTGTCATCAGTCAGTAAGGAGTTTGAAACCGGTTTTCAGTCTCGAGTTGTAAGCCGCGGGAGAGAGTGCAAGCGCAGGTGTTCAAGCTCCTATGTATACAATGCATGAACCAAACACGACTCCAACACCACCACCACCACCACCACCACCCCCAGCAATTAATTTCTGTTTGTTACGTGCTATCCCAAGGTTCTGTCCTCACACCTAAAGCAGATAAAATTACCTGTAGATCTTGTGGAATTGTTGTATAGCACCGCTGTGCAGCGATGAGATATTTCACAATTACCGACGTAAGTGCGGCTTGTAATATGTATATTTATATAGTCGAATATTAGCGCTTTTTCTAAAAGGCGGTTAATAAACAAACGAGAATTTCACATAGACACATCGACGTATATTGGCGCATGCTATGTCCACTCAATATACATGTACGTCGATGCATAGATGATGATAGACACATATACATACACACAGACTGATATATTACGTAGGCCTATACAAACATATACAGACATACATACGTGCAAATATAAATTCAAATAAACGTACATGCATACATGCACAAACTAAATGAGCATTATCTAATATATATTTTGGTAAGTACTGTCTGTTTGTTTGTGTGTTAGCTATGCACGACCACAGTTTACAAGCAATCGACCCCAATCCTTCGCAGGGGGGTCGGGTTCGACCCGGCACTGGTCAATGGGGGGTCGGCGAATCTCTCCCACCATGGGGGCCAGGGTGGTGGTGCAAAAACCCTCATTTTCCCTGTTGGCCGTTTCCCTCAGAGGCTTATGACAGCATTTTTCTTTGGTCCCATACGTATAAAAGCAGCGATTGACACCGCTTTAGAGGTGTTTAAGGTCAGCGCTTTTGCCCGTCCGGATTTCACGGGTGACGTACCGGTGGAGGTCGGAGTGTGGTGGGGGTCAGGGAGGGAGAAAGGGAGGGAGGGATGGTGGGATAGAAGGAGGGACGGAGGGATGGATTGGCGGGGAACGGCCCAATTCTAAAAATTCCCGGGCAACGCCGGGTACCCCAGCCAGTAGCCTATAATTATGTACCTAGAGACCTAATATTTTACATATATATATATATAATATATATATATATATAGGCTACATGTACTGAGAAACTTAACAAAAACATTCAGACAAGCATACACACAGGAAGACATGCGCACAACATACATGCGTAGATAAAACACACACATGATATTGTTAGGCTATGCAATTACATAGATGCTTTCACACACGCAATACATTGCTACAATGACTACACGAATTGAACAAAAGCACACAATTTTTTATGTAGACACCGGAGCATGTGGCGCCCCTACAGCAGGCGACCTTTGCTCACAAAGACGCCAACGCAAAAATCAATTCTGACGTCACCGAGGCAGACGCTGCTCTACACACCGATGGCTAATCACCGGGACAACGACGACGACGACGCCTCCTAGCGTCGTTCACAGAAGGCTAATCGAAATGTCTCGTCCGTCGACCCTCGTACTCCATATCCGGGTCGTAGCTGAAGGCGGTCGTCCAGATGGCCGGTCGAGAGACAGGGGGGTGTCGAAGGCAGGGCGGGTCGACCAGGGTCCCCGTGGGCGGGCAGGCGGTCGACGAGGGGGAGCGTCGGTCGCCCTCGGTGGCCGCCCAGAAGCAGCGGCGACCCTGGAAGGGATCGAGAGCGTCCGCCTCACCGCAACGTAGGTTCACCATGCTGCCGTTGATATTGGTGATGAAGACGACAGAGTTCCGCTTCGGGGGGACCGCGTGCCCCGGACCGGAAGCGGCGGGAACGCGACGCACGTGCGGATGTCGGTCGCGTCGCGTTACAACTACTTCCGGTATCAGCGGCGACCTCTTGCGACGGGTTTCGTCAGAGTTTCTGCGATGTTCGCCAGCGGCGGCGGCTGCGCCTCGCGACACCTTGCGACTGGAGCCACGCGATGTTGGCGACACCTGCCGAGTGTGCGGATGACGTGACGACGCTAGCGCCACCTGTGCATGGCGGTCGGAGTGAGCGGCGGCGTGCAGCGCCTCCAGCGACGTGTTTCGGCGACTGCGTGAGGCGGTTGGCGACACCTGGTGGCGATTCTGTGGCGTCGACGTGGCGCGAGGCAATATGGCGGGCGGAAGTAGATTCCCGTTCGGCGGAAGTTGTTGCTGTTGCTGCTGTTGCTGTTGTTCCTGCTGTTCCTGTCGCTGCTCCAGGAGGAATTCCTGGACGTCGAGCTGGCGCCAGAGTTGGTCTTTCCGCGACCGGAACTTGCGAAGTCGTTTCCTGTGGAAGCGGATGAACGATGCGAGCATGAGTCCCAGGAGAAGCGCCGTCAGCGCCGTGTACGGCAGCCACAGCAAGACGACGGGAATTCCCCCTGCCGTCGCCCAATCAGAGGCGTCGTCCGTCTCCTTGGTGATCGGGGGTGTCGGTCCCGCGGGTCCTGCGGCGCGGGGGTCGGCACCCGTGTCGTTGCGTCGTGGACCCGTCACCGCCAGGCTTGTTGATGACGATGAAGCAGGCTTCGAAGCGGACGCGGACGGGTTCTGATGCCGGGTGCCTCGCATTATGGCCGCCGCCGGTGTGAGGGGAAATCAGGACCGCGGCCGGAAACAGTTCCGATTTATGCTTAGTACCGAGCAGCTGTGTTCTAAAGTGCCTCCCATCCAACCCTTAGACCTGCACATATAGACAACCACGCGATAGAACATCGGTGGCAGTGGGCGACTGTTCATGAAGAAGTTGCTTAGCGTCCATTATTCATTCAGCTACAGCGGATGTGAATGCCTCACGTGACGAGGACTTGAAAATTTCTGTATAGTAAACATAGAATTATGTTCCGCAGACTATGTTTGCGTCAGAAACACCTGCTCCTTGGCTTTCCACTTATGAACATCAATCATATTATGAATACTGTCACTGCACATACTCTGGCAGTGCCAATCCCGAGCCTGAATAGAGGAGCAGGGAGACTACAGCGGCAATTACATTGTGGGCCATAAAAAATAATCCCCTAAGTTGTTTCCAATATCCTGGCCAGAAGTAGGCCTAAGGCAATTCATATTTACTTCAAATGAACAAATTTCATAAAAATATTTCAAACAGAACAAAAGTTGTAGCACTTTTAGTGAGACCACCCACTGTTTTTTGACGATTCAAAACATGACGTAAGAAAAAAATACAAAAACGCGATTCTATTAAGTCATATCTCAAAATAATAATACTGTTATCAAATGAACTTAATAGTGCTTCGCAGCTTGCGCTCAATGTGTCCACCATCAGTGCCCACGCTTTCTCTGAGTATCTTTGTAGAGTTCTTCATGGCTTTGTTGAAGACATTGTGTTCCAGAGTTAAGTCATCCCATATCACCTCCAATGTGACCATCGATTCTCTTATTGCTCTTGATTTTGGTCGCAGAATGTTGTATTTCTTCAGCATAGCTCTCCACACTTGATAGTCCATCGGGATCCGGAGATTTGGAGGTCAATGCCTCTTCTCAATGAAAACAGGACAATAATAATTTATTGACATTGAGCCGATCTCCTTTCATTAACGGCTTAGATCATGACTCTCAACAACTCTTAGGCCTAATTTCTGTGCTCTCACTTTTTATCAGAGTAAGCGGTGACTATAGGACCTTGTTAAGTGTCTGGATGCACATTTTTCTGTAATTGACACCTTGACCATTTTCATTGTTAGATATTTCAATTTCGTTGTTTTAATAAAGAAATTAATAATCTGATACATTCCTTATTTACCAACTTGATCGTCATCCTTAGTGACTTCACAGGAACGTTCCTCTACGCTGTTTCTTTTCTAAATAATTACAATTAGGTTTATCTGGTAATATCAAGTTCATTTGATAACAATTCTCTGGTATAATTATGTCTTAATAAAATCACGGTGTTTGTTATTTTGTTGCGTCATGTTTTTGAATCGTCAAAGGCACAGTGGGTGGTCTGAGTCAAAGTGACATTACTCTTGTTCTGTTTGAAATAATTATGTTGATGAAAAGTAGCCAACTTCGCGCAAATATGAATTACTTTTAAGCCTCTAAAATTTCATTTAAAATTTCTTACTTCTGGCCAAGATGTTGGGGACAAACCTTAGGGCTACTTTTTAATGGCCCACCCTATAGATGCTATATATCTTCGTACAATGGAAACTGCAGGTATAAAATTTTGTCGCCAATGCAACAGAATGCTTTATAAAAGAACAGCTTCAAATTGGGCGGATTCGGAACTGTCATCGCCTCCGTACCAGTAATTGGTCACCACACCCACTCATGCCAACGCGTCAGCGCTGATGACTCCTGCGTAAAAGAAGAGATAACACCTATTTCTGAAGTGACTTCTAACCACACACACACACACACCCACACACACCCACACACACCCACACACACCCACACACACACACACACACACACACACACACACACACACACACACACACACACACACACACACACACAACCCACACTGAAAGAGGGAGACTGAAAGAGACCACAGCTCTAAAGGTGCTATACGAGTTGCAGTGCAATTGCATTCTGGTAGCATTGATTTATGCATATGAAAATGATATCAATGACGACGAAGGAAGACCAAATATTATTTGATCCTTCTTCGTCATCGTCAATAATCTTTTTTGGGATGAAGTTGGGACGTTGGTATGCAGAATAAAGGAAGATGGATCCTTGGCATGCAGAAGGAGGAGAGAAATTTGGCATGCAGAAGGGAGAGGGGACCTTGACATGGAGAATGGAGAGGGGTCATTAGAGATGCAGAAGGGATAGAGGACCTTGGCATGCAGAAAGGGGAGGGTACGCTGCATGGAAAAGGGAGAGGAGACCTTGGCATGCAGAAGGGAGAGGAGACCTTGGCATGCAGAAGGGGGAGAGAAATTTGGCATGCAGAAGGGAGAGGAGACCTTGACATGGAGAATGGAGAGGGGTCATTCAAGGGCGGATACAGAAATTTTCGAAGGGGGGGCCAAAGTCCTATGGAACTACTTTTGGGGGGGGCCACGTCTACTTTTCGAGCAAAATAGCTGGTCAAAAAAAAGAAATTTTTGAAATGGGGGGGCCATGGCCGGATTGGCCCCCCCCCTGGATCCGCCCCTGGGGTCATTAGATATGCAGAAGGGATAGAGGACCTTGGCATGCAGAAGGGGAGGGTACGCTGCATGGAAAAGGGAGAGGGGACCTTGACATGCAGAAGGGAGAGGAGACCTTGACATGCAGAAGGGAGAGGAGACCTTGACATGCAGAAGGGAGAGGGGACCTTGGCATGCAAAGAGCAAAGGGACCTTGCCATGGCATACACAAAGCAAAGAGACCTTGGCATGCGTGACTTAGGGAAGAGGGAACCTCGGCAATCAAAAGGCAAAGAGACCTTGGCATGCAACTGCCATCGCCAGCACAGACTTCTATGAAATAGAGCGCTTCAGACACCGCAGCAGACGATTCTCGGCTTCTCTGATTCTATGCCCAGCTTCTGTAGAAATTATTGCTAAACGTCTACTGTAACACTCTACAATGTGTGAATATTATCATCATCGCTCTGTCTTTCTCTGCTTGTGTCTATCTATCTCTCTATGTCTCTGACTCTGTCCGTCTGTCTGTCTGTCTGTCTGTCCGTCTGTCTGTCTGTAGAAGTAGTCATATAGTAATCGTCATCGCCATCATCATCATCCTCGTCGTCGTCGTCACTTATAATAGTGCTGCCACTGCTCCAACTACTACTAGGCCTACTACTGCTACTGCTGCTGCTCTTACTACTACTACTACTACTACTACTGCTGCTGCTGCTGCCGCTGCTGCCGCTGCTGCTGCTGCTGCTGCTACTGCTACTACTACTAAAACTACCACCACCACCACTGCCGATACTAATACTAATGCAAATTACGTTGTTGCTGCATAACCAGTATGCATGGTTTCCCTGCCCCTGGCTGTTATGGACTCTGCCAATCTGCAGTTGGATGCGCTTCAATGACCATGCTTGTTTTAAGTACCGTTCTCAATCGATCGCCCGTGACCGGAGGGGGTGGCAGCGGTTGCCAGACGGTCGGCTGTTCCAGACCGGCGGGGAAATCCCTTGAACCACAGCGTCCATGCAGTCCTCGCTGCTGCTGCTGAACAGAGGTAACCATGGTAACTGTACGCAGTGACACCTGTTGTCGACTGATGCATACTACTCCGATCGGATGAGACGAAGTGGTGAAAGCGGTGGCAGTTATGTACTTTGTGGATTAGTTGTTTATCGATAGATCAATCAGTCAATCAATCGATCAATCAATTTAATCGATCAATCAATCAATCAATCAATCAATCAACCAATCAGTCAATCAATCAATCAATCAATCAATCAATCAATCAACCAATCAATCGGTCAATCGATCAATCAATCAATCAATCGGTCAATCAATCAACCAATCAATCAATCAATCAATCGATCGATCAACCAATCAACCAATCAATCAGCCAATCAATCAATCAATCGATCGATCAACCAATCAACCAATCAATCAGCCAATCAATCAATCAATCGATCGATCAACCAATCAACCAATCAATCAGCCAATCAATCAATCAATCGATCGATCAACCAATCAACCAATCAGTCAGTCAGTAAATAAACAGATAAATAAATACATAAATAAATAGATCAGAGAATAAATCAATCGGCCAGTCAATAAAGAAATCAATCAAATCAGTCGATCAGGGAATCAATCAATTTTATATTCAATCCGTCAATTAATCAATATAGATTTCATACAATACAACTGTACTTTGACATTGCCCTCAGAAGACCACACAAGATTAAGTGACAGAACATCCGATGATACCGTATACTGAGCAATAGTGCATGAGTGAAGAACGTTATGAATCTCAAGGTCCCCACGATATAGCCTACCGTCACCGTCTCAGTGCTAGAGAAGTTTCGAACCCATACTCTACGCGCTACAGTTCGAGCACCCTAGCCATTCAGCCACCCTGCCCAACTATTGCACCGCTTAACGAAAACGCGAGGTTTTAGTCAGCTGAAACCAAAAGGAGAATTAATATACGAAATAAAGCTGAAACTCGCGGAACCGACCAAAACGATGTTGGAAACTAAAGCAACTTAAACTAATAACGAAAACATTGTAAATAGCATTTTAAACGTAGCCATGTAAATTTTATCCTGGGTAATGGCTGACTCCTTAGCAAAGAATGTATTAGAACTACCCGTGATTAATTCTATATAATCATTTGGAACTAGATAAAGTATTCTCAATAATTAAATCTTACGCGATATTATCGAAATGGCAGAAGTATAGTATAATTGTGACAGCAAGGGATTTCATTATAAGAGCATTTGCCCTAATGTAAATGCATACAGTAAATTTATGGATCCTAGTAGAAGAAAGGAGGTGCAAATCTCCAGATTAAGATTGGGTAAAGTTAATCTGAATGAGAGACATCTTTTAATGAAGAAACATGATGATGGATTGTGTGTATCTTGTAAAGTAAAATAAAATATAGGCCTAGATCATCTATAATTACATTGCAACAAAGAAAATATCTCCAATGCATTAAGAGATGTGTGTAAAGCTTACAAAATTAGAATGTAACATTAAAGCGTTGCTTGATGTGGGATGTTTACAGAGTTGAGTTTTTAGGATGGTAAGCCTTATTACCAAAGGAATGATTTTTGCTGGTTGTATTTTTGTTGTTATTGTAAACGAAGTCACTGAAATTTGGAGAGTGGCTTTACATTTCATGTAGAGTTTTATTTGTAGTAAAGCAACATCTAGGCCTATATGCTGTAAATATGCTAAAGGTTTTATTGTGTCAATGCTGTTTGTTTAATATGGTTCATTAGGCCTATATATAAAAAATTCACAACTTAAGTCAGAATCTGTATCAAAGATTGAATGTATAATAAATAACCGAATTGTCTTAAAAATTGAATTCCAGATTAAGAAATACCAGTACTTTAAATTTCACTGATTTTCAGATAAGTAACATAATGATAAAGAATAATTGTATTCAATGTTTATGTACATCTATAATACTCTTTGATTTTTCTGAATGAGTAAAACTTGAAAAATTGTAACAGATGAATAAAAAATATCATGAAATAATTAATGTAGGCCTAGGGCCTAAGCTATTGCAAGCGTGCAGCAAATGCTTTTTAGTAACACGGATAAATACATGTACATTATGAATGTTTTCAATTATAGTTGTTTTCATTTACAATTGATTGGAATATCGCATAATAATTTGTCTGAAGGGTCCGCTTTAAATATGTTTTGAGTTTGATGGAAACTATTAACTATGTTATTTAATACAATAATACAACGAACATTGGTGACTTTGTAGATGATGTTTCCACAACTTTAATTGATGGCGTTTGGAAACTGCATAGTTATGATTTTATGTTTTCATTGTTCTGTATATAATTTCATTTGTCGTCAACGACCATTGATGTCATATGACGACGTTAAATATTGGATTAAAAATTAGCATTGAAATTATTCTGTATTGCTATTATTTCAAAGTTGAACATCGTCCTATGACCTATGACATCAATGACCGTTGACGATAATGCATATAAAATTATACGATCTATAATAATTATAGTACGGCGGCATTTGCAGTTTAACGTCACCGTGTGGCAACAAAGACCATTAGCGACGCCCTCCTCCTATATCCAGGCTTGGGACTGGCACTGGCAGAGTGCAACCAGTGGCGGAGTTTAATTAGTACAAAGACATAATATGCTTTTAAAGAATACGAGACCATTAAAAAAGGTATCTCTTATCGTACCATTGAGGGCTGCGTGATTTTGTTGGTGCTAAATGGCATGACAAAATTTAATGGACACCTCTAGTTAAGGTCATGAAATTCTATAAAATCAAACATCGTAGCGTTCTTTAGCCAAAGATCATTTCCATCACACAGTGCCGTTAACTGCAACCACTACACTAAACATAATAATTACAGGCAAGTGCATGCGGATACAAACATTTCAAAACGGAGGCCAAAATTTTCTGCCTTGGGGCAGGTAAAAAATTGTCGTCTTGGCCGGCGAAAAATCTGATGGCATTTTTAAAGTCGTAGCCTACAGTGTTCTTAACCCACTGTACAGACCTCCTGTCCTCGTGTACGGACCTCGTGGGGAGTAGGAGGGACCTACGTAACTACTCAATGACGTACTCATGTGGGGTCACATCAACTTTCCGTGCCAGATTAGCTGGTAAAAACATAAGAAATTTCTAAATAGGGAGGCCATGGCCAGATTGGCCTCTGGATCCGCCCCTTGATAAAGGAGTTGAAACTGAAATAGCCTACTAACAATTATATAAGCATCACATAAACTTTCGTCTCAGCTTCGGTTCGATAAGCAGTGAAACGTGAAAATGAATCAAAGATTTGTTTGGACTCTGTTGACCTATACAGCAGCGTTTAAAGTGTAAAAAAGAAATACCTGGACGCCCCTCGCTTTTTCAGGTGTACTGGCCAAATAAGTGGCAGGACGTCGTAGAGATGTGAAAACAAGTGCCTGGACGCCGTCCATGACCGTCCTGCCACACTTTAAGCCCAAAAATATATCTAGCCTACTACTGTCTAATGGCTCACTCCGTATCTAACTTTCTACTGGATATTTAATGGTGTTACTTTGGTAAGAGTTTAATTTCTGGTGCCAAACTAGTCTTCATCTTTTTAATGGAGGTTATACCCTAAATCTAATGTCACTAATGGCACAAACATTTTCGCAATTTGTAGCCTACGTTTGATTTTATGTGGGTGCAGCATTGCGCGCATAGGCCTATATGTTGTTGGTCTATTACTGCTGTTGAGCTTAATTTATTGCAGAGAAGCGATAAGACATGAGCTATAGCCGTAAAACAGGGGAATGCCATTCCGTGTGGAGGGACCTATCACAGCAATGCTCAGCTCTGAGTCAAGGCAAACCGAAGACGAGGGAAACAGAGGTCAAGACTGTCGGTAGAACGCAAGGGGAGAACAGATGTCTCTGATCGAGACAGGCTTACACGCATATTTAGCCTATAGCCTATAGTCGGAGAGATATTTGGTGACCAAGTTGTGATTTGGAGAAGATGATGACGATCTTACGTTGGATCTGAGATGTGATAACGAGCTAATATAAGACTTCAGTCATTATAGATCTAAGAGAAAATGTGAGAAAATCGAGGTAGGCGTGCTGTGAGTCTAGCAGCTCAGCAGCGTTTAAGACTTACTGGAGGGGAGAGAGTCGTTATCTTATACGGAAATAAACAGAGGGGAAATCGTCATCAACGAACGAAATTTTCTTTGTTACATTGTTAGCTTTTGAAGTTGAACGACTGACTTATGTGACGTAAGGTCACAACGTCGTTGCTATTTACTACACTTTAATTAGACACCTAACTGGCGTGTGAACTGGCGGTATATATACATATAAAAACGCACCTTGTTTTATTCTCTGTCCTACAGATATATAGCTAGGCTAAGATTACTATTGGCGAATGGTTAACTACGTATCTAATAGATATTTCATAGTGTTACTTTGCTAAGAGTAAACTAGTCTCCATCTTTTAATAGAAAAAAGCTCGTGCTGTAATATGCCGAGCAAATTTCTGTCCAGGGTAGCGGCCTCTGTTGTCATAAACCCTGGTAAATCGGATCCATTCATCACCTTTGTTTCACTCTCAATGTTGCTTCCACTTTCTTGCTCGATTGAACCGGTGCCCACCCCCACCCCCAAAAAAATAGGGATTGGGGTGACCATAACAATGCAGAAACCAACATTGGATTATTTTCAGAAAAATCTTAGCATGACAATCTTTCTCCCTCCCTCCTTCTCCTCCCCACATACAAATCCCAAAACTCGGTCCTGTCTGAGATTACATGAAGGATGGTCCTGCCTTATTTTTGCTCGAATGCGTTTTCTCGCATCCTCAACAAACCGTCCCTTTCGGTTGTGGTTGGGTCGGGAGCGCTCCTGAGTAGAAACCTTCGAGTGGCTCTATAGAAATCTTTGTAATGAACATGCGAATTCTGTGCTTTGCAAACTGCACAAACATTAATACTTGTCCCCTCATTCTTCTCGTAAACATAATCTCTAACCTTCTAAAGCGCCACTCAAACAATCCAGGCACAGGACGCCATCTTATTAAGAAGCGCCATCTAGCCGTAATATATTATATGGCTGTCCAAAGTTAAGATGACCAATGAACGTTGACTCATTGACATACAACGTTAAGTCTGAACTTTTCAAACGCCGCATGGTCACAAACTGGGAGCGACTGTTACCATCTTTCTAAAGCTACTGACAGCCGGGCACCAAAGCAGAGTACGGTAACGAAACAGCAGCCAAGGGCGGATACAGAAATTTTCGAAAAGGGGGGGGCAAAATTTAGGGTCTTGTTGGTGGGACAAGGGAAAAATTCCGTTGCGCCGCCGAAAAAACTGATGACCTTTTTTTGTCATCGGCCAATTTTCCTGGAGAAGAAGATACCATTTCAACCGCTAAATCCAACGGGGGGGGGCCGCGTCCCGAACGATTTTCTAATAGGGGGCTTGATGTCCTGTTTTTCTCTCCCGCTACATTTATTTAATGGCTTGTTGAAACCAAATGGGGGGCCACGTCCCGTGCAATTTTTAAATGGGGGCCATGGCCGGATTGGCCCCCTGGATCCGCCCCTGACGGCAGCCATGGTCACACACTTCCTCTTATTGCTGTGCATAGCAGCACGTATACCCAGTAATAAGAATTGTAGAAAAACCGGGTAGACGTTAATTTATGTGGATTTGGGGAATGTAATGAAGACTTTACTGCAGGATCCTAAGAAGACCAGGAGTTTGAACCCTGCTAACTTCAAACGTGTCCGGAAATTCTCCACCTTGGGTCCAACTGTAATCTGTAGCTTTAGCCCTCATCCACATTCTGGGGTCCAGGAGGACCACAACCGTAGTCTATAATAATTGTCATAGGTGTAACTTTATTGGCTGCTTAGCAAAACTCCAAGATTTCATGAAAATTTAATTAATTCATCGATCAGTAACCGCATGCCTATAGGTATACATGTAGGTATATAATTTCACACAGGTAAAATTTAAACATTTCAATTGGGGTTCAGCTGGGCCCCACAAGTAGGCCTACAAATCTATTATAACCTAAACAAAATTAGATGCACAAACTTTTTTATTTTAAAAACGTTCGCGCATTTAGATATAGAGAAACTAATTATGGTAGACACCTCCCACGAAAATAGCTCAGAAGAGGGCGAGCTAATAATTATAATAGGCCTAATTGCGTGTTGGGGGGATCCAACCCTTTCGATCTGCTAGCTGAAGAAGTTGCAAATGGCGACAATATTCATGTGCCTTCCTTCTGGAATTGCCAGAGATGAGAAAGCAGCATCACAATAATATTATTAGAAGCACTTTACCTGTTTATACACCTATGATGGCGAAAACATGGGCGCCCGCACATAGGGGCAAGGGGGGGCACTTGCCCCCCCCTGGAAAATTGAAACCTATTTTTCTAACTACTATTTTTGGTGTCTAAGAAATTTCTTCCCATTGAAATACTAATGTTACGAATGATACACTTCAGTGAAAGTCAGAAATTTAAGTAATGAAATCTCTTTAGAAATAAAGAAGCTCTTAATTTTCTACCTTGCATTTTTTCAAGCTCTTGCTGAAAACGGTAACAATGACTTTTAACCCTCCCGTGTGTGCCCATACAAATAGTATTCCTATCGATTATGGCCTACTGGTCTGGAATCTCGCTGTAAGCTAATTAATGCAATTTTTCACAACTACGCAAAAATTAATTATCAATAAATTACACTAATGTACAAATTTGAAATTTATCAACAGCCCATTGATATTAAGTAATGGAGATCTACATAATCACCAGCGTTATATATGGAATCAAGTCTGCTTTAAGTCAGGCTGTATTTTGTCCATTTTGCATGCTACCAGCTAGTACAGAATTTAGGTAGGTCATGCTGTAGAGAAACTTGGATAATCGGCTCTGGTTATCACGCCTCGAGATTTTCTCCCAAAACCAACGTCTCATCTGTTCAAAAGAATAATTTATACCCCATTCTTCTGATCCTTGGGATCCTCCACCTTCCTAAACAACACCTGCATTAACATCCGACCCTCTGGATACAGGACTCGGACCTCTTTCTTGACTTCCCTTTCAACAGTCTGATGACTCGATGCAGCGCTTCTGAATAAGCTGGTGCCCTACAATTGACTTTGGAGTGGCACTTTAGAAGTTTAGAAATTACGAATAAAATATAGAAGTAACTTGATGGAGCACTTGCCCCTTTAAAACTGATAGGGCCTACCTGTCTTTCGTTCATTTATTCATTCATTCTTTAAACAGCGCCCCTTCAAAAACCTACTTTTTAACAATGTAGGCTACTTTTGATTTTTAATAAATTTCTTCGAACTATGAATCTATTCATATTGAAATGATATAGGTCTACACAAAATGAAACTGAGAAATATGCATTAAGAAACCTCTTTGAAAAATACCCATATTCTCACTTTCCAGCTTTGCAATTTTTGAGCTCTTGCGACTATTAAATTTAACCGTGACCAACTTAAAAATTTTGCCCCCCCCTGCAAAAATTTCTGCGGGCGCCCATGGGCGAAAACAATGGCCAATGAGACATAGTCAGAACCCCAGGGAGTTAAAGTCATCTCGAAATGAAATCTTAAACATTCAGATAATATACCAAGAAGTGGAATCCGGTTGCGTCTGCGACATATGCTACCAGTTCTCTCTCTCTCGACTGGTTGAAACACAGAGAGCTAAAAAAATTGTGGCCTCTGGCTCTCCGTGTAACATGCGATCAAGCGAATATCGAATATCGCAGTCAATCTTTACGGCCACAGTGTCCGTAAATCGCATCAAGATTCAAGACAATATTGCGTTTTCTTCTATAATCATATTTTAAAATATGATTTTATAAGACAAGTAACTTAAATGGGAAATTCGTTCAGTAATGGGTGGAAAAAGATTTATGAAATTTCTTATGCTGGAAGACTGTAGTCTCCAAATAAACCCTCCAGATGCTGCCATGGGGTCTATACAGGGTGCGCAAAAAAGACCCCCTAGTTTTTTGCCAATATCTTTACCAAAAGTGAGAATTTCGAAATGAAATTTTACGGACTTATAGACAATTCATATTTACACATCATGGCAAGATTTCATCCAAATATTTCAAACAGAACAAAAGTTATATCACTTTTAGTAAGGCAACACACCGTTTTCTGACGATTCAAAAACGTAACGCAACAAAAAGTAGCAACACACGATTTTATTAAGTCATATCTCACATAACAGTTTGGAAATGAACTTGATAGTGATTCACAACTTGTGTGCAATGTGCCCACCACCAGTGCCAAAACTTCTTTTGAGTCTCTATGCAGAGTTCTTGATGTCCCTGATGACGCGTTCCAAAGGCAAATCTTCCCATATCAACTACAATGCGCCCATCAATTCTCTTACTGCTCTTGGTTTTTGTAGCAGATTGGGATATTTCTCCAGCATAGCTCTCCACAATTGATTATCAATCCGTCCGGTTCAAATCCGGAGATTTGGGGCCATTGGCATTCTCAGTAAAACCAGAACAATCGACATATTGAGCCGATCTCCGTTCATTTACATCAAATCTCTTAAATCACAGCTTAACTCGTAGGCCTAATTTTTGCGCTCTCGCTGTTTATCAGAGTAAACGTTGCTCATAGCCCTATATCTACAGGATTTTGCTCAAGAGGTGCCTGAATAAACATTTTGTCTGTCATTGACACCTTGGCCATTTTCATTTTTTTAGAAATTTGAATTTCATTGCCTTAACCCTCAGGCTACCAAGCTTTTTTTGTAACACTGACTACCAAGGGGGGGTGGTTACCACCCCCCCTGGATTTTGGGTTTGGTTTGAGATATCATAACTTGTAATACACCATTCGATTCAGCATTCATTTCTGCACAAAATGGTATATTTAGGTTTAGAAAATATGAAGGCACCTCGAAATTATGAATTTTTTACCATGGGTACCCGTCGATTCCACAAAATGTATGCTTTCGCATAGGGAATATATTAGATTCTGTGTGTTTTATACATGATTTATATATAAAAAGTAGTTTACATATAATAAAGTCCAATATACAAATATAAAAACTAGTAATAATTCTGTTTTATGTTAAATCAAAACAAAAAAACATGTTTTAGCCGCTGAAAAACGTTTACGCACACATATCGGTTCGCGTTGCAAAAAAACCCAACATTTTTATACATTTTTATTTATTTTGAGCACTTCCGGTCATCAAATTTTAAATTATTTAGTATTAAAAAATAGCCCTAAATGCCCTCTACAGAATGGCATAATTTATTTATATTAAAAAATAAATTATGGATAAGTTATAATAGAAAAAACATGACATTTTTATGAAAATAAAACACCTTTATATATATTTTAATTTATTTTGAGCACTTCCGGTTGTCAAAAGACAACTCAATGAGCATGGAAATGTAGCCCTACATTCCCTCTATAGAATGGTATAATTTGTGTCTCTTAATATTAAGGGGCGGAAAAGTTACAGACGATATTCTAGGGGGGGGTGGTATCCACCCCCCCTCTGGTACCTTGGGTATATCGGGTGTAACTTTTGAACGGTAGGGGGCATCATAAAAAGTTTTAGCTCAAAATGTGTCCCAATGAACCCTCTACAGCTACCAATTTTTTCAAAATTTTATTCCAGACGGAACGAGAAAAATTTGCGAAAAACCTAGGGGGGGTGGCAACCACCCCCCCTTGGTAGCCCGAGGGTTAATAGCAAAATTATGAATCTGACAGATTCCTCATTTACCAACTTTATTGTCATCTTGCGAAGTGACTTCACAGTGACCTGCGACTACGCTGGTACCCTGTTTCTTTTTTAAAATAGCAGTAGTAATGATCATCTGGCAATATCAGAGCTATTTGATAACAATTATTTAAGATGGGACTTAATAAAATCGTGTTTTCGCTACTTTTTGTTGCGTCACGTTTTTGAATCGACAAAAAATGGTGGGCGGCCTCCCTGTAGCGTATTAAATCGCTATTATCTATCAAACTAACTTGTCTGATATTATATGTTAATTCTAAGTAGGAGTTAAGCTAGATAATTTAGTCGGCGTATCTAGATTAATAATTTGGCGTCTAGTGGATTAGTAACTAGGAGACCACGAATCTTGCGTACATGAGTGAGGGAGTCATGGTGACGTCAAGTGGTTACTATGGACGCTTACGTAAGCGAAAACATTTGCATCGACGCGTAACCAATAAAAAGCATCGAAATGAGCGTAACGGACAGAATTGAATGGAAATAGCCACGTCATTGAAATTCAATATAAAACGGTGATTCCTTACATGAACATTGAGAAAGATGGTTGCTCAGTTGTGTCTGGCAATTCATTTGAAGTTTATTCAATGGTGAGGATGAGGATTATGCTCGTATCTGGTCGTAAAACAGTACGAGGCATTCGTGTGAGAGTAGAGGCGATTTAGAAATTCGAAGTTGCGAATTCAAACGTCCGTGAAGTCTACATTGTGATTGTGACGGTTGGTGAGACGATATTCGTGTGTTGAGAAACGATTTTGGGCTCGTTGTCTCTGGTTGACATTTCAAGGTCATTTTCAATTGGGAAGGAAATTCTCATTGGTTGGAGTGTGATAATTTGATGCTACGGAAGTATTGAATATTGTCTTGTCTGGTATTCGATCTGGATTCCACAGCTTGACAGTATCTCATTATCCTACTTCAAATATAGCACGAGGTTGCTTATCTTCATTCAGTGAATCTACGGAGAATCAGCAGAACTAATTCTTCAAATATAGCACGAGGTTGCTTATCTTCATTCAGTGAATCTACGGAGAATCAGCAGAACTAATTCTTCAAATATAGCACGAGGTTGCTTATCTTCATTCAGTGAATCTACGGAGAATCAGCAGAACTAATTCTTCAAATATAGCACGAGGTTGCTTATCTTCATTCAGTGAATCTACAGAGAATCTGCAGAACTATTTCAAGGCCGTTTTACACTACAGAAACGACATGTCATATATCTCAACTGTGGAACACAGATAAGAAATAAGATAGTTATAATTAGTGATACGCCAAATAAGTAAATAGGAATATTGCGTAATTGTATTGTGTATTTAATAGTTTCAATTATATCATACATTTATAAAGAATTGGTGTCTTTTTGAACAGATCATTTAAATGCAGTACATTTTCAATTACCCGCTAAAATAAGCATAAAAACGGAGACGTTACAAATGGGATGCTCGCGTCGGGATAAAATTGACAATATTATTGTTGATTAGATTGAACTTTACTGACATTTATATTGAAGAGACAAAGCTAATTAAAATGACGATCTATTTGGAAATTGTTAAGCACAGCGCAACGCCAGCGCAGCGCGTGTATAGATTTAAGCATTAGAGTCGGTGCGATAATCCTTATTGCGCAACATACACCAGAGATTGTATTACGTTAAGAGGGCGCACTAGTGTGACGCTTAATAATTTTAATAATTATTATAAGCGAGTGTGAAGTTGTATAGCGCATATTAGAGCGTTAAATTTATTACTACTTGACAAAAGTGAGTAAGTAAGAATGTCGATCACGGACTGGCAACAGTGGTTGGATATGGGACGTTCATTCTCATTGGAAGGTGAAGAGCTGAAGGCGTTTGTCAGAGACAGACAGAACGAATTCAGACAGCAGAGGGCGGATGAACGAGAAGAGAAAAAGGAAAGTGAGCTACGTGCAGCTGCAGAAGCTAAGGCTAATAGAGAGGCAGATTCAGCGCGTGAAGCGGCTAAGTTAGCTGATACCAAAGCAGCCAGAGAGAGTGAGTTGGAACTAGCGCGAGAGGCGACTAGATTAGCTGAAGCTAAGGCTAAAAGAGAGGCAGAATCAGCAGTTAGAGAAAAAGAAATAGAAATAGCGAGGATGGCTGACGCTAGGCTTATGCGTGAAGCAGAGATGAACGAGGCAAGGCTTACGCGAGAAGCAAATGACGTTAGATTTGAAAGAGAAGCAACTGAGGCGAGGCTTGCAAGAGAAGCGAATGAAGCTTTAGAGCATAAGAGACTAGAGATTCAAGCGAGAATGAGAGAAATAGAATCGAGAGATGGACGAAACAGAGATGATGGAGATTCTTATATGACAATGGGAGACAATCATCAAGGAAACCAAAGTCATAAGGGAATGAAGAATATTAAATTCCCAATATTTAACGAGGCTAAAGATTGTCTTGATGCGTACCTACTCAGATTTGAGAGGACATGTACGACATACGAGATACCGAGAGATGTGTGGTCGCTGATGCTAGCGCGACATTTAGAGTCGAAGGCATTAGAAGTGTACCAGCGTTTGTCGGCTGAAGAAACACAAGACTACGATTGTTTAAAGAAGCATCTCTTGAAAAGATTCCAATTGACAGAAGGAGGGTATCGTAACAAGTTTAAGACTAGCAAGATGGAACAAGGAGAAACTCCTTCAAATTTCATTTACAGATTGCAACGATATTTGCAGCAATGGTTGCTACAAGCTGGATTTGAGCAGACCTACGAAGGAATCGAGGACCTACTGCTAAAGGATCAATTTTTCCTCACTTGTAGTAATGAGTTGAGGATGTTTATTAAAGAGAAAGGAAAAATGAGCTTAAAAGACACATTGACGTGTGCAGAATCCTACATTGAAGCTCATGGGTACAGATATGCCGAGAATTCTGTAAAACCTCAAGGGAGATTCAATAATGACAGAGGTAATGGAAAGCCATTTGAAGAGAAATCGAGAGAGAAATTCCAAGGAAACATGAACAGAGGAAGAGTCGAAACGCGACAGAACAAAGAGACAAATCACAGTGGAAATGTGAATAGAGGATTTAGTAGAGATAGAGAGCAGGCAGCGGAACACAAGATAACTTGTTTTGCATGCGGTAAGGTGGGTCATAAAGCATTTGATTGTGTGCATAAAGCCAAAGGGTTTGTTAAACACACAGCTGCAGCAGTACAGATTTACGAGAATAGGGCGTACAGGGCTGTACAGACGAATGAAAATACGAAATCGAATGAAATTGACAGAACAGTAGAACGCCAGGATAGGAAAGGTAAAGAAGAAGTACCGAAACACATGGCAGCAAGTACGGTAGTTACAGAACGGAAAGATGGTTGCATTGACATTGAAAGTATAGACGAAGGTCAAGCGAAAGTCAATGGAGTAGAAGCCAATTGTCTTTACGATTCTGGAGCGAGTACATGCATTGTGAGGAGATCGCTGATCAGAGATAGTGATTTGACTGGGAAGGAAACGCACTGCATCCTAGTTGATGGGAGCTTAAGGTGTTTTCCTACAGCCAATGTAAACATTGAGAGTGAGTATTTTACTGGTGAAGTTGAGGCAATGGTTATGGATGAACCAGTAAAGCCGATAATTATTGGACGCGTGAGAGGGTTAAAATATACAGTAACGAATGAGAACACGGATGAAAATATAATTAATTGTGACAAAGGAGAGAAAGTGAATGAGACGATTATGAGTGAGAAACAAGAAAAAGTTGAGTATAAAGGAATACTCAAGAGAAATGTGAATGCTAATTCACGTTGGCAAGATGCCAAGAAGACAGTAAGATTTGAGAGTGATGAAATGAGCACGGAATATGATGACGTAATAGAGAAAGTTAGAAGTGATGACGTCATGAACAGTGACGCACATCAAACGACAGCAGCGATAGAAACGAGAGCTGAGTCGAAGAAAGTGGTGAAATATAAACCACTCAAGGTCACAGAAATGCCCGACCTGAATATAACCACAAAAGAAATAAAGGAATTACAGAAGACAGATGAAACATTGAAGAGTTACTGGGATAAAGCATCTGAGTGGAATGGCGATGAGAAGAGTACAGAAAAAGTGCTGTACGTAAAGAAAGATGGATTGTTGTACCGGAGATGGAAGGAAGTATTGAAAGATGAAGCGAAGTGGCAGTTGATGGTTCCGAAACAGTTGAGAAACAAAGTTCTAGCTGTAGCACATAACTCGCTACTGTCAGCTCATCTAGGCATGAAGAAGACACATGATAAAATTGTGAATGAATTTTATTGGCCAGGGATAAATCAAGAAGTTCGGCGATATATATTAAGTTGTGATGTATGCCAGAAAGCAGTAGATAAGAAAGTGAATTACAAGGCACCAATGGGACATCTTCCAGTGCTGGATGTGCCGTTCAAGCATGTCTGTGTGGACATCATAGGAGCCATAGAGCCAATGTCTATGAGAGGATATCGTTATGTATTAACGATTATCGACTTAAGCACCAGGTATCCTGAAGCGATACCGTTGAAAGGAATAAGTACCGAGGAAGTGGCGGAAGCCTTGTTTAACTTTTACTGTCGGATGGGCGTACCACAAAGAATTCATACAGATAGAGGAAGCCAATTTACGTCAGAACTAATGGCCGAAGTAAACAAAATGTTGTTGATCAAGCACACGATGACAAGTCCATACCACGCGATGGGAAACGGTTGTGTAGAACGTCTTAATGGAACGATTAAGACTACACTGAGAAAACTGATAGGTGAACAAGTAAAAGAGTGGGACAGGTATTTGGCACCACTACTTTTCGCATTACGAGATACTGTACACGAGAGCCACGGATACACGCCTTTCGAATTAATCTTCGGAAGATCATGTAGAGGTCCGGTACAGATATTGAAGGAACTGTGGACAAATGAAAAAGTGGAAGACGAGGTGAAGGATGTGTACACATATATGACGGATCTACGAGAACGTATAGAGGAAACGTGTAACATGGCGCAGAAAGCAATTCACAAAGCTAATGCGAAGAACAAGAAGTACTACGATAAAAAGGCACGATATAGAAAACTGGAGATAGGTGATAAAGTCCTATTGTTACTGCCGAGTTGTAATAATAAGATGCTTGTTAAATGGCAAGGACCATTTGTAGTCAGAGGGAAAATCGGCGATTACGATTATAAAGTTGAGGTTGATGGTGGAAAACTGAAAACATACCACATCAACATACTAAAGAGATATTACGAGAGGAGTGAAGAAGAATTGTCAGGTTCTGAGACAATAGCATATGTGTCAGCTATTGTACATGATGGTAGAGAAGGTGAAGACGAAGAGGAGGAGATATTAAACCTGTATGTCAGTAAGCAAACTGAGACTTACAAGGATGTTGATATTAATCCACAATTAGAAGATGAACAGAGAGGTGAATTGGAGAAATTACTGAGAGAATATCAAGACATATTTACAGATAAACCAGGAAGAACTGACATGGTGAAACACGAGATTCATCTTACGAGTGATGAACCTGTTAGGATGAAAGCTTATCCAACACCGTATCATCTACAATCTGAAATTGATAAGGAAATTGAGATAATGTTAGAGAATGGGATAATAGAAAGATCACAAGCAGCATACGCAGCACCGCTTGTTGTTGTTAAGAAGGCTGATGGAAGCAATAGACTTTGCTGCAACTATAAGCAATTGAACAAAGTGACAGTTTTTGATCCAGAGCCGATGATGTCAAACGAGGATATCTTCAATAAACTGAGTGGCAGCAAAATATATAGCAAGTTTGATTTTTGCAAAGGGTATTGGCAAATTCCAATGAGCGAAGAATCAAAAGATTATACGACTTTCATTTGTGCGAGTGGGTTGTATAAATTCAACGTTCTACCATTTGGATTGGTAAATAGTGCTTCAAGCTATAATAGACTGATAAGAAAGATTTTGCATGGAACCGAGAATCTGGAGAGTTATGTTGATGACATACTAGCTCATACAGAAGGATGGACTAAACATATGAAGATTTTACGTGAATTTTTTCAAAGAGTGAGAGATGCTCACCTGACTTTGAAACCAAAGAAATGTTCATTAGGCTATGGTCGCATAGATTTCTTGGGTCACACGTTAAACAACGACGACATTAGTCCTAAAGGAGAATCGATAGATAAGATTGTGGAGATGCCACAACCGAAAACGAAGAAACAAATAAGAAGCTTTTTGGGAGCGATAAATTACTACAGAAAATTTATTCCTCATTGTGCTGAACTGATGGCACCATTAAGTGATTTGACAAAGAAGTCAGCAGCTAATAATGTTGATTGGAACGAGGAATTGGAAGAGAGTTTTAGTAAGCTGAAAGCAGCACTTGCTAAGACACCAATACTAAAGTTACCAAACTTGGAGAAGGAATTCGTGATTCAAACGGATGCATCAGGAAGAGGAATAGGTTGCGTCCTGATACAGCAGTATGAAGGGATAAACCACCCGATTGCATATGCGAGTAGGAAATTATTGGAAAGAGAGACGAGATATTCAGTTGAGGAGAGAGAATGTCTAGCGATAATGTGGGGAATTAGTCGGTTTGACAGGTACTTGTGTGGAAAGCAGTTTGTGATAGAGACGGACCACTGCGGACTACAGTACATGAAGGAAGGAAGGATGAGAAATGCGAGAGTCATGAGGTGGAGTCTAGCACTTCAAAATTATTGCTTTACGATACGATATATCAAGGGAAGCAATAATGTTATGTCTGATTATTTGAGTAGAGGAATTACATAGTACTTAAATATATCAGTAATGTATTATAATAATGTAGATAAGAAGTTCAGTAATGTTGTATTGTTGTGTAAGATAGAATAAGGAAGTTGATAGAAATTTAGTTGATAGATAATTAGGTGAGATTGTAAAGCCTGATTACAGACTTTTGAAGGAGGGGTATTTGTAGCGTATTAAATCGCTATTATCTATCAAACTAACTTGTCTGATATTATATGTTAATTCTAAGTAGGAGTTAAGCTAGATAATTTAGTCGGCGTATCTAGATTAATAATTTGGCGTCTAGTGGATTAGTAACTAGGAGACCACGAATCTTGCGTACATGAGTGAGGGAGTCATGGTGACGTCAAGTGGTTACTATGGACGCTTACGTAAGCGAAAACATTTGCATCGACGCGTAACCAATAAAAAGCATCGAAATGAGCGTAACGGACAGAATTGAATGGAAATAGCCACGTCATTGAAATTCAATATAAAACGGTGATTCCTTACATGAACATTGAGAAAGATGGTTGCTCAGTTGTGTCTGGCAATTCATTTGAAGTTTATTCAATGGTGAGGATGAGGATTATGCTCGTATCTGGTCGTAAAACAGTACGAGGCATTCGTGTGAGAGTAGAGGCGATTTAGAAATTCGAAGTTGCGAATTCAAACGTCCGTGAAGTCTACATTGTGATTGTGACGGTTGGTGAGACGATATTCGTGTGTTGAGAAACGATTTTGGGCTCGTTGTCTCTGGTTGACATTTCAAGGTCATTTTCAATTGGGAAGGAAATTCTCATTGGTTGGAGTGTGATAATTTGATGCTACGGAAGTATTGAATATTGTCTTGTCTGGTATTCGATCTGGATTCCACAGCTTGACAGTATCTCATTATCCTTCTTCAAATATAGCACGAGGTTGCTTATCTTCATTCAGTGAATCTACGGAGAATCAGCAGAACTAATTCTTCAAATATAGCACGAGGTTGCTTATCTTCATTCAGTGAATCTACGGAGAATCAGCAGAACTAATTCTTCAAATATAGCACGAGGTTGCTTATCTTCATTCAGTGAATCTACAGAGAATCTGCAGAACTATTTCAAGGCCGTTTTACACTACAGAAACGACATGTCATATATCTCAACTGTGGAACACAGATAAGAAATAAGATAGTTATAATTAGTGATACGCCAAATAAGTAAATAGGAATATTGCGTAATTGTATTGTGTATTTAATAGTTTCAATTATATCATACATTTATAAAGAATTGGTGTCTTTTTGAACAGATCATTTAAATGCAGTACATTTTCAATTACCCGCTAAAATAAGCATAAAAACGGAGACGTTACACTCCCTAAAAGTGGTATAACTTTTGTTCTGCTTGAAATATTTTGATTAAATCTGCCCATGATGTGTAAATGTGAATTGTCTTGAAGACTGTAAAATTTCATTTCGAAATTCTCAGCTTTGGCCAAGATATTGGCAAAAAACCTAGGGGGTCTTTTTTGCGCACCCTGTAGGCGGACTACAGATACGCAAATACAACGCCGTGGATGAGGGTTAATGAGCCAGAGTCTAAAATTATATAGCTCAACGTATACTTTATGGCCACCTGAAGAAGCCTAAAATATCGCTTTATCATGACTTCTTATGTTATTTCACATTATATTTCCATGCCTACCGCGTGCTTATTAATTCATTCTTTCGTTCATCCATTCATTCATTTACTAATTTATTGCGAATATTTATACAACGCACTTCAAGGTTTCTACTCCGAGGCGCTCCCAACACCGGCTGAAAAGGACGGGTTTGAGGCTGTGATAAAAAGCATACGAGTAGGCCTAAACCCTAGGTATAAGGCGCATAGACAATGTGAGCCCATTCTATGCAATGGAGCTAACAGCAGAGAAAGCACGGTGCTGTCTAAGAGCAGTTCGTTCTCGGGTCATGGCGTGTTCATTCTGCCTATCTAGAGTAATTAAGGCTATGCTTGCTTGCTTACTTACTTGTCTGCTTTAGCACAGCTGTTTAATATCTCATCAACAATTATTAGACGCCAATGAGGTCGCAATGCGTCACGCCATACACACCACTTATAGATACGTATCAT
This sequence comes from Lumbricus terrestris, assembly GCA_949752735.1. Classification (NCBI taxonomy): domain Eukaryota; kingdom Metazoa; phylum Annelida; class Clitellata; order Crassiclitellata; family Lumbricidae; genus Lumbricus; species Lumbricus terrestris. Next base: position 5,394,335 of record OX457038.1, on the reverse strand, counting down.
AAACATGCACATACACGCGCAATAAATATTACGTCACTCAATGAACGGCTCTATCTGATGTTATTATATCCATGCGCTTTCCCGCGTTATCTCCTATCTACGCTGAGGCTGATACCTGGAGAGAAACATTTATTACCTCTGACGCGTGATCTGTATCCTCCCGATCAACTGACTGATCGCTAGGTCGAGCGAGAGATGGCGCTCGATAGAGGCCGAGGATAAAATATTACGCGAAGAGCCAACAGACACGACGGGTGGCGACGCGCAGCGGACGAAAACGGAACCGTGTCGACGCGTCATCAACTGTTAAATGGACCATCGCATTGGGTAGGATATTATGAAAGTTCCGTAAAAAGCAGGGATGAGTCTCTAGCCTGAAATCCTGTACGGTGTACTCGGTTGATTTGGACGAATGCGAAAGAATCTTGCATTCTAAATTATTTTGTATATTGTTCACATTTTACTACAAATTATGCTCTTACCTAAACTCGGTGCTTGAAGTGTAGAAAAAGAAGTCCCTGGACGAACCTTGCCTGCTGCGCGCTGTGCGGGTAAAATAGGCTGCAGGATGGTGTTCAGATTTTAAAATAAGTGCCTGGACGCCGTTCATGACCGTCCAGGCACACTTTAAGCCCTGTAGACTAAGCTCAATGTTATTCGCTGTTCTTGCAATAAACCCTAATTTGAGAATTGAGAAGTGATGATAAGATGTTAATTTACTGGAACTCCCGAACCGTGATCCATAATTCAATCCGCTTAAAACAATCGTTCGAAAAGAAACAAATTAAGTCATCCGATTAGCGCTCAAACAACACTTCTACACGTACTTACTTACTTCTCGGGACACCATCCTGTCCCGAAAAATTAGTGTATCTCAAATCTTACCTAACCCAATGCGATGTGTCCAATCTCTGCTGAAATGGAGCGCCGGGTAAAATCAATATCACTGATATATGAATAGTTCGAGAGCGCGGCGATGGCGGCCGAACGGAGCGCCGTCGTGGCCATCTAGCGGCCGCCGTGGTGTGTATGTTTGTACACGCCCATCAAGACTCGCGGGTTGTCATAATAATTGCCGGTGGCGGGAAGGCGAAAGCGAGTCACCGTCGCGTCGAAATGTTGTCTTTGCGCCGCAATGTTGGTCGAGCACTCCAGAGCTAATACAGCCCTGCCGGTCCCACGTACGGTGCCCCCAGGTGGCCTCTTACGAACCGAATGGATGGTACGGGCAGGGTTTTTATTTAGGTTTTTTTTCCTTCGGGCAGAAACCGATACGGAATATCTTTGCATTGAACGCTATAGCCTATACATGTTATATCTATATGTATGATTTTATATGTATTGTATGCGTATATGTATATGCACATGTATTTAAATCAAATCAAATACATGTATATGTAAATTGTATATGTATAGTATATGTAAATTATGTATATGTATGTATATGTCAATTGTATATGTATAGTATATGTATAATTATGTATGTATATGTATAATTGTATATGTATGTGTGTATGTATATACATGTGTATATGTATATGTATATATATAGCATATGTATATGTATATGTATATGTATATATATATAGGCAGAGCCTCGTATTTTGCAGACCTCAGGGATTCAGGGTAATAATAACTGAGCCGCAAATAACGTTAACGGTTTATTTATATCTCGCAAGTGTTTAGGTCGGAAGGCGCTATATAAATCGCCGTAGCATATATATCCGTCGTAAATGAATGGCGGGAGGTCAACTGACCGCGAAATGTTTATTGACATTGTGGCGATTGACCAACTGCCGGGTAAACTGTGTCGGAGGTTGATTTAGAGACGGTGTGTATTAGCTCGCTGACCCCAGATTTATAGACATGCGCAGTCAATATAGCCTCTTCCTGCGGGAGAACGAGACTGCATTTTCGCAGCTGTTTACCGAGTTGCTTATGGACAGAGTATGCTTGTAAATTTTAAATAATTCTGCCTACACACGAAACAATTCACTTTTGGTCGTCTGGTCGAACGGTTTTAACTTTGCCAGCAGTACATTTAATTAGTAAGCTGTATAACAGTTTAGCCAGTATACGTGGCAGTAACAGTATATTTAGTACATTCTTCACTGTATTTTTATTCCTTATTTAATCAATTCTTTATAATATCGGTTGCAGAAGAACCGTATTGTGGCTTAGAAACATCATAGGCTTTGAAAATCACATCAACCCATTATTAGTACAATTTACTCTCTTGCAATGGTGTCGCTTATGAAGGGGAGTGGCTCTGGGCCGGAAAGCCAGTGTAAGCACGCTGTCATTTTCTTTGGTCCAGGGCGCGGCATCATTTCCGATGGTTCCAATGCACGGTGCCACTGCCAATGGACTTAAGGGACAAGATACAGAGGTCAGAAGCCCACGAGCCCAGTACCTTGCTCTAATTACCTTGGTCTGAATATCTTGGCCTAATTGCCTTGTCCTGATTACATTGACCTACTTACCTTGGCCTAATTACCTTGACTAATTACTTTGACCTTGGGTTCATTGACTTTAATATCATGATATTATTATCTACTGACTACCGTTACTCGCTGTAACAATATTATTTCCTGCCACAAAAATGGAGAAAAAACCCGCCTCCAAGCTATTCAGAATACCCTCGCTCGTACAGTCAGTAAAGCACCCAAACGCCACCACATCATTCCTGTCCTTTCCTGTACATTCTTCCACTTCACCTACCTCTCACGCTGTTCCAACTCCAAACATCATCCACTCTAACCGCTTGTCTAACTCCTCGCCTGACTCTCTGGATCTGGATCTTGACCTCTGACTATTGACTCTGATTTGATTGAGCGCCTGTGACTAAGCTGGTTCCGCGGCTTAGCATTTATGGCCGCTGTAGAAGTTCTCAGTTTACGTTTACGATGTTCTCAAATGACTCCACCGACTCAAAACACGCAAACACCTGAAAGAAAAAACATACCGTCAAGCAACTAGCATAGCAATGTATGCACTTCAATCCTATACGTTGGCCTGCCTCCGACAGTAACTGCTATTCAATTAAGATCCAGCCGCTTCGTTCAGCCCGGCCACTTCCGCCCTATCACTGCTTTGCCCTTCCGTCACCTATTCGCTTAAATATTCCATGGCTCAATAGCAACCGCACATCTTGCACATCTCCACGGGTGCATCTCCACTCGAAACTGATAATAATGCTTTTTCACAAACTTTATCCCGATACACCCACTTCCCCATACTCCCTCTTTGTCTCAACTGGAAACACGCCCACCTAATTCATAGTAGATTTGCACTGTAATCGTAGTGACGTCACTATAGACCTCGTTTTAGATTATGAAACGAACTTCAATAATTATTACCGTACGGTAGATCTGTGTAATAATCGAAGTGACGTCACAATTGTCCTAGTTTATTCTCAAAATGAACCTTTTTGCTAGTGGGTCTGTATCATGATCGAAGTGACTTCACAATGGGCTTAGTTTTATATCCTCAAAATGAACGTACAATAATTGATTTGCATCATAATCAGAGCGATGTTGCGTTCAAACAACCCCAGTGTTGTATTATGAAAATGAAATAAGATGACGGCAGATCTGTATCATAATCGAAATGACGCCACAATAGACCTAATTTCGTTTTCTCAGTTAACTTATTTAATAGTAGAATTGTGTCATAATCGAAGTGACGTCATAAAAGGCCCCGTTTTATATTCGCAAGATGAACATAATATACTGTTAGATCTGTATAATAATTGATGTGACGTCACAATAGGCCGTGTTTATAGTCTCAAAATGCACTTCTGTAGTAGGCCTAGTTCATTTGTAGCATAATCTAAGTGACGTCAAAATTGGCCTTGTTTATATTCTCAAAATGCAGTTCTATGATAGTGCATTTTTGTATCATAATCGAAGTGACGTCACAATAGGCCTAGTTTTTTAAATTATCGAAGTGAACTTATAATATGATAGTAACATTATATTATAATCAGAGTGACGTTACAGTAAGCATAGGCCTAATTTGTACTCTCAAATTAGTGAGATTATATGATAGTAAGTCTGTATCCTGATCGAAGTGACGTCACAATAGGCCTAATTTCGTTTCTCAGTGAACTTACAAATGTATTTAAATGTAGAATTGTATCATAATCGAAGTAGCGTCATAAAAAACTTCGTTTTATATTCTCAAAATTAACATCTACATGCATGTACACAGGCGTAGGCCTACGTAAGTAGATCTGTATCATGCTCATTCAGGAGCGGATCCAAGGGGGTTAGGGTTGCCAGGCGTCCGGTAATGAACCGGACAGTCCGGTATTTACACGAACTGTCCGGTCAGAAATTTCAGACAATACCGGACATGGCTGTGTCCGGTAAATAATTATTGCTAGCAACAAGTGTATTTGGAGTGTATAGTTTCTTGGGGCCATGAAAATATCTGCTTACGATTTTCCCGCGTATGGATCGCCTAGTGAAACAAAGCCAAATTTATAGCCTACACACCGATCATCGTCGAAATGACGGCGTCGTTAAATAAACTATAATAACAGAGCCAAATATACCTTGTGCGTATAAAGTTGGAGGCTGGATTCATAGTTCAAATAATGGTTGAACCGAATCTCCGTATTTAGGCCATGTCGCTGTCTGTCTGTTTGTTCGTCTGTCTGGCTCTCTCTGCACGATATCTCCCTCTTTGTCTGTCTATCTCTCTCTTTTCCCTTAAGGCTTAAACACGGACGCTTGTAGGCCTAATCTGTCCGTGCTTATCTACCTCTCTATCTCTGTCTGTCTGTCTGTCTGACTGTCAATCTGCCACTCTAGCTCGCTCTGGTCTTTCTAGCCTGTCTCTTAACCACCCCTCCCCACTGATTAATTATATCTGTCTGAGTACAAAGATATTCGCGCCTTAATGATGCGATCGCATTTAGCTTTGAAGGTCTACAGGTCAACTGAGGTTATACAGAATGGAACTGAGTGCTAAAATCGTTAAATGTATTTTTAATATTGTTTAATATCCGAATTCAGTCATTACTCATTCGTACCGGCGCCAAATTTTCAAATTAGCCACTATAATAATTATATACATATAGGTCTATGCATACATAATTTTATCCACCCTCATATAGGCCTTGCTGTATTTGGCTGAGTTTCCAAACGGACGTCTGGATTTAAACAGCCAGTTTATCTAGGCGTCCGTGGTTTGGCTCTCACATTGCAACTTTCAAGCAGTCCCCGGCACCGATACTGCCTTTTATATATGTATATATATATATAGACCCTATATTATAATATGAATTACCCAACGTTGCCCGGGAAATTTCGGTTTTTCGCCCCCCCGCCAAGCCTCACCCCACCACACACACACACACACACACATATATATATATATATATATATATATAGTCCTGTAACGTGATAGCCATTGTCCGGTAATTTTCTGAAGGCCACCTGGCAACCCTAAAGGGGGTACTCCGGCCATGTCCCACCCAATTCGGAGATTTGCATAGGACGTGGCCCCTCCCCCATCAGGTTTCAAGAAGCTGTAAATGAGCGCAGCGGGAACAGGAAGGTGAGAGAGAAAGTAGAACAATACTAAAACGTCACCAGATTTTAAATAACCGGAGTTGCCACGGGTTTTACAGGTTTTTTGAGCGAAAGACTAAAAAATATCTTTTCGGCGGAAGACCAACGAAAATATTATTTCAGCCCAAGACCAAAAATTTGGGCCCCTCTTCCAAAATTTCCGTATCCGCCCTTGTACTCGTTCAACTCAAATCTAAAACGCATGTCTAGGCTTATATAGTCAACTTTCACAGCACCTCTAACACGAAATCGCCAGCTGCCAACGGTTTCATTAGCTGCACTTGTGTACAAAAACTGAATTAAGTCTTTATATCATGTACATGTAGGTCACTTTGAGACTTAAAGAAATAGTAGGCCTAAGTAAAATATTTCTGAGTCCAGTCGATGAAACAATGATCGACTCGACTTGGCAAGACTCACGATCGACTCGACTTGCAAGTCGATAGAGTCGACGATGTTTCGATCGACTCGACTTGGCCGAGTTATGATCGACTCGATTGATCGACTGCGGGGTATAGATGGAGGGGAGGGCACAAACGGCCATTCGGCGGACGGCAAACGCAGACCGCTGAAGAACATTATAGGCTTAGCGCTGATCGAGAGAGGGAAGGATGTTTCTCAAAACCCTTTTCGCGTATTTTTTTTACTGTGGTAGTGTTTCTTCTCTCGCGAAGAGGAGTGATTGCTATTCATGGTGATGGGGGAAACTTCCCTCTAGAGATGCCTTTATTGAGCACTGGCTGTTGAGTCAATAATTAAAGGACTGTTTGATTGATAGATGAACAATAAATCTTAAATCTCTACATATTATTATTACAAAGAACTACACATGTAATGCTTACTTACTAACTCGCAGCCCCAAACCTAATGACGTCACTGGAGTGTTACATCTCTCATCTATGTTTAACGGAAGTTTATTTTTTTAAAGATTTTATTGTCTTCTGATTCCACATTATTTACGCCTTTCATTGTTTAAAGTTAAACAAAAAAAACGCTTCTTAACAGCTATTTAAGATTTTATTGAACTCGGTGATTGTATTTCCGCTTGAAAAATGGACAAGGTTTACACTGCAGATGATACGAGCGACAACTCTACCTGGAACGTGGTCGGTCAGTGGATCGTTCCTGTAGGGTCATGGTTGAGGGGCTGGATCCCCTCATGGGCGCCCGAAGACCACCGCTGGCACGGACGATCGAGGGCTGTGGCCGAGACGCTCCTTGGGGAGCTGGTCAATCAGATGAACATAACGATGGAGGTGGAAAGAGAACGCGAACGGGAGGAAAACGTCCGACGCATGCACGGAGTCGACTACAGCTGGCTACAGATGACGCCGCGACCCCGACCTTCGCCCTTGTCCGAGGTGGAACGGCTGGAACTCGAAGAGCTGTTCTTCATGGTATTGCCAGAGGAGTGTACGGCGGTTATTCGGACGTTTCGGCAAAGCCTCGAAGCACGCCACCCGGCATCGAAGGAATTTCCCGACATCATGAAGGCCGTGGTGCGTCAGGTCCTGGCGAGGAGAGTGGAAAAGAAGCCGGCCGGTTCCTTTCGGGTGGTTGGATGGATTCAGGACAGTTTTACTGGGGTTGTATCCCTCTTTCCAGGTGGATCGGAGCCATCTAAACGAACTTTAATCACCGAGGAAGGGTCGGGGAAACGCGACAGTCCAACCGACGAACAGCTGCTCGTCTAGACGAATTATTTCTTACAGACGTTCGACAACATTCTGCAGAGCTGACTGAAACCGTATTGACCGTTTTAATTTAGAGTGCTTGTATTTTTTGTAAAAATGTAAACGATAAATTATTGGTATCTGTAAATCAAGAAACTAACAAAGGGCGGTCTATCCGAATCTATTTACACCGTTTAGTTAACAACATCTTGCATATAATTTAAGTGGATGATGAAATGGCTTTGTAATGCAACTGTTTAAATACAATTTATTATTTTTTGTAGAATCATACCAGGTATCAGTGTTGTTTGAAAGTACGGGGCAAATGTACTTAAGTAAAAGTACAATGGATTTTAATTACTTAAGTAAAAGTACTCCACCAATTTTACTTAAGTAAACGTAAAAGTATTCTTCCAAATAGGCCTAATACTTTTTAAGTAAAAGTGAACCTATATAGACAGTATGAACACTTCCGATTCATTTTTAGCACAATGCACAGCCGCAGGAAGATGCGTGCACCACGTACCCACCGAAAATCTATTTTTAGGCATGCAGATTTAAATCGGCTGTTTTAGCTTAGCATAACGAAATGAATATTGTAACGATCCAGTGTCACAAATTGTAACGAAGTAAAAGTACTGATATATGGGTAAACTTTTACTTCGTTGAAAGTAAAAGTATTTCAGTTTTTTATACTTCTTTGCATGTTAAAATATAAAAACTTAAGTACAGTAACGCGTTACTTTTACTTCGTTACTGTACAACACTGCCAGGTATTTTGTGTATTTAGAGCTACCTTTATTTGGCTAGTAACCTAAAGGTCCAAAGAGATACAGAACTTTCAGACAATAATTCAAACCCGTTATTTCATGCGTGGCAACCTATTACAATATTAAACCAGCAGATTTATAAATGGATGCCCGGACTCTTTAAGAGTGTCAAGTCGTGAGAATGCTCAAATCCTTGAGCACAGGTCTGTTCCAAATCAATGATTTCGCAGACACAGTTGAAGAGTGTTTATAATATGTTGATACCTAACTATTTTAAATCTGATTTGAAATGCAATTTGCAAATATCAATACCTAACTATTTTAAGTCCTATTTGAAATACAATTTTCAATATTTATACTAATTATTTGAAGTCTTATTTGAAATACAATTTTCAACATTTATACTATTTTAAATCCTATTTGAAATACAATTTTCAACATTTATACTAACTATTTGAAATACAATTTGCTAAGAGCCACTAGTAGTACGACTATTCATTAATCAGGTTGATCTAAACAAGTCTGAACACTTCAATGACGAGGGTGTATGTACACGGTACAATGTACATACTAAATGCGAATCGAAATCCAATGGAGCTTGTCATTAGAGTGTACGCAGCCATAAGATTATCATTCACAGTAGCACCATATAATGAAGAGACCCATTGGTTTCCATGCATGTTTGGTACAAGCCAATCATTGAACTGTTGAGCACTGGGTAAAAAACTTCTGTCACTACAGTACCAGTGTTGGTGTATGGGACAACAGCTGATAGATGAATCAAATGGGTATGCCTTATACCCAGAAATATACAGAGTGTCCATGCAACAGTCATGCAATTGTGCATTTATATAGCCCCAATTAAGTTCAAACTAGGGGGGGCGAGAGGCTGACACAATGTAAAATGTCAGAGGACTGGAGTTTTATCAGTTAGCGTACAATGCACAGTAACACGGAAGAGTCGCCAGTCGTGGGCCCTCACACACATGTAGATCCAACCATCAACAGTTGGCGTGGATGTTCAGTTTCTGGGCATAGTTGAATGGACCTTGATAGTACCACTTACTAACATAATGTCTAAGCCTCTGATTACCCTTTAACCTAACCAGACGGCAGCTGGCGAGGGCTGCTGGTACCACTACAAGTTCCTGCTGGAACTACTAAAAATTTCCCCTCCAAAATAAGGATTTGAGCTCGAGCAACTACAGATAAAAAGCTACAGCATTGATAATCTGCTAGCACTTTTTCAATGCATTTTCAAGAAAAGCACAAAATACCCAATTACCCATAGATGCTAGCAGAGCTGTACTCAGAATTGCCGGCAAAAATTGACTTTTTTGGACCTTTTCTAACCTTTTTTTAGTCACCAAAATTTCTCACGACCTTTGTTTAAAAGTCATCGAGTAGTTTCAGACAATTTATCACCCAAAAACACTTAATTATGGCGTCAAACGCTCACCTTTTATGAAATTTTCCTTCATAAATTGCGATTTTTCCACGATTTTTTCATGCGTGTATCCACATGCTCATTGTGAGGGGAGTCTACACTGTATACCCTCGTTTTTGGAGGCGAGTATACGATGCCATTTTTCCCAGAGGTGAATATACGCTGTATACCCTAGAGTACAGCCCTGGGTGCTAGTGTATGCAGTCATCAATTCTACAATTGGTTCACCCCCAAGCAGTGAATCTATAGTACCGCTGGTCTAGTCCAGCAATGCCCGCATACCTGCTAGGCCTTGCTATTGAATAAGCTTTGTAGCCCTACTCTTAGCACTCACCACTTCCACTCCCTTCGTTCGGCTGAGCAAAGTCTGCTTTCAGTCCCTTTTGCTCACACCACAGCTATGAAGAAATGTGCTCTCAGCGCTTGGATAATTGCCCTGGAATGGCTTCCCTCTGAGTGTAGGCTAGTGTAGGCCATTCTGGGGTTGTGAGCGCCTCAAAGTAGTCCCCTTAAATAGGTACCACACGAACTCATTTAGTGAACGAGTGAATAAAAGTTTCACGTAATAATTTCACCGATTTCATAATTCGCACACACTTCAAACCACTCCATCGATATTTATGCATATAATTTGCATAATAAATTATAAATATACGAATAAAGAGACGAGAATGTAGAAAAGCCTAGATTGTCGGTTTTAATTGGAAAATTAGAACTTTTTCAAACTGAAACGACGTTGGTGTTAGACGATGATACTATGCCTGTCGCCAGGCTGAGAAGTGATTTACAACCAGTTTTCGACGCCGTTCACCGGCTGATTATGAAAGAAGCTGGAGTCTCATCAAAATGGCGGCGACCGTGCCCGCGTTTTCAACATCACCACCTGCTGGAATTAATACTGAAATGCGTGTCCCTACACTGGCAGAGCAGCAGGGAAGTGTAGGTCACCAGCAGCAATCAGAGACCAGGGCGAGGAATTGCCGCCCAATTCCAGTTGACACGTCCAATGCCCATCACAGAAACTTTTGGCCTCGTCAGACCTCCAAAGACGGTGATTTTGAGGCCTCTGTGATCCATAATCTTTGAGCACGACATTGCTGCTGCTAGACCCATTCCAAAGGACGTACAAGATCTCAAACTGCTTTTCGAGACATGCGCCTATATTACATGACCCTTCGCAGCAAGGTGGGGCATTACACTGATGCTAGACTCTTTGTCTCTCTCATTGGAGCCTTGAAGACGAGACATCCGTAGCATGTTGCTGAAGATGATGATGCTGAACCATCCAGGACAAGGCAGTACAACCTACATCGACGGGGGGCGACCGCAACGAGACGAACACGGTCGGGAAATTGAGCAAAATGGTTCTCGGAGGTCAATGATATCACGGCCTTCTTAAGATCAACATCTCGCACGCGCGAAACTCTGCAGGCTTAGAACCACCTAGAGCCACCAAACGAACCCAAAACGACGACGACGACACCATATAAGGCAATGGTCCAGTCCCTGACAGACTAACTTTGGACCACGAGCTCAGCAGACGTCACAGTTCAACAGACAACTCGCCAATCGTCCGCTCGGATTTCAACCACTGCGAGGTTGGTGAAAAGCTGCCACGCAACTGGACCCACGGAGGCACCAGGTTTTAACGCGAACTGTCCGAGGCGGACTGCTATATCGGCTGACCGGATATGTGACACTTGCTGCCGGCCAGAAGCGGCGTGGTCGAGGCGGCCGTCTTTCCCGCCGGCGCCAGTTCCGGCCGGAGCAGCTGGACGCGGCTGGCCGCCAGAGGTTTCTTGGGAGTCGTTGACACCGGCGCCTGATACATATGTCGCACTCCGCTGGCGAAGATGTATTGTCTGTTTGTGATGGAGGAACCGGCTGAAGTGACGTTGAATCCGGACCGCGACGATGGAAGCGTCGGTCCGGAGACGGCGGATTGCAGTTGGAGCGTCGTCGACATGTGAGACGTCGTCGAGAGATTCAGCTGCTTGTGGATGTCCGACGAAGGAACGACTGCTGCCTGGTTGGCCCGACCTGGAAAAGAAACAATGCAATGCATATACACGTGTTTGAATCGATCAACCACAATTTATATAGAGGCTCTAGGCCCCAACCCCAGCCAGAGGTGCTCCCAATCCAGGTCAAGCGAAAATAGCAGTCTTCGGCAGTTACTGAAACTGAGAAAAGTCTAGGTGTCGTAGAGCCAAGCAAAGCCCATTCGAGGTTGCTGGTAAAACCACTGAAAGGGAAAGACTCGTCGCCGAGTGTGGGGGTCGGGGGAATGGGACTACTAAGTTGCCGTGGGCAGAGGATCACACTACACAATGTGCAAGAGGGCAGTATAAAAGGAAGTCGGTGTTTAACGGTTTGCATCCTTCCTGTTTAACCTGCTGAACGATCTACAACTCTACGTATAACAGCATTGTACTCTGCTGCTGCACTCCTCACTCGTTTCTTGCAATACTTTATCTGGTCACACCTCTGGTTACACACTGGACCTTCTGTATTGGTTCCCCACCTCAAACAGCGCATCACCTACAGGATTGCTGCTCTGTTGTCGCAGTGCCTACTGTGCCTTAGATCAGTCTATATGTGAGAGCTCTGTGCCCTAGGTGCTCCAAGTCCAACCACGATGATACAAACGGGTTTTAAGACACCTGCAAAACACTGACGAATCAACGCTATGGAACAAGAGGAGACTATTCCAGACCAACAACATTAACCAATTTATTTATTTATTTTATTACTGATTAATTGATGATTAAGCTAAGTACTGCTGATTTACCAAGACCGGAAATGCTGGACGTTATGAAGGCCTGAGATTCGGACAGAGGCGCAAACTTGGCGTTCGTGGCGTGGTTGAGTGCAAGTATCGCCGCAAGACTCGTCTGGTTCGTCGCGTTGTTCCGCTGCGCGAGTTTCACCGTGCCGTTCGGTAACGTCGACGTCAGAATTCTCTGCAATGTTTTATCGACATCATCGTAAAATTAAAGCAACGTTTTATTGGCATATACAATGTTTATACATGTGCATTTCATTTTTCGAGGCACCACGGAAATTCTTGATTGAATGAACGACTAAACAAGTCCTGAACGACATACACAACAAATTACACAAGCACTTGAAAACTGTTCTTTTTGGCCAGCTGCTGGAGTTGGTAGAAGCTCTGAGTAGTTTCTTTGAAGAGGTGCTATATAGAGTAATAATAACACGCAGGCGTAGAGACCGAGAGGTATTGAGTTCGAGCCACCTTGGGCGGACATGCTCTGTAGGCCGCTATTAGCGCCGTGCATTGCAGGCTGTCTGTCCAATTAGTAGTTAAGTTTGATGTTAATTAAGATTACTGCATAACTTGTACATGTACAGAGCGGTGCGTTTGCAGGGGCTCAATTACAGAAAAATTCTTCTTCTTCTTCTTACTATTATAAATACTTGAATGAACGAATGAACTTACATTTGTTGTAATCAAAGACGTCGTCGGCTTAAGCAGTGAATTCCCGATCGCACCAACACACGACGACGACGGCGGCCTAGCGCAAACCGTCACACATTCACTAGGCGCAAGAGGGCGCTGCAGTCCACAGTTCGAGATCAAAGACGTGGCCCCGGAATCAACCGTCAGCCTGGCGCCGTCAAACGCCGGCCGCAGCTCCAGCTTGATGCTGGTGTTCGGGGCAATACCGTAACCAGGCACGAAATTACCAGCGAGCGGCATCATTTTCGAGGGTAGGGGCAGCGGTGGTGCCGTCCTCACGGGCATTCTGTTCAAGTGCGGGGGAAACGAGCGCGCTATCCGCAGCTCCGTGCTGGGCCTCCGCTGCTGCTGCTGCTGCGTGGAAACCATCTCCGCGATCGGTATTCCGATCATCTGTCCGTTGGAGAGCGAGACGGTGGAGTCGATTCGCGCGGGGAGGACGAGGTGGACGGACGTGGAAGTCCTTGCGGCGGTCACCGTGGCGATCGTTTCCGTAGGCAACGACGGGATTGGTCTCGCGTCGTCCGGAGACGCCACGTCGGGTTTGGCAAGCTTTCGTTTGTTTTCGAGGAGATCGGGAGCGGGTCGTTTGGTGCTGGACAGATTGGTGGAATTTAACGATGCGATGGATGACGTGGAAGCACTTGGTCTCCGATCGAATGTTGGCTGAGCGAACGACGAACTGATGTGCTTTGGTTTCGGTTTCGTGGAAGCGGCGGTTGGAGACGAGAGAGAAGCGGAAGGATTATGAGAGGTGGAGAGGTTTCCTCCGCTGTCGAGAAGCAGGAAGTCGTACGGGTCTTTGGTGGCTCCTGGAGTCGTCGTCGTCGTTGCAATACTCGAGTCCGTTTGAAGGTTCGATTCAAGGCACAGCTTTCTGCAAGAATTATCATCATCATCATCATCATCGCAATAATCTTTATGTTCCGTAAATGGCGACGTTTTCTGCGTACGATACAATATGTATCTTTCGTAATTGTATCCTAACTTTGAAATTGCATTTGAAGCAGTTTCCTGCAACTATTATTTTTTGAGACGTTTATCAGTCTCCTATTCTCACTGAAGAACTGGATATCAGTGTATATATTGTTATCGGTGAAAAATCTAATTCAATGCTTTAATGCTGTTGCTTTTCTAGGCGCATTCGCCAAAACAGACACTGTTGAGTGAGCTGCTGTACCAAAGCATCATCAGTTATATTAAAATTACAATTCTATGATCATATTTGACTTTAACATCAATTATATTAGTGCAGGAAGCACCTCTTAGTAAAATTCTTTACAGGGCGTTACATACATTTTCAGAATATAAATAAATCTTATATATATTTTAGTAAGGCTCTCGGCAGAGATTCAATACATTATACATCGAGAGAAAGGGAGCCAATGCAGGAGGACATGCCATTAAAAGTATTTTATTCCACATAATAGTTCAGCAGGTGTTACTTGTGAGGTGGTGGATGCAAGTGTTTTTCGATGGCCGTTAGAAACGCCGCCCGATAGACATCCTCTTTCCGATTGAAGACGTAACAACCGCGACCGTAAACCCACGAATTGAAGCCGTTCACCTATTTGAAAACCGAAAAACAAGTTACATATCAAGTTACTGGTTGCAAAGGACAATTGCTAACGAGACTGGTTACTAAGGACAACAATTGCTAACGAGACTTGCTGCAAAGGACAATGATTGCTAAAGAGACCTGCTGCTAAGGACAACAGTTGCTAAGGAGACTGGTTTGAGGGCAAACCTACGTAACGGATGATGAATCAGGCTTCCATGTGATTATAAGCTCCTCATTATTTCGCCAGCAAATGAAGGCAATTCTATTCGATAAGAACGGAGTTTTCTTAAAGGGAAGCACTGTATAAACGAGTCCTTTATCTACAATTACAATACAAAAAAATTTAAACAGAAGAAGATAAGAGAGCCCTGAAAATATCAAATATTGTATCTTGACATCAGCTCTAAAATAATCAGTGCAAAAATTAAACCCAGTGCAACAAGGTGTTATAAATACAAATAGTACAATAAAATTGCGTTTGACATTACACAATACAAATGCATTTCATACAATCCCATACAATTGCATTTCATGACATAAAAAACATAATTGCATTTGATACAACACAAAACCGCATCTGATACAATACAATACAATTATATTTAATACAATACAACACAATAGCCTTTTTATACAATACAACACAATTACATTTAATACAATACAATACAATTGCATTTTTATACAATACAACACAATTACATTTAATACAATACAACACAATTGCCTTTTATACAATACAACACAATTGCATTTTATACAATACAACACAATTGCCTTTTATACAATACAACACAATTGCATTTTATACAATACAACACAATTGCATTTTTATACAAAACAACACAATTGCATTTTTATACAAAACAACACAATTGCATTTTTATACAAAACAACGCAATTGCATTTTATACAAAACAACGCAATTGCATTTTTATACAAAATAACACAACTGCATTTTACACAACACAACACAATTGCATTTTATACAATACAATTGCATTTCATACAATACAACACAACTGCACCTGACATAACACAACGCAATTGCATACAACACAACACAATCGAATCAAAAACAACAACAACAACATCAAAAGCATCTTCTCACAGCAGCAGGATGCGGATGGTGCGACATCGTACAATGCCGGTAGGACTCGGCGCTCGGTCCATCCACCCCCGCGCTCCCCTCTTCCTTCGCTCCATTGTCAAGCTTCTCCTCGCGAGCACTTGATACGCTCGGCGCAAGAAACGAGTCTTCTCGTGAGCCGACCGCAAGCGACTTTTGAGGTCGGACTGCAGCCGACTTTTTAGACTTCTCGATTGGTTGGCAAGTCGCAACTTCCTGGCTGGAACTGGACGATGAATTTCCCAGGCCGCTGGTAGATGATGATGACGATGTGCTTGAAGGGATGATTGGCACCGATGGTTCCGCGGAGTTTGGCGTTGGCGCCGTAGTAGCTGCCACCGCCGCCTTGTCTTTGAGCTTGGTGATGAACTTGGTTGTTTTGTCTTTTGTTGAGAGCTTCCGTTCGCGTTGTTCGCTGAGCAGCTGGTCGAAGAGCTTGCTGCGACCGGGAACAGCGCGGCGAAGACTTAAGGAGTGGCTCTGGAAAAAGACGCAAATGACAGATCTGATGTGTAATGAAGACTGTAGGGCAGCGGTTCCCAACCCGTGGCCCGAGGGCCAAAAGTGGCCCGCCTGGCCTACAAAAATGGCCCGCAGCATCTCAATGAACTAAGAAAACTATATGTAAAAATTGACAATTTGGACATGATAGAATATATAATTCCTTTTTTATTACAAATTATTTTATTTGGACGCTAATAAATCACATCAAACATTCTATTTTGATTCAATTATAACAACTTTATACGCCTTTAGTTAATTACATTTTAGCCTTGTGGCCCCCTAATGTCCTTCAACTAAGAAAAGTGGCCCTTTTGTCCTCTACCTTAGAAAAAGTGGCCCGACAGTCAAAAAAGGTTGGGAACCACTGCTGTAGGGTAATAGTGAGTTTGAGGGTGTATGGGCTGCTTTCCGGAATATTCCGTCACTGTTTATATCTGTGCTTTATATTTCTACCAACAACCTTGTCGTTAGTGAATTAATCCTTTACCCGTTTGCCCCGAGAATATCTGCTGGAAATGGGCTTAACGGGGAAAATGAATGGGTAAAGGGTTAAGATTCATAGATTAGATCAACTTTAAGTGGAACTGTATAAAAACTCCATAATAATAATAGCAATAATAATAATAATAATAATAATAATAGGGCATTCCATGTC
The DNA here is from genome assembly GCA_949752735.1 of Lumbricus terrestris. Classification (NCBI taxonomy): domain Eukaryota; kingdom Metazoa; phylum Annelida; class Clitellata; order Crassiclitellata; family Lumbricidae; genus Lumbricus; species Lumbricus terrestris. Next base: position 5,377,536 of record OX457038.1, on the reverse strand, counting down.
AAAGCAAACAATTTCAAAATATTCTCCCACTTAGGACTTAGATTTTGCTGAAAATGTTACCGTCTGTTCGTCAACCATTTTGAAGCACAAATATAAAAATTTTAAAGATAGATATTTCAAAATTAGTTAGACTTAAGGTGAGGTGGGGTAGACGAAAATTTGAACATGGGAAAGTCTGGTTGTTTTGACAAGGAATGACCCCACAATAACAACAATAAAGGATCAATATTCAACAAAATCCTACTTCAGAGAAAACTACGCCAGCCACAAAGTCTCCGATACGCAACTGACGCTCCTTCAAATTGTCAATTCAACCTCTCTTCCGCTTGCACTTTCCAGGAGCTGCTAAGTATTTCCACTCACAACTGAAAATTGAACTCTTCAAGTAACACTATCCTGATTCTACTCCCGCACCACCACAAGTCCTTCACTCGCAATTGCTCGGCACTTCTGTGTGAAACTCCAATGCAGTGTCTGTGCCGTAGTCAGGAGTGCCTCTGAGCAGTGAGCTTGAAAGGGTGCTATAACAAGTGCACATACAAACGTCCCCGTCATCATCACTGATTACCACCGTATCACCCGCTGTATCCTTAACTTGCCCTCCTGGATTTTAACCTGGCACCTGTAAAGTGACGACTCAACCTTCCAATCAGCAGACGGCATATATTGGTAAATTCTGCATCACAACGTGATGGGTGCCTTGCATGGGCACCAACAGTAAAAATCAACTCCTCTAGTAACTTGTGATCATGCGTTCATACAATGAATTGTAATCATTCTGCGTTGTTGTGTCACTTAGAAATTAATCAGATTAATTTTATTATTAGAACGAACAGAACAGTTTTATTGTGTAGCGGACTTCATTTGGTATAGTTCAGGGCTGTACTCAATGGTTATATGCGGGTATATGTCGTGTACTCACCTCTGGGAAAAAATGACAGCGTATACTCACCTCAAAAACGAGGGTACATGCAGGTATACAGCGTTTACCCATCTCAGTAAGACCAGTAAGTGCCAAGTGGGTACACGCAGGCAAAAATCGCGAATTACAAAGGCAAAAAATCATGAAAGTAGAGCGTATGAAAGGTTTTCTGGGCAAAAAATCACGGCCAAAACTTCGATGACTAAAAAAAAGGAAGTCAGAAATTTCAATTACTAAAAAAAGGTGGTCAGAAATGTCTGGCCCGAAAAGTCGATTTGTTTCAGCGGCAGCATGTACTCGCCTCAAAAGTTCTGGTACAGCCCTGGTATAGTGCCAGTAAATAAGAACGTCTCCTTGACATGGCTTTTGTTGGTGCAAAGAAATTTGGAAGATTTACATTACGTTGCATTACATACAAATCGAAGGTTTAAAATTTATCTTTAACTAAAATTTGTGTGGGAAATAAACCGAAGCGTACCTTGCACGTGAGCGACCTTGTGCACTGTTTCCGGATATCTTCCATCCAAACGCCACAATGCTTGTTTGCGTCGAACTCACGGTCTACAGAAATGAAACAAAGGAACTGAACTGTTTGATTTAATACTTTGCGAACAATCACAGACCAATCTCAAAGTCTCCTAAACACCGTATGTGCCGAAATGTACCATTTATACAGCTCAACGTTTACCCCAACTCTCAATGTAAGCTTATTCTTTAATTATAACCAGCTGACAAGCAGCACTCAGGTGAACAAGTATCATAATATAAAATTCACATAAAAGAAAAAAAAATAAACAAACTAACGACACTAATCAGGGTGTGAACAACACTCTAGCTATAAATGTTTTCTCATTTGGCTCTCTGGCCTTGGCAGCACCTGGTCATGGCACCTGGGGCATAGGTCATAACCACTTTGCTTTGCTGAAGAGGGGAAGCAACTCATGGAGGACTCATGGCCTGGCCATGCAAGAACCACCGAAACAAGCGGGTATCAACAAGACGCTATCACCTGGAAGAGCCGTTCTGCGCCCAATCCAAAGACGGCAATTCTTTACAACAACCATCCATTTTGGGCATTTACCTTGCACAGATAAGTCTACTTACTTACTTATTTGAATCCGCCGATCATAAATATATTATAGAAATAAATATAAATAAATGCACCATAATTAACACGGCAGAGCACATTACTTAGGTAGCCCTAGTTAGTGGGTGTGTGACACTTCGGGGCCTTCCAATTGTAAAACACATTTTCTGCTCATTTTAAAAAATTCTTCTCAGAAAAACACCGGGTTTTTTCCATGTGGTATTTTTCGTCTTTTTTTAACGTCATCTTAGATTTTTGTGTGTGCGCATATATTTATTTATTTACTGTGCATTACTTTTTTCGTCTTATATCGCTTACGTCGTCTCAATACTTTAAAGGATTCAGCTAATTTTAAGTTATTACTTAATTTTAACATCACCCAAAAAAGCACAGCACAAGAAGGGAAGTTTATCAATATTATTCCATATCAAGTTCTTGTATTTATAAGTAACAATTTTAAGTACAATTTTTATTAAGCACACTTTATAGGCTATAGGCCTACTTGCAATGTTCAGTAACTTTCAATGTCAGCATAAACCATGAGTACTCATGCTTACAATTTAAATTTAAAAATAATTTCAACATTTTAAAATAGCTCAATTTGTTATTAATTCAAAGTTACATGGCAAATAAAATAATTTATGTGAATCAATGTTAGCCTATTCAGTGCATACTAATAAAGTTGTTATTGCTTGATCAAATTTAAAATGCGTAAACAAGGTTCTAAATATTAAAATGCACTAAGGACTACAAGACATAACAAAGTCAAATTATTGTCGTTTTCTGGCTTTTTGTCGTTTTTCATCTTTTTAGAAACAATGTTTTAATCCGTATATTATTCCATTTTTATCATTTTCAACATCTATGCTAAATAGGAACTTAGTTGCGTGTACTGTGACACAGGTGGCAACAATGAAACTCATTGCACTGCATTGTAATGAATGAATAAACAGCAGTTTAAGTATGCAGATATCAAAACTCGCATTCAGACAGATCATTGAATAGTTTCAAGCCATGGCCCATCTTTGCACTCCTTCACATAGCTGCTTCTCCAACACAACCATCAACTGATGCACTGCATATTATCATATTTTGCTTCCTTAGTATGGCGATAGGTTATGCTCCAACTTACCTAAATTGATCTTTTCCATCATGTGTCAGGCACTCGACTAGTCGATCCTCATGCTCAGTGGGAAGGCTATACGTTCAGTCCCATTTACTCGTACCTCCATCATGCAAAGCCATGCTTTTATGGTTGGCCCGGTGGCATGGAACGGCCTCCCTCTTGATCTGAGTGTGTTCCCAAGGTCGTTATCCAACACATTTTATAAGCACTTGAAAACTGTTATTTTTGGTCGTACTGGAGTCGGGAGCACCTCTGAGTAGCTCCCCAAAGCGGTGCTATATAAATACTTGAAAGAATTGTAAACGTGCAACGGAAGAAAAGGTTCAACTTCAGTTAGTTGTTGATCTGTCAATGCTACCTCCCAGACAAACCAAACTATGGTCAGGTCTGCTTGCAAACTCCACCACTACTCTGCCTTTCGCAGCGCCAGTCCCAAGCCTGGACAAACGAGGGAGACACTAAAGATCTCTGTTACCAGTGTCACTAAACTGACGCTACTACTCCAGGATGCGGATGTTGGTCTATGCCAGTGCTTCCCAACCGTTTCGAACTTAGGGTCACGTTTTCTAAGTCGGAGGACACGAGGGTCGCTTTGTCTTAGCTGAAGGACAAATGTTATGGGGGCCATAAGGATAAACTTTAGCCGACTAAAAGCATATAAAAATGTTATAGTTGATTAAAATTTTAAAGGATGTTTGATTATAATTATAGACGTCGTAAAAAAAATTGTAATAGAAAATAGTGCTCTATCCTGTCCAAATTGTCAATTTTTGAATATACTTTTGTTAATTCTTTGAGAGATGAAGGCCCTTTTCTGAGGCCAGGCGAGCCACTTTTGGCCCGAGGGCAACGGGTTTGGAACCGCTGGTCTATCCTCAATGCCCAAGGTCCTAAGAAATCTGGTCCATGCACCGCATGAGGCACGGTGGTGTAGTGGGTATGTTCGTTGCCTTGAAGCCGGAGGGTTGCAGGTTCAAATCCACCTCAAGTCGCCGCATCTATATGGACCTTGGGCAAGTCCTAACTCACAATTGCTCAGCGCTTTGGCATGAAACTCTGATTCAGTTTCCACGCTGTAGTCAGGAGCGCTTCTGAGTAGAAGGCTTGAAGGGGCGGTATAACAAGTGCACATACATACTAATCAAATCCAATCTAATATAACATTTGTAAAGCACTGGTCACAGCAGAGCTATTCCAAAGCAGTACATTAAAGATACAAGAAAGTCTAAAGCGGCAGTAGGTTAAGAGCAGCACCCCGACTAACATCTTACTAACATATACCAGGTCTCTGCTTTGGTGTCATGGTGCCACCTAGGTGTTGCTCAGACTGTATGTTTGCAAGAGATCTGTGATACTACTCTGGTGTGCAGGGGGCATCAATGCATCATGCTCTACGTTTCTCCACTCAGGGTGAACTCATCATTCCCCGATCCCCAAGCGTAACTGTTCTTAGGCATGTTTGCTCTGTAATTGTCTCCATGGCATGCGTTAGCATAGGGTCTGCTCAGATGCATTTCATCGCAGTCTTAAAACTGTCCATTTCAACTGAGGTTGAGTTGGGAGTGATCCTTGAAGGGGTCCCATATAACTCTTCGCAATCAATGAACGTAGACGGAAGGTGAAAGGTTATGCTTAACGCAAAAAATTACTTTACGTTACAAAAGAAGTTGCGGCAGACGCTTTATCACCTCAGAGGGTCAATTAAATGAAAACAAATCGTGACTGCATTGCTAACCCAGACGCTAAAGCCGCACACAACAAGCAAACAAACAACGAAAACTTGAGAGGTCTACCTTTGCAGAGGAGGAATTTCTCCGCAGGACTTTTCCGGCCCTTGACGGTCTTTAACTGCACTTTTGAAATCACATTTGAAACGGAGGAGCGAGCGACAACAGCGCTCACGTCGTTCGACTCATTCGCCTCTGCTCGGACCTGAGCGGCGACAGCAACAACGGGCGATGGGTCGAACGTCTTCTCCAACTTAGCGACCGAAGAATTTCCCAAGGTCTCGTCAAGGTCATTCATCAGAGCGATCGCCTTCCCTAGGGAGATCGTCGTATCGCCAGCCCCTCCTAACGTCCGATTCGTCGACAGTTGGCTTGGTGCAGTGGAATAAGATGTTTCTGTTAGCGCCTTCGACAAGCCGGATCTGGCATTCACCGTAATTCCCTTCAACGTAGAGCCTAAGGTCGCATTTGTTGTCATTCCCAAGGTCGCCACGACGCTGGACGACCTTGACATGCTACACGTCGAAGTCGTCGTCAGCGCAACCGTCGAGGTCGCCGTCGTCACGACATCGTTCGCATGACTCGAACTCTCGCAAGTCCTCGTCTTTTGACATCGCAACGGTTGGCTCGCGTCCGGCGCAAGAAAACTGGGTTTGACGTCGTCGAGTCCATCCTTCTCCTCCTTCTCCAGTTTAATCTCGACGCTGCACCACTCGTTCGATTCCAGCAGCTTCATGAGCGCCTCCTTTTCCTCCGAGATCTTTAAGTGAGTCGGTTCGAATACGATCGGATCCTTCGCCTCCACTTTTACCGTGGTCGTCGCCACCGTTGAAACCGGGAGAACAACTTCCGACGCGTTTTCGCTTTTCACCGTCACCGTTGCAGCAACTCCCAGCGAAACCGGTTCGCTCTTAACGTCCGCAAAAACACCGGTCCGCGCTTTCTCTACACTAACGACGTTCGACTCGGAAGGAGTGACGTCAACGGAAGGTTTGGTTTTGTCGGATATGCTCTTCGCGGAGTTGGGGCCGGTCTTCGTCGCCGGCCGACCTTTGGGCCGGGCCGGACAGCGGGGCACGGGCTTCCCCGTCGTACTGTTCGTGCTCTGGGCGGAAACGGAGCTGTTGGTCTTGTGCGATGAGCATTTGGCGTTTCGTGAAGCGATTGGGTCGATGGCGGTCAGTTGAATCGCACAGTTGTGCACCTGAGACGTGGAATAGTCTTGGTGCCGCGTGTCTGGAAAAGAAAGCGGAACAACATCATTTTCGTATTAAATGCTCAGACCGTATAACGTTCTTGATGCAATGCATTATAAGCAAGTATCTTCTTTATTACTGGCCTAGTTAGCTACACTGGTAAGCGAGAGCTGCATTTGTCTGTTGGTTGCAACGGACTGCGGTTCAAGTCCCGGGCTGGGAGTTGACATTCAGAGATTTAGATATCTCGGGCTAACAGGTGTGGGACGCAGCCTCACGCAGGGGCGCAAGCTGCTGCGGAGCGACCTTGGGCAAGTTGCTTACCCATCATTATCTGTGGGGAAGGCAACGGGAAACCACCTCACTCATCTCATCCCCAAGTGGCGCAAGCCATAGAACCTGCCTTCGGGCAGAGAACCATCATCATCATCATCTTCTTTATTACTCCACTTGCAACACACACAAAAACCCCACAAAAACATCGATGTAATACATCGAAGTAATAATTGGTAATAAAAGGTGAGAACTAAATCAGAAGCTGAATGAAATGACTAAAATATCAGCGTACGATTCTCACCCATGTGATATTGCAGGGCCTGAGGCTTGATGAGAAGATGGCAGTATTCACAGATAACAAGAAAAAACTCATCCTGGGCCGGACAAAGCCCGTACAACTTCATCTCTGAAATGCAAACAAAACAAAACACATTTGTAACTCCATTCTTCATTTATAATCTTCGTTCACAATCCATTTTTTACTTGACAACTCACAACTCTACTTTTGCTGTCTTCGAGTCGCTCCCATCCCAACTCGGGTGACAACAAAGTAACAAAATGCTTGTCACAGGAGTAAGCCCCGCTAACAAACACACAGATCAGAAGGATGGCTATAAAACGTCGTCAGCGCAGCCACTGAAAAGACAATGCATCAGTGAAATGCGTGCAAAGATAACAAGTTCATTTGGAGCTACAGAATGAAGCTAAACCCGACGTTGGGAAGCAAGGAGCCAGAGGAATAATCTTAACTGACATGTCAAGACCCCGACCGAAATCCAAATCAAATTATGCTAAATAGGCAACTTTGATTGGGTGTCATATCATCACAATGGGGCGCAGTGGTGTCGTGGGTGTGTTTGTTGCCTTGCAGCCGGAGGGTTGCAGGTTCGAATCCACCTCAAGTCACCCTCGTAGGGACCTTGGCAAGTCCTTCACTCGCAATTGCTCAGCGCTTCGACATGAAACTTTGATGCAGTGTCCGCGCTGTAGTCGGGAGCGCCTCTGAGTAGTAAGCTTGAAGGGGCGCTACAACAAGTGCACATACAAACAAATATCAAAATGCTGCAACAAGTAAATAAAGATAAAAAAAAATACAGCAACTGTTTACAAGATGAACGCAGAGGCACTCATAGTCGAGTACAGTTGAAAGCTTGAAGAGTGCGGTATTTCGGCCGAGGAATTTTCATGCTGAAGTGCAAAACAAAAATTGACAGTAATCGTTTGTAAGAGACTTTGTCAGAACACACCATCTTTTTTGAGCTTCATTGATTCGGTGTCTGCTGCTTTCGTTGGTTCGGCTGTCATCGTGGGCTCAGCTGTCGTGATGATCGCATCCTCACCTAAAATAGAAGAAATAAAACCGTTGAAGCACCACAAACAAAAGTGAAAGTCTGGGAATTGTCGGGGGTGTGGTATTTCGGCTGAGGAATTTTCAAGCTGCAGTGAAAACAAAATTCTACAGTAATCGTTTGGATGGGAGTAGAGTTCAAGAAACTATATTGGTAAAGACAGCAGCCAATAGACCGTATTTTTGTTGATACTCTTTTGCAAGCTAAAGTAGCTGTGCTCTTGGAAAGTGTATTTCTCTAAAAGTGATATTCCAAGCACAGTCACCCAGATAGCAGTCACACTTCGCATGACCCAATTGTGCTGTAAATAATAGAAGAATAGTCTTTAACTGACCAATAACTATCCGCATTCTAGTGTACAGCGATGGCAATAAACATACAAAAGTCAGTCATGTTTGGAGTATCAATAACAATTGAATTCTTGCAATACCATAGATGCGACATAGTAACACATGACAACACCAATATAATATCAGTAACAATGAGGAATTGGAACATTCTCCTATGCGCTCATCAGCTTTAGTGTTTAAAATGCGACCTGACAGACACACGATTCACGCTGGTAATATGACCCAATGTTTTCACCAATGTCTGACGAGCCAGACATAAATCCTGACCACGTCAGTGAATGGCTCATGCATGGAAACAATTCTGACTGACTTGAAACACTTCACGTTACGTATGATCCATTTCATTTTCTGAAATGTCCGTACCATCCCAAGTCCGTTACATCTGCCACTTTTTTTGCCGCTTCCCCAGATTTTCCGTCTCACCCAAGACCTACTCTTTCTGCCATGCCAAATATAACAGCAAGACACTTCTATAAGGGGCCAGGAAAACTTTTGCAGAGCAATACCAACTTCAAAAGCATGTCTTTTAAAATACGTTTTCAAGTTCATCTAATTTCATTATATGCACCTTTGACGCTTCAAAAATAAATGTTTGTCTATGCATTCCTGAACCAACTACAGGTTTGAGTAATACAATTTCTAAACCATTCCAAAAGAAGTCAGTTTACCATGTTACTCTAAACTGATCATTTACCTCCACAAATGTGTTATCTTCGATTACCTAAGTTACATATCATCACATTACTTTCCTTTATCTTTGCAATCTTCGAATGCCACATTGATATAATCCCACAATTCCAGAGTCACCTTGAAAGATAGACTTTAAAATCAGTACTCCATGGACTATGAAACCCTGAAAATGGCTCACATACATTTCGGCCCGGACGTTAGCATTTATTGGAGAAGACACAATTATAGGACAGTGAACAGCTCTTACTGTCATCAAGCTTTTCCATAACTGCTTTGAAACTGAACATAGTGACCAGTAGTCACACAAAAAAGCAAAATTGGGTGTGGACATTTTCGCTTTATAATCACATCATGCTAGAGGCCATCCAAGACTAAAATACTAGAATTCAAAGAAGTAAAACGTTAAATGCGTACAATCTGTTTAAAAAGCTGTACGCAAAAGCATGGGTCAATTTATACCAATTTAGCTTCTAAAAAGCAGAAATAAATAAATCACTATGAATATAATCATGACAGAAACAAGAAAGCAGAATGCTAAAAAATTCGCAAAGGCAAAATCACACCACTAATTTTGTTACGCATAGTTACATAGGATTATGGATTGGGTTAACCTCATCAGCAAGAATGCACCAACTGCCAAGAATCTTATCAATACCTTCACTACAACTTAATCCATCCATATCACACAACTATTTAAAATCCCTGCACTCTAGCCATAATTATTTCAGTTTTATTCAACTGACTCCTTGGTACTTTCTTGAAGCATCTTGAAATGCAAAGCCCAATTCAAATCGGATTTAAGTTGGGAAGCATCATCAGGTAATATAGATAAATTTCACGGATAATTTCAATCAGGAATTCAGGTGTTACAAACGGCGTGAATCATCCAAGTTACTAATCAATTCAAATCTCTTGTAGGATGGTTATTGTGGGAACAATAATTGTGCCGTGGAACTTTTAAAGAACGGTAGAACAAACCCATTTTTAATTCTACAATTCAGAAACACTTTGAAGGTAGTCCTCAGGTGCGGAGTCTAAAACATGCTCTTCGTCGTAAAAACACTAAATTCCAGCATTTATCCGTCGGATTTAAACGCAGATCACTCAAACGGGTTCGGTTTCTATATTGCCATAATTATGGAACCATCGGCGTGCCATAGCCTCGCTACGAACAAGCAAAACCCACACAAAACCTTCTAAAATCGTTCACTATAACGCGCTATGCACGCAAACCGCGGTAAACCAATACTCAAATAACTATAATCTACTATTTTCGCTACAAACTCAAGCTTACAGTCAGAGGATTTCAAGTCCAATTTAGTTGCAAGTTCGGACCACGACAGCCCAATGCAGTCCGCTATATCATCATCAGCCATGGCCGCCATCTTACTCTTCTAACTCTACTCTGGTCTCTACATACAAACACGCATGCGTAGTAGAAAACGACCCACTTGCATATAGTAAGGCTCATTCTACTTTGCGGTAAATAGTTCCTCGTCAATTTTGTAGCTCTTGCCGCATGACGATCGTGATGTGCTTTCCTCGTGCTAAAGAAATAAATTGCAAATCGCTTTATGTGTGATAATTATCACACTCCAGTGACTTTGCAACAATTTCTATATCATTTAATTTGAAAGGGACTCTGCTTAACTTTTGGATTTACTGTCTTCGTCACACAAGTTGAAGTGCCAAAAGCTTGATCGTTTAATTAATTGCTGACTAAAACCGAAATTTAAATATCTGATGTAATTTTATGCACATCATCATCGTCATCATCATTATCATCACCATCATTATTTTCAACAACGTAGGCGTAGCCTACGTAGGCCTACATCATCATCGCGCTCACGTGTGTCGTCATCACAATAATCATCATCTTAATTAAAATAGCAATATATAGTAATAATATATGGTTAAAATAATTCCATATCGAGGCGTTGGGCTTTGTTCGATGTGGAGATGAGTGACAGAGGTCGAGAAAGAGTAAGATTACCGGTAAAGCGGGTTTGCTCAATGGTAAAGCGTTCAGGAAGATATCTTGGCCAGGGGCGGATCCAAAGGGAGGGGCAATCCGGCCATGGTCCCCCATTTAGAAATTTCTTATTCTTGAATCTTGACCAGCTATTCCGGCTCGGAATGTTGACATGTGCCCCCCCCTCCATGAGTAATTCCGTAGGCCCTCCCCACACCCACGATCGAAGTCCGTACACGAGGTCGGTACGACTAAAAAAAGGTCATCAACTATTTTTTGGCGGATAAAATGGTATCTTTTCTTGGGAATTGGAGACAAATGACTAAAAAAGGTCATCAGATTTTTCGGCGACCAAGACGAGGCGTTGAAATTTTGTCTCTGTCCCGAGACCGGAAATTTTGCCCCTCCCCTCGAAAATTTCTGTATCCGCCCTCGATCTTGGCTGAGAGCCTAATGAAGAGAATTGTAACAAATTACAAATTAAGAACAAATAACAAATTACTTACTTACCTACTGGTGAATAACCAAAATAATTGTTTTACTAGGAGCCTACTTGTCCATGTTTCACTTTCTTCCACATGTAAATTTTTTTGAATAAATGATTTGAATGTAAGTAAGTAAGCAATTAGACTTTAATTCTCATTTTTAGATCGCATTCTGAAATAATTGTTCTGTTCTGCTCTAAAATTATCGCTGTTAACATTTTATTACCAAAAGTAAAATAATCGTTTGGATCACATATAAGCCCACATCAAAGTATACACTCTGGACCTACATATAATTATTACAGAATATTAGTATATGTGGTTAGGGGGCGCCCGGTAGAGTAGTGGTTAACACGCTGGCCAAGAGTGCGAGAGGTAGTGAGTTCGAGCCCCCGTTGGGCGGATTTGCTTTGTAGGCTGCTATTAGCGCCGTGTAATTACAAAGCTGTCTGTTCAGTTAGTAGTTAAGTTTAATTAAGATTACTGCATAACTTGTAAATGTAAAGCGCAGTGCTTCTTGCAGGCGTTTAATTAAAGAAAAAAAATATATTAATATTATTATATTATACTAGCTGGGGTACCCGGCGTTGCCCGGGAAATTTAGGATTCCATCCCCTACGGCCACAACCCCGGTAGAGTAGTGGTTAACACGCTGGCCAAGAGTGCGAGAGGTAGTGAGTTCGAGCCCCCGTTGGGCGGATTTGCTTTGTAGGCTGCTATTAGCGCCGTGTAATTACAAAGCTGTCTGTTCAGTTAGTAGTTAAGTTTAATTAAGATTACTGCATAACTTGTAAATGTAAAGCGCAGTGCGTCTTGCAGGCGTTTAATTAAAGAAAAAAATATATATTAATATTATTATATTATACTAGCTGGGGTACCCGGCGTTGCCCGGGAAATTTAGGATTCCATCCCCTACGGCCACAACCCCGGGAGAGTAGTGGTTAACACGCTGGCCAAGAGTGCGAGAGGTAGGCCTAGTGAGTTCGAGCCCCCGTTGGGCGGATTTGCTTTGTAGGCTGCTATTAGCGCCGTGTAATTACAAAGCTGTCAGTTCAGTTAGTAGTTAAGTTTAATTAAGATTACTGCATAACTTGTAAATGTAAAGCGCAGTGCGTCTTGCAGGCGTTTAATTAAAGAAAAAAATACATATATATTAATATTATTATATTATACTAGCTGGGGTACCCGGCGTTGCCCGGGAAATTTAGGATTCCATCCCCTACGGCCACAACCCCACCCTACCACACTCCGACCCCTACCGGTACGCAACCCAATAAATTTGGGTTTGACGAAAATTTCCACATCCACGCCACTCCTCCACCCCAACCCCTCCCACCCCATTCCACCCCACCCCCACGCCATCCACCCCACCCCTCCACCCCAACCCCTCCCACCCCATCCCACCCACCCACCCCTCCACCGCCATCCCACCTCACCCCTCCACCCCGAGCCCTCCCACCCCCACCCCCACTCCATGCCCCCTCCATCCCAATCCTCCAACCCCACCCCAAACCTCGACCCCCAGGCCATCCCACCCCCACCCCTCATCCTCATCCCACCCCTCAACCTCCACCCCACCCCTCGAAGCCCACCCCGCCAACCCCCAACTCCATCCCCACCCCTCCACCCCCATACCATCCCACCCTCTCTCATCCCCGCCTCTTCCGGTAAGCGACCCGTGAAATCCGTATTTGCAAAAGAGTTAACGTTAGACACCTTTAAAACGGTTAAGATTACTGTTTTTATACGTTGCAAGCGATTGAAAATTTATAGCGAAAATTAGTGTTTTCGACCCGCCCGCACCCTGGCCCCCATGGTGGTAGAGATTTGACAACCACTGATATGGGGGGTTCTGATGGCCCTCTATTTATGAAAAAAATTCATATAAATATGCGAATTTTTTTGAAAAAAATTTGGGGGGTTTCGCTCCCCACCCTGGCCCCCATGGTGGTAGAGAATCGCCAACCCCTCGACTTTGCGTCTCGTGCCGAGACCTACACAGTAGTGAAGGTTTGGAGTGAAAAGCTCAAAAACTGTAAGCGTGCATTCTGGACAAAGTCACCCACATACCCACATACCCAAGTCCTTTCTTATAGATATAGATTATTAATATTATTAGTAGGCCTACTAAATAGTATCATCATCATCAACATCATTGGGCTCAATGCCCGTAAGAGTCCGACGCTACTCTCTGTCTGAGTCTGTCTCGCGTCATGCTGCCCAGCTTCAACAGGTCCGGTCAGCAGGTCTGCTCCATACCATTAACATCTTGGAGCAGTTAGACCGCCTTGTCTAAATAAAGAGAATATTGGGAGAGAGGCATGAAGGACAACTTGGGTCAATGCCCGTATGTGTCCCACGCTCTCCCCCGACTCTCTCCACCGGTCTGTCCTGACCGGCCTGTGCATGTCTGCCCCACATCATGACACCTTGAAGCATCTGGGTCGTTCTGCCACTTGTGCCGTGGTTTTTGCGGATTCCAATCGTCTTGGTCTTTTACTGCCAGAGTATCGCCACCCATCTGGCAAACCTTCCTCACTTTGTCCGGGCTTAGGACCGGCACAGGGACGTTGTTGGTTCCCTGTGGCGGAGGATGGATGCAGTTTAACGTCGTGCATAGTATGCCAGTGAATAATAAAAAATTATTTATTTTATGCAGCTGCTTGTTTACGCTAACGGCTTCGAGAGTATGTTGATCTTTGAAAACATGGACGGCATCGCGTGGCGTATGTTTTCGAAGCTGATTTTGGGAATGTTTTTCTTAATAACGGGGCTTCTATTTCTGAAAGTAAATGAAATCCAATCGGGTCCTTATATGGACGAAGTTTTTCACGTTCCACAGGCTCAGAAGTACTGTGACGGCAATTTAACAGAGGTCTGTAACTGCAGATTGGTGCATTACAAACTTGTTTGTATGTGCACTTAATTGTTATAGCGCCTCTTCAAGATTTCCACTCAGAGGCTCTCCCGACTACAGAGCGGACATTGCATCGGAGTTTCACACCGAAGCGCTGAGCAATTACGAGTGAAGGAATTGCCCAAGGTCCTTACGCGGCGACTTGAGGTGGATTCGAACCTGCAACCCTTCGGCTGCAAGGCAACGAACATACCCACTACACCAACGCGCCCCACAAGTTATTAGATTAGGTGTGCGTAAAATTACCTTAGTAAGGTTACAGACGTTTTATATAGTTATCTAGTTACTTGTTTCAAAGTCTGAAACGGACGGTTTAAATAGCGTTATTGCACAAGTGCACCAGCTGATTGTCGCGTTACTCTGTGCTCTCTATAGCGGCTTCAATATTTAAAATCGGTAACTGATAATTTTCAAGAGCGCCACCCATTATTCGTCCATTTATAGCATACTAGCTGGGGTACCCGGCGTTGCCCGGGAAATTTAGGATTCCATCCCCTACGGCCACAACCCCACCCTACCACACTCCGACCCCTACCGGTACGCAACCCAATAAATTTGGGTTTGACGAAAATTTCCACATCCACGCCACTCCTCCACCCCAACCCCTCCCACCCCATTCCACCCCACCCCCACGCCATCCACCCCACCCCTCCACCCCAACCCCTAACCCACCCGATCCCACCCACCCACCCCTCCACCGCCATCCCACCTCACCCCTCCACCCCGAGCCCTCCCACCCCCACCCCCACTCCATGCCCCCTCCATCCCAATCCTCCAACCCCACCCCAAACCTCGACCCCCAGGCCATCCCACCCCCACCCCTCATCCTCATCCCACCCCTCAACCTCCACCCCACCCCTCGAAGCCCACCCCGCCAACCCCCAACTCCATCCCCACCCCTCCACCCCCATACCATCCCACCCTCTCTCATCCCCGCCTCTTCCGGTAAGCGACCCGTGAAATCCGTATTTGCAAAAGAGTTAACGTTAGACACCTTTAAAACGGTTAAGATTACTGTTTTTATACGTTGCAAGCGATTGAAAATTTATAGCGAAAATTAGTGTTTTCGACCCGCCCGCACCCTGGCCCCCATGGTGGTAGAGATTTGACAACCACTGATCTGGGGGGTTCTGATGGCCCTCTATTTATGAAAAAAATTCATATAAATATGCGAATTTTTTTGAAAAAAATTTGGGGGGTTTCGCTCCCCACCCTGGCCCCCATGGTGGTAGAGAATCGCCAACCCCTCGACTTTGCGTCTCGTGCCGAGACCTATACACAGTAGTGAAGGTTTGGAGTGAAAAGCTCAAAAACTGTAAGCGTGCATTCTGGACAAAGTCACCCACATACCCACATACCCAAGTCCTTTCTTATAGATATAGATAATTTCGGCATCAAAAATTAATCTCAATGTTAACCTTTAGAGTTCTCGCATACCAGATATATAACTAGAGTAGTGGTTAACACGCTGGCCAAGAGTGCGAGAGGTAGTGAGTTCGAGCCCCCGTTGGGCGGATTTGCTTTGTAGGCTGCTATTAGCGCCGTGTAATTGCAAAGCTGTCTGTTCAGTTAGTAGTTAAGTTTAATTAAGATTACTGCATAACTTGTAAATGTAAAGCGCAGTGCGTCTTGCAGGCGTTTAATTAAAGAAAAAAAATAAATATATTAATATTATTATATTATATTATTAATATTATTAGTACTAAATAGTATGCCAGTGAATAATAAAAAATTATTTATTTTATGCAGCTGCTTGTTTACGCTAACGGCTTCGAGAGTATGTTGATCTTTGAAAACATGGACGGCATCGCGTGGCGTATGTTTTCGGGGCTGATTTTGGGAATGTTTTTCTTAATAACGGGGCTTCTATTTCTGAAAGTAAATGAAATCCAATCGGGTCCTTATATGGACGAAGTTTTTCACGTTCCACAGGCTCAGAAGTACTGTGACGGCAATTTAACAGAGGTCTGTAACTGCAGATTGGTGCATTACAAACTTGTTTGTATGTGCACTTGTTATAGCGCCTCTTCAAGATTTCCACTCAGAGGCTCTCCCGACTACAGAGCGGACATTGCATCGGAGTTTCACACCGAAGCGCTGAGCAATTACGAGTGAAGGAATTGCCCAAGGTCCTTACGCGGCGACTTGAGGTGGATTCGAACCTGCAACCCTTCGGCTGCAAGGCAACGAACATACCCACTACACCAACGCGCCCCACAAGTTATTAGATTAGGTGTGCGTAAAATTACCTTAGTAAGGTTACAGACGTTTTATATAGTTATCTAGTTACTTGTTTCAAAGTCTGAAACGGACGGTTTAAATAGCGTTATTGCACAAGTGCACCAGCTGATTGTCGCGTTACTCTGTGCTCTCTATAGCGGCTTCAATATTTAAAATCGGTAACTGATAATTTTCAAGAGCGCCACCCATTATTCGTCCATTTATAGCATATAATTTCGGCATCAAAAATTAATCTCAATGTTAACATTTAGAGTTCTCGCATACCAGATATATAACTTTATAAATGAATCTCAATTGGTCCATCTCTTTCGAACATGTTGTCTCCCATCTACTCGATCTCAAATTCTAGCTACCAACCCTACATTCTCCTTTACTTCTCTCAAATCCTATTTTCTTTCTCTCATGGCCTTGTACACTGGGAGCACCTTCGAATGGTTCACCCTACTAGAGGCACTTTATAAATGTTTGAATACAACACAATTAAGAAATCAGAATTCAATCGAGGAAGCAGGATCGAAACTCAATATGTATTTACAAAACTGTTAATTTTAAAAGTGGATGCTTACCAAAAGGACTGACTGATCTTGATGTTGATCTTATTCTTGCAGTGGGATCCGATGATTACGACTCTTCCTGGTCTCTACCTGGTCAGCGCTGCTCTTCTCAAACCTTTCGACTTCCTGGTGCCAACGAAAAGCAACAGTTCGTTCTGCTCGACGTTTTGGCTTCGATTTGTCAATTTCCTGTTTACTGCTGGAAACTTCGGCCTCCTCTATCTGCTCGATATAAAGCTGAAAGCTGGGAACAAGGTGATTAAAACACTAGCCACGCTGTTAAATCTTAAGCATTTATTCAAGTATTTATATAGCACCTCTTCAAGGAAACTATTCATAGGTGCTGCCGAGTGCCGACTCCACCATTGCAAAAAGAACAGTTTTCAAGTGCTTATATAGAATGTGTCAGCGCGTGAACTAGGCATCAGGCACAGCCAACCACAGAAAATTAAAGCACGACCTTGCGTGATGTGAGAACGAGGAAACGGAACTGAGAGCAGTTGGAACATTCCCCTTTCCACAAAGCATGTTGCTACCATGAACTGTTACTCGCACAAAATGTTATTGCAACACTATTCTATTAAAAGAGTGGACTGGATGATAACGACGGAAGGCTACAGGAAAGCTGAAGAAGGTCCAACAGCAAGAAGAGTGGTGCTGTTGGGCAGAGAACTTGAAGAAAAAGACTCTCCTAAGGGGGACCTTGTAGCATTTCCTTTTCCTTTGCTCCTTATAAGTTATTCTTTTATTCGTATCGTATATCGTGTCATTTAGAAAAATTTATAGAGCGTCTCTCACAGCATAGACTATTCACGGGCGATTTCAGTGCAGAAGCCCAGGGGAAAAGATTACCTTGAAGGAGTGCTTTACATAACTCCTAATAATAAAAACATTCTTTATAATAATATAAACAATATCTTAGTAATTAATAATAAAAAGATTCTATCTTAATAATAAAAAAATTCTTAATAATTTCCCCAAAAATTTCTGTCTTTTAACAGACGACCTTTCCTGCTGCCTTGATGACCGCGTTGACCTTGGCACTCTTTCCACTGCTCTACTTCTTCACATTCCTCTACTACACCGACTCTGGTTCAACATTCTTCGTCCTCCTCATGTACCTCCTCCACCAGCACCGGCGACACCTGGCAGCAGCCAGTGCCGGAGCAGCAGCCATTGTCTTCCGACAGACAAACGTCGTCTGGGTGGTGTTCTTCGCTGGGCTTTCCTGCATCGAAATCCTCAAACGCTTCACCGAAGACACAAAGGACTCCAGCAAAGATGACTTCCATTTGTTGAAGGCTGCTCTCGCAAGGCTCAGTAGTAGCATAAAACACGACCGCGGCGTTTTAAAACACCTCGCGTTGGATGTTCTCAAAGAGGTCGTGCCGTACGTGTTCGTCATGTTCGGGTTTGTCGTGTTCGTGTTTGTAAACGGAAGCATTGTAGTCGGCGCCAAGCAGGACCACGAGGCCGGGATCCACCTACCCCAGATCTTCTATTTCTCGGTGTTTGTCTGTGCATTTTCATTTATGCACGTCCTTTCGCCGCGAACCGTAACGTCTTTCTGGAATCTCGTAAAACGACGCCCTTTTCTCGTTTTTGCCGTCGTAGTCCTGTGCGAAGTGGCCGTAGGCAGATTCACCGTGGCGCACCGGTACCTGCTAGCCGATAACCGACACTACACGTTCTACCTCTGGGGACGGATTTTTCAGCGTCATCCGCTAGTCAAATACGCTCTGGTGCCAGGTTATGTGGTTGCCATCTGGGCCGCGATGGTATCGCTCGAACGTGGTTTCCTATGGAAATCGGTCTACTGCGTCTGCGTTGCCGCAACCTTGTTGCCGGCAAGTCTTGTAGAGTTTCGCTACTTTATTATTCCGTATCTTATTTATCGGTTGAATGTGTCTCGAGTGACGTATCTGAAGCTGGCGATGGAATCGATTGTTTACGTCGCCGTAAACGTTGCTACCGTTTATCTGTTCTTAAAGAAACCATTTTACTGGGACGGTGATCAAAGTCCACAGAGATTCATGTGGTGAGAAACATTTATGTGGTGACAAACATGGGTTCCCACACACAGGGGCACTACCCCATCCCCTCTAGAAAACTGAAACATTTTTTAAAATACCACTTTTGTAGGTCCCTCTTTTTGCTGTTGTGGTTCTAAGGCTGGGAGCGCCATGTAGCTGTGAGTGCCGTTATAGAAATACCTAATTACATTACAGTTTTAAACAAATTTCTTTGCACTAAGTTACTACATATACCAATGATACCCAGGTGAAACAGAGATATCTACATTTTGAAACCTCTATGAAAAGTACCCATGTTCTTAATTTCTAGCTTTGAACTTTTCAAGCTCTTAACCATGACTAATGTGTTTCCCAAAATATCCCCTTCTGTAAAATATCTGTGTGCACACATGGGTTTTATGGAGAAGATTTTACGTGACAAGAATGTTCATAAATTATGGAGAATGTGATGAGCATGTGATCGTGATTTAGTGTCTTTACGAAAACGGAGAAAAATTGGTAAACTCTATTCTGCGTTGGCTTGTGTGTTAACTGGTAACACAATTTAACATGTTAGCATCTTCGGAGAACTGTAGTCACCAAAAACGAAGACACTGTAACGCCTTTTCATCTAGTTTTTGCACTGCTTAGTGTTGGAGGTTCAAATTCAAGTCTCCAGGGAGAATTTCCTTTGATATTGTAGCTCTATTTGCATTTTCAGACCAACTCCACTAATGTAAAGAAGTCAAAACACAAAGCGTAGAATAATAGTTTAGAACACTTGCAATAGACTATTGTGGTTGACATCAAATGCTTCTATAAAAGCATTTTGGGGCTATCCATGTAATTACATACACAGTGTGGGAGGTTAACGGATTTAGGCGAATTGCATACGGGTGTGTACAGCAGGGTTACGTAGAAGTCACAACAAGGCATACCAAGGGAAGAAATATATTTTTATGACTCCATCATTAGGCTATTTATAACTCATTTGCATTTGATTATATTATGTATAAATTCTGTTCATATCTAAACAGTAAAAAAATTTAGTAAGCAAATATAAACATAAAATTGTAAAGGTGGGGGTTAAAGAAGCTTACTTCTACATATGCATGGTAGCTCCACAAAATATTTGAGTTGCAACAGGGGAACAGAGGTTTGAAAAAACTTACTGCGTATGTAATTATATGAATAGGTCTTTTAATATGAAAATCCAGACAGAAAATTTTCAGTTAACACATGTTCTACTCAACAATGAGTAGCAACTTGACAATAAAATCATTGCACTGAAAACCGGCTCGAAAACTACTCCGGCTATAGTTTCATTGACAGTTTAAACCGAGTCTATTTCGATCTTCATTCTAGAGTTCGGCCTCACACCGATCACTTCTTCCTTCCTCCTCTTTCCTTCACTTGAAGCTGGACAACACACATCGGTGTGAAATTGTAGAATGCCAACGTGTTCGAATCCTTCATGAACATACCCTACAAGAAGAAAAGTCAAAGAGGCATTAATATTCAAACAGCATGTAATTTCAGACTACATAGCCTACAGTATGCACAGATTTTCAATGTAACACTAACCAGAGGCGGAAACAGAAATTTTTGAAGGGGGGAACCAACAGTTTTGGTTTTGGCTTGGAAAAAATTGTGTTGGTCTTTGGCAGACAAATCTGATGACCTTCTTTTAGTCATTTGGTTGAAATGTTATGAAACTAATAATATACCATTTCCCCCGCCAAAATACCTGATGACTTGAAAAAAAGTCGTATGCTACTGTTTTCTCTCACTACATTGATTGGTAGCCTGTTGGGACCTAATGGGGGGCCCCACGTCCTGTGCAAATTTCTCAAGGGGAGTCATTGGCCCCCTGAATCCGACCCTGACACTACTACAATTTCATTAAAACTGCATAAATTCTACAAACAGTCATAGCCATGCGTAAATTCTACACAATACCATCATAACTTTTATAAAATTATACACAACTTGGCCAACATCTATTCAATAAAATAAATTAATAGGAAGTTTATATCATTGACCACATCCAAGTCTCTTTGTGTTTTTAAAATGATCACTAAGCTTTTGTTGAATTAAACACCAAAACACATTTTCAATCAACAAAGCCACATGTGAACTTACTTGCTCACTCGACCAATAACATGTATCATTGTATCTATTATTATGCGTTTCTTAAGCACCAATTTCTATGATCAACTAAGCACAATTGATAGCACCGAGCAACTGCGAGTGAAGGACTTGGAGTCTCCAGATGATCCCTACACAACAACCATCTTGGGACTTGAATCCTGACTCTCTACGCAGCCACGAGATCCCACAAGCACGCCCACCTGTTGGTCCAACATAAAGATACTTGAAATCTTAAATTAGGTCAGACAATGATGTTTAGTCTTCTAAGAATTCGTGCAATGCTTACGTCGAGCTGCAGCTTCTGCTTTCCTGCTGGCATACCGAGCTCATCGAACATCTTGGCCTTGATGACAGAAACCTACAGCAGAAAAAGACATCAACTCAACACAATTACACACAAAATCAATGCAACACAATTCCAAAAGCAAACTTGTGGATGAGTGTATGTGTGCACTATGCATACAAGGGCACACTCAATTGAGTTTGGGGTGATCATTTAGAATGGGTCAAAAATGCCCATGGGTTGACCATAACTAAAATGATGTCCGCATTTGGTATTATCCATCAACCATCCATGGGCACCCACAGACATTTTTGCAGGAGGGGCAAAACCTAATAATTTTTCAGGAGCTTCAAATGTAAAGCAGAAAATTAAGAACATGGGTATTTTTTAAAAAGGTTTGTAAATGCAAAAAAATTCATTTTCATTTTGTGTATCGTTAGTAACATTAGCGCTTTAATGCCAAGAAATTTGTTACAAATCACAAAGTAGAAGCTAAACAATAGGAAATTCAATTTTTCAGGGGAGGGCAAGTGCCCCCTCTTGTCCCTATGTGTGGGCGCCCATGCAAGCATCCTCTCTTCAGCAAAGCCCTACATATATGTTTATGTAAATACATACATAAATACATAGACATACGACTTGTAAATAATTTGCAAACTAACGAACTAATTTCTATCACAAATAGCTCAAGAAACATTGCAAGCCAACATCAGATTGCCAGGTTACCATCTCAAAGGTTGACTCAGCCTTCCATTCGGCAGATGGCATAGGTAAAGTGATCAGTGGGACGTGAGGGCACCTTGCATGGCTGCCAAAAGAATTAAATTCAACTCCAGTACTAACTTGTTATCATCTGTTCACATAATGAATTGTAATCGTACTGCGTGCACTGAGTTTGAAATTAAACGAAGATATCCACACACACACACACACACACACAAATAATGCATTGAAACAATTGATAACCATGAACGGAATAGTACTGCAGAGATGGTAACATCGTGATAAAGGAATCGGATATGGCATCTTACCGAGTCCGTGAGTGGAAGTGTGATGGTAAATCCCTGTCCAGATAGTTTCCATTCAGATTTATCCATCATGTTCGGCACTTGGACACGGAATGTCACTGGACCACCCTGCCAAACAGACGCAGACAAACAACTCAAAACCAATGCAGCACCAACTTAGAAACACTCCACTCTCAATGCACCGCTTGAATAAAACTCACTCCCATTCATGTATTGGGACTGAGTTTTTCCCCCCAAAGTGACTGCCTTAACTAGGCTCTAACTATGCACAAATCACTCCCAGTGCACTCAACTATGTGAAAGAACTTCACTCTCAATTCACCAACTTTGAAAAACTCTCTCCCAAGTAGGCCTACTGACTTTGAAAAACTCATAATGTACAGACTTTGAAAAACTCACTTCCAATGCACTGACTTTGAAAAACTCACTCCCGTGTAGGTCTACTGATTTTGAAAAACTCACTTACAATGCACTGACTTTGAAAGCCTAGCATGCGCGACTGGCACGAGCATTGAGCAGCAAGAACTTCAAAATCCCCATAGCTGAACTTGTGAAACTGTCTCATAAATCTCAATTCTCTTTTTTGCCGACGCAAGGAGCACTCCCGAGTTAACTCGTAGTACAGCCAGTCATTTAACATGGCGTGTAGGCGGTGAATGTGTTAATGGACCAGCCATTCTCCTTCCAGGCTGCATAACCTGAAGCGAGGAACCAAGATGGCCAATGTTATTTACAACTACTCTCAAGAGACTAACTGCTAGTAGAAGAGAATAACAGCGGAACAGAATAACTGCCAGTAGCACTTGCCTTGTGCATAGCCAAGAAGTCGTTCTCTGGCATGAGCTGTTCTTCCGTTCTTGCCTTCTTCGACGCAGGTTCGTCGTCATCCACCGGTCGGTGGACTGGCATCGGGGGCCGTGGGGGAGGTGGTGGCATCGGTTGACCCATCTGGGGCACCATTGGTGGCCCTTGCATGAAGGGTGGACGAGACCCAGGCATCGTCACAGACGGTGGCATTGGTGGTCTCATGCCTTGAACAAAACGAATGAAAAATATCATCATTATATTTACTACAAAGTGACTGACCTGCTTCAGAGTTGCATACGTTTTTTGTGCTCAAAATAACTATTTCTAGATATCTTGTCCAAATAGAACATTAACTCAGCTTTAATTTGGTATCTCACTTTTGTTTCTAGATGCGATAGGAGCATCTGAGATACAGCAGATTAAAGCTTGTCCAGTTTTGAGAGTTTCAAATTGGGTTCTACCGTCTTGCAAAATTTCATAAAAATGATTTTACCCTGAATAACTCATACAAAAGTAAAGTCCACCATGGGCCGAAGGCCCGTAGGAGAAGGCGCAAGGCGCTCATCTCCTTCATACAAAAGACTCATCATTAATTAAAATCAACACATAAAAAGGTGTAGACCTACTACTTTTTTTACACACAGCTTTGTTGGAGACATTAAATCAACCCATTGTGCAGCGTTCCTATTGGTGGAGTAGGCGACGAATGATGATGATGCTTTGCACGCAGACACACACACAACCAAAAACAACATCCAACATTTCACGCCTCCAAATACCAAACAACTAACTCAAAACCATTCGACTTACCCAAGATGCCAGCATTTCCGACCGGTCCCTGAGGAGGCGGCGGCACCATGACGACTCCAGACTGAACAGGAATGCCTCCAACAGTCATCATTCCCATGGGTGGCCGAGGGGGTAGACCTGTCATGGGGCGCATTGGCTGGCTTGGGGGTGCTGGGGGTCTGGCCACAGGGGGTGCTGGCGACGAAACAGGAAATGACATGGCTTGTTGAGGAGGTGGAGGGCGTGTGGAGGGTGGCATGGGAGGCTGGGCTGTCCTTTGGGGTTGCGATGGTGGAAGAAGCATTGAACCGGACGACTTTGGCATTGCTGGTCCAATCTTTTCCTTCTCTTCATCTGGCCTGCAATGCACATCCATTCACGTAATATTATTATACATCAAAGCTACCACAACAAATCGAGCCACTTCAATATATGTCGTATCGGCCAAGAGAAGAGAACACTTGTCGGGTCTTATCAAGTTTCCTCTATAAGCCATGAAAAAGTCATGGCAAACAATTTAGGGCATTTCGTCCAAAGTTTATACCCTAAAGTAGCAAATATGAAAACATAAAAAAATTAATTAAATCTGTCTCCACCTTGATGCAAATTTTTATATTTTGTCCTTAATGCATCAAATTGCATACGATTGTTTTCAAGCTGTGAGCCAAAGGTGCAGTTGCCCGAAAATAAACGCAAGAACCACTAATTACGGTTTTACGCAAAACTCCACTTTACGGCTGATCTAGAAAGCAACAAGTGGTCCATTATCTTGGTCGAGATGCAAATAAACAAGGCTACTTACTCACTTATTTATACATATAGTGATGCGTGTCGGCTAGTCTAGTCCTTCTCGTTAAAGAATAAATTATTCCATTAAATGGCACTAAAACACAAAACAATGCACTGACTGTAATCGAAGTAAGTTAGCAGTTGTGAGTACAGAACTTGCTCAAGGTCCATGCATTCAATTATATACTTGTAAGTCAACGAGTCAAACATGAGAGATCAGATAAGAACAGTCCTTACAGCAATCCCTTTGTCTTGTGGATGACAGCGATCTGGTCTTCAATGGTGATGTTCTCCCTTGCCTTCTGAGCAACCTTCTCCATTGATGCTGTGTGTCCGTCCCAGATCACCTTGCTCTTCTCCTTCTTCTCCTCCTCTCCAATCTGACAAAACAACAGTTGGTTATACGTTATGCCACATGACAATTTCTACACATTTATATAGCACCACAAGCAGAAAATCCAAGACAGAGTGTAGCACGAAATTCCAAGACAAGACAGTAGCATCTTTAGCGGTTACTGCTCGACCAAAGACAACATGTATATCTTAGGTAATTCCTATCTAACTGAGCAGGAGTGCCCAAGGTTGTGAGCTACTTAAGGTTGCTATGCTCAGTTACATGTTAATTACATACACAGAATGAGAAAGAGGAGTGACCCAAAAATTGAACAGAATGCTGTACACAGTGTACAGTGGCGGCACCAGGATTTCAGTTTTTGGGGCTGAATCCTAGCGGAGGAAATTTTCCATTTTCATCCGCCAAAAATTATGACGACCTTTTTTAGTTATTTGGTGAAAATGTTTCAGTTTTACATGCAAAAAAGCGGATGGCCTTTTTTAGGGGGGGCTTATGCCCCTGCATGATCCCACCCCACCAAGAATTGATACCTTTGCAGTTCTAAATTATAAGAATGTTGTGTAACTTTGCATAAATGCTTCTATTATTTATTTCTTCAGCAAACTGCCGTACCTATCCTGGTAGTCTAACAAAGAATACTCTTTCTTAATTACTTTAACACAATTTTAAGCATTTTAGACACCTTAAAAATGGTTTTCATAAACGTAATATAAAAATGGAGGTTGCCTCACTTACCTTTTTACCGATCTGCGTTTCCTCAATGCCCGATCCAAAGATATCCGTACGTCTCTCGGCCAGTTGCTTCAGGCTGCTTCCGATGGCCGAGCCAGGAGCGTAGACCTCCTCCTGCTCACGACGCTCCTGGGTCGCTCGATCACGCTGCTCAATCCACTTCGGATCCAAAAGCCCTGTTCACAATCAATCAATCAAACAATCAATCAAACAATCAATAAGCACAGTTGACATTGATAAATCAAATCAAAACAATCAGTCACCATTGATGCTATTAATGTGACCCAGCGCATTTCATGTCTGATCTCATGATCTGCATCATAGCGTATGCTCCATCTAAACTGTGCCGTACTGTGTCTGACATTGCAGTACGTCAGGCACTTTGCTCAGCGACAAAGGGGGTAACTCCTTGTTCCATGCTACTGAGCATCATTCTCTGTCGCAGGCCACACCATCTGAAATGATCTCTCGTCAGAGCGATGCTTTTTTTGTATATTAAGTCTGATCAATCCAACGTTGATTCATAAATCAGGTATTCTCTTTAGCCGTGGCTTTGCTGGGAGCACTCCTAAATAGGTTTCCTAAAGGGGCACTATTATACAAGACTTCCAGGGCCACAGTCACTCCATTCAGCACAGAAGGTTGCTCTACTAGGACGAATAACATTGCAACTATGCAGAGTCAAGTCTTTTCTGTGGCAGGTCCAGTGATCTGACGTGGTGATCTCCCATTACCACAGGAGCTACGTCTGCTACCTGTGGCTCTTAACATTTGAAGCACAATTTCATTCAACTCAAAACTGATTTTTTTTGCCAAGCAAGAGTCATGAGCACTTCTGAGTAAACCCCTTAAAAAGGCACTACATAAATTCCTGAACAAACGAATGAATAAGTGCCTGGAGCCGACCCGACCGTCAGACGGACTCAATCAATCAATCAATCAGCAAATAGCAACAATTTAGCAGAGGTGGAAGCTTGAGTTTTTGCTGGCAATAGAAAACATACCGATCCTCATGTGCTCCTGGATCTTGTCGGCTGGAATCTTCTCGCCGGTGATCGGGGAGATGAGGAACTGATCTGGAGCGAGAGCTGGTTCCAACGGCTTCGGAGCTGCAATGGAAAAACAAACGACACTTCTCAATCGGAGGATAAAGACCTGGAAAGCGTCATGACAACTGTAGACATTGTATACCATTGTTATAGTATGTACGACATTTCTTCTTTGGGTATTCACCTTTGTATGTACGAGTCACCAATTGTGTTGTACTGCTTACCTTTTTGGGTTCTATTCATTAGGACTTACCTTTGGGACGTAGCACTTACCTTTGTAGGTAGGACTAATCACTGGTTTTCCTAAACCTACCTTTGGTCGTAGGCTTAACCTTTGTAGGCTAGGACTTAACTTTACTATACTATTTTTGGATTTATAAAGTGCCTCTCACAGTACAAGCTAATCAGAGGCGCTCCAACTTTGTAGTTAGGACAAACCAGTGGTGTTATTAGACATAACTTTCTGTCGCAGGACTTAACCTTTGTAGGATGGACTCAATAAACACTGATGCTGCAGTGCTTACCTTTATGACTTACGCTGTATGATGACCCACCAACAGTGGTACCTTAGTGCTCACCTTTGGGGTTGTAGTCCCTGCGAATGAGGACCTGGTCTGGATTCGGAGGCAGAGGAGGAAGCTGTGTGGGTCCATCTTTCGGGGGCATTGGCGGCAGAGGGGGAAGAGGAGCGAAGATTGCATCATCCGATTTCTTCGGCTGGTTGTCCTTAGGGGACGGAGGCCTACGTTCGCCATCCTCGTCCTCACTCTCCGCGTCTGAATCCTCCTCCATGTCCTAATTGAAACGAATGGAAAAAATGTCGTAACTGAAACAAAATGTTTTAATTTTGAAATGAATGGAAAAAAATGTCCTAATTGAAGCGAATGAAACAAAATGTCCTAATTGAAACAAAATGTCCTAATTGAAACGAATGAAACAAAATGTCCTAATTGAAGCGAATGAAACAAAATGTCCTAATTGAAACAAAATGTCCTAATTGAAACGAATGAAACAAAATGTCCTAATTGAAACAAAATGTCCTAATTGAAAGAAATGAAACAAAATGGTTAAAAATCGATGACAAACAAGACGCAGAGAAAGGAGATTGTGTTGCAGGTTTTATAATCATAATGCACCAGTTTTAGCAATCTAGCAATCATGAGAGAGAGAAAGATAGGTGAAGAGAGGTACACACGGTGAAACAGAGAGAGAGACAGAAATATATGCACAGAGAGATATATGCACACAAACACAGATAGACACAGAAAAACAGACACAGACATACCCAGCAAGACATAGTTAAAGAGAGACAGAGATGGAAACATAGATATAAAGACATATAGGCACAGAGAGAGAGACACAGCACAACACAGACAGAGTTAGACAGCCAAAGAATACAGAGAGACCAGCTCTGTGCAGACAGAGAGACAGGTATAGAGACATAGAGAGACAGATACCTGAACTCTCGTGTCAGCACCAGATGAAGGTGGTGGAACGATCCGTCCTTTCCTCGGTTCCTCTTCCTCATCCTCCGCTTCCTCTTCCACTTCCTCGTCATCTGGTTCAACGTCGGAATCTCGTCCTCCGGTCGGCGCTTCCTCTCCTTCCATCTCCTCTGCATCCTCGTCCTAAACAAGAACAGTTGTGCACTGCAACGTTCAGCTGCAAGCGTGGATATCAGCACGTATGTATGCGTGCGTATATGTATGCGTGCGTATATATATGCGTGCGTATATGTATGCGTGCATATATATATGCGTGCGTATATGTATGCGTGCATATATGTATGCATGCATATATGTATGGACACTTGCATGTATGCGTACATATATACGAAGGCATGAAAGTTTGTATGTATGCATGACATTGCATGTATGTACGTCCATACGTAATTTGCATGTATGTACAAGTACTTGTTATAGCGCCTCTTCCAGGATTTCTTCTCATAGGCGCTCCCGACAACAGCACGGACACTGAGTTTGGTGTTTCACGCTGAAGCACATGAGCAATTGCGAGTGAAGAGCTTGCTCAAGGTTCCTATGCGATGGCTTGAAGTGGATTTGAACTCGCAACCTTGCATTTCCAAGGCACCAAACCGACCACTTCACCACCACAGCATCGGCAGCTCCATCTACAATTTGGTTACGTGACGAAGACTATCACAAACGCATTTCAACGCCTTTGGCACGGTGGTGTGTCCGCGCGGTAGTCGGAGCGCCACTGAATAGTACTAATAGTACAAGTACTTGAACTACTAGTACTGCTATTACTAGCATTACTTCTAGTTCTGGTACCCTTATTACTTGTTGGGTTTCACTGAATAGCGAGCTTAAGGGGTGGGGACGCGCTATAGCCAATGCGAGAAACACAAATAAATAAAAATAAACATATGCATGCCTTTTTATACATGTATTTATGAGTGTATGACTGTGCGAATGTATGTATGTTTATTAGTTTGTTTGTACACCAAAATGCGATTAACAATTGGTGGCAAACAACTTAGTTTGGGTCAAAGTGATATAGAAAGAAACGAGCAAGACTTACGACGTGGCCCTGCTCGTAGCGCTCCTGAGCGAGAAGTCGCGCTCCGACCTCATCCGGGGTCGTTGGCGGAGGGAGATTTCCCGTTTCGTTCGGTTGGTAGTCAACCGTTTCCACGACAACGAAGTCGTGCCAGTCAACCTGAGCGTAGGCAACTGGAACGTAACAGGAAAAAACCGGTGATAAGTTCAATATTTCTAAAATTTACACCAACAGCAATATTACTATTATTCACTCATTCGTCACAGAGAGATTTATATAGTGCCCATTCACGGTTACTACTCAGAATCGCTCTCGACCCACCCACAGTTTAAATGGACGGTTTTAAGGCTGTGATAAAATACTTCTGAGCCAGTGTTGCCACTCCTTGGTTTTTTCACAAGATCTTGGGTTTTTCGATCCGAACTTGGGAAATGGAGTTTTCTGGGACAAACTTGGGTTTTTTGCTTGGGTTTTATTTTTGACCCAAAAATGGTATTTTTTTACATTTTCGGGAAATTTTAGACATTTTTAGGAAGATTTGTCGGATGACTAAAAAAAGGTCGTCAGAATTTTCGGACGAGACATTGTCAACATTTTCGAAAGATTTTTATCGGAGAATTTTTGACATTTTTAGGAAGATTTGTGCTGGATTACCTATTAAAAAAGGGTCATCAGATTTTTTGGCCGGAAATTCTGGACATTTTTCGAAAGATTTGCTGAACTTGGGTTTTTTACTCTCCAACTTGGGTTTTTTCATTTTTTAGAGTGGCAATGCTGTTCTGAGCAAATCCTCGGCATACTTGAGGCATATAGACAGTGGAAGACCATTTCATACCATGGGGCAATAACATAGAAAGCACGATGCTGTCTAAGAGCAGTTTATGCTCGAGGAGTTCATCCTGTGTGGACGAGCAGAGAGCGCGACATTTATCCTACACATACAGAGTAAAGAGACCGGGCTCTTGCAGATATACAGTAGTGGCACCCTGGATGCACCGCCAAACAAGATCAAAGAACAAGCATGTAATCGGCTGTGGTCTAGGGAGCCAATGCAGGACATCCATAATAAAATATTATTAAGTGTCAATATTTAAATTTCAGTAGATAATTCTAATCGATAAGCAATTTAACCAATTGATTATGATCTGCAATACTTAGCTAATTCGAATCCTAATCGCTCAGCAGATTTAAGCAGCCAATTATAATTATAATCAATTAGCAGTTTAACTAATCGCAGCCATCTCTGACAATTTCTTTGTTTTTCTCAAACATAGTCGTCATCTTCCCTTATTGCCAACCAATACAATACAATACAGACGAATTCAGACATAATTTGCGACAATGTAGAAGGCACAATCAGAGGAGCATGAAATGTAAACAAGTTTTTAAAGAGGTGCTACATAAATGTACTTCGTTCTTTCTCCTTTTCTTCCTCCTCTCGTTTCTTCACTTTCTCCTGATATTCGACCCACTGCAGTCTCGTCTTCGCCTGGTCCAGCAACTGACAGTTCAGCAAAACAACACACGTCATTGTTATATAAATTCATTTATTACATCAGAAAACAAAACAGGATACCAGTACAATTCATGAAAGAATGGGTGGCCGATTCAACTGAATGGTTGCGGATCTTCGCTACAAGAACTGGAACACAATGCGATGAAGAGGCAACGGTGGAGAAATGTAGTGAAACGGCATCGGACACCAAATTTTAACATTTTGCGGTGGTGAAAATGAAAACCAATGTAAAATTCGCTTCCAGAAAACGAGACAAGTTAGTCACAAAACTTTTTGAACACTTTTCGACATCTAAAAAGACTTCAAATGCAACGAATCTCAGCGGCCACCATCCTTGGAAAACCGAGCTAGCTGGGAAGGTAGATTTTCTATAAGATCAACATATAATTGGTTCTAAAATCAAATTTCTAAAACTGATAATATTTAAAATAAAAACCAACCACATGACTTAAAATTGCACTGTTATAGAGTGACCTGATAATTATGAATAGTTGACACATCCTTTAATTTTGTTTAAGTTAAACAGTTTACCTACTCCGCATACATTTTTCAACAAGTACGTAGTTAAGTGAAAATATGGTTACAATTCAACACACAGCCACTTTGAAAGTGCAAGCCGTCCCTAACAGATTTTATTTAGGCACAAAGACAACTAATTTTTTAGACAGAAAATTACAATGAAAACAAACTAGAGAAAACAAGACATACCAGTTTTGGGATGTTCGCTTCATCCCTCAGTTTTACGATAAGACCTTTAGCAGGGATCAGAATCTACACAAAAATATATCAGACAGTTACAGCTTCAAAAACGAGAAGCCAATCTACACAATGGTAGCACAAAAATCACTCACAACAGTCAAACCAATTCATATTTTCAACGTATAGACGTTACACAAAAATTGTTTTTGTACTGCCACACTAACATGCCGCACTAACATCCAATGCCTCTGGATATAGATTGGTCCAATCGAGCTAGACCAGAAAGACCACATAACAACACATTACCTAGTAAAAGATGATCGTAATATCTTCTAGAATTCCTTCTCAGGCATTTCTCTCATTTTGAGTTTTATTTAGCTGTGCTGTAGATTGGAGCGCCTCTGAATAGTCCCCTTGGAGAAACGCCATACACATTCTCGTAATGATTAATGAATATATTTTGTCACCTCTCAACATGTTAAATAGTGAATGCTCTCAGACAGCACAGCATTTTGCAAGATATATCAATTGCATGGACAGTGAAGACCTCCCAGGGTTGGTGACAGAAATGCCGGGCCTAAAAGGCAGAGTAGTCATGGATGCCTAAGCAATCGGCAGGTTTTATGTAAGAACTACGAGAAACAGCTATGACCATGATACATTATTTCATACACACATCTATGATTTTATTTATCATAATTTTTTTAAAGTATATTTAGAAAGGCCCAAGTCCTAAACATTGCATAATCAATTAGTCACCCAAATCTGGAACAATACATTACCTTGGTGTACTGTTCAATAAGTTTGAGGAAGTACGGATAGAGGCTGTGCTGCGGCCGTAGAAAATCGAACTGATAATTCCTCTGTTCACGGTTCATCAGATTCACGAGGAACTGACGGCCGTTTCGAGCGACAAACTGAGCGGTCAGCCTCACGACATCCCTGCAAGAAATTCACGCGATTTAAAAATCTAAATTTCAAAGCCATCGGAAATCTAATCAGTCCAGTAAAATTAAGAATAAAAATTGCAAGATTCGGAATAAAAGTTTTCTGTCATTTTCGTCACTGATAACAAAGATAAAAGATCAGATTTAGTCTAAGCATAACTTGACTGTATACGTGCACGCTAAAAATGAACCGTATCAGCTTTGAGTTGAGCAACATTTCCTGAGAACAGGCTCATGGTGCCCCTCCGAGACTTGTATTCCGATTCTGCCATCGGCACCTGGCCCCGCCACTGGCTGGGAGATATTGACCGTGGTCCATCATTAAAAACGAATTGACACCTCTGTACAAGTCCATGCATTCAAGCATTTATATAGCACCTATTCAAGGAAACTACTCAACAAAGCTCCCAACTGAAGCACAGCCATAAAAACAGTTCTCAATAGAACATAGAATGTGTCAGAGTGACCTAGGAAACAGGCACAGCTCAGGAGGTTATCCATTCCATGCAACTTGACCAGTCACAGAAAAAGTACAGCTGTGCATGATGGAGGCACGAGCAAACTGGATCTAACGCACCCCTTCCCATTGAGCATAGCGATCGACCAATTCGAGTGTCCAATAAAGGCTGACAAAGATCAAATAGGGAAGTTGAAGCAGGCAAGTTGGAGCCAGACCCAGCAGGCATCGTCCCACAAAGGAAGAGACCATGTATTCGATACACTGATGGACAGTGAGCCAGATAAGTTGAAGCAAAGCCAAGATCTGTCTTACTACAACTATAGACCTATACCAAAGAGGGGCACTGTGGTGTAGTGGGCATGTTTGTTGCCTTTCAACAAAGAAGGGTTGCAGGTTCGAATCCACCTCAAGCCGCTGTGTAGAGACCTTGAGCAAGTCCTTCACTCGCTCCGTACTTCGGCATAAAACTCCGATTCAGTGTCTGCGCTGTAGTTGAGAGCGCTTCTGAGTAGTAACCTTGAAGGGGTGCTATAACAAGTGCACATACAAGCACACACACACACACATACAAAGCACCATCATAACTCACAGGTCAGCAGCAGAGATGGACGGTGGATCAGCCACGAACTCAAACTCCGGAGGCGGTTCCTTCGGTGGATCCTTCGTCACCAGCTGCACATCCTGCAGCGGCTTCTGCGGCTGGTAACCATACCCCGACTTCGCGGAAAAGTTCGGCTCCGGTACTGGTAAATTATACGATTGCAACACGTAAATTTTAACAAATAAACGATTAAGTTTCACAACATGTATCATTAAAGGAACTAATAATATATCCTGATTGCTGCTGGTTAAATAAAGAATATACAAACATACTTTTAGCATAAATGCACCTTGAGAAAGTCCCTTACCTTCGCCCACAGAATACTGTTCCCTTTGCTCCTTTGCACACGGTTAGCTTCTTGTCGACTGTGTATGCACCTCAATCAGGCAACGACGTGCTTTCTGTTGCTACCATGTTTTATCTCAATCTTTAAACTGTTATGCCCTCCTTAGTGAAGGTTGAGTTGGGAGCACTCTTAGGTAGAAACCTTGAAGGGGCGCCGTATAAATCCTTGTAATGAATGAATGAATGATCCCAGAACTGAAGCTGACCTTTGCCCTCAGAGAACTCCTTGACCTTGTGCTTGTAGTAGTTGTGGTATGGATCGTTTGGGTTGAGGAAGTTGAACTTTGGATTCTTGATTTCATTCTGGTAGATTCTCGCCTCAAACTCCTGACCGTTGCGTGCTACGAAAATGGCAGTCTTGTCGACGATGTCTTTATTACAAAGCGTTAAGGAAAGAGAGAAAGACTTCGGAAAATTTAGGCATCTGAACATTTTCAAAAACACTTCCCAAGATCCCAAATTCATTTCCTATGTAAAAATCGTTTTTAAGTAAACATGTACTGTATTGAACTGCCTGCAAACGCACTGAGTGCACATTGAGTGAAAACAATCTAAGCGTGCAAAATCACCAAAATTATCATAACATGCAGAGAGAAAAGATGCAAGGTTAAAACTTCCAAAGCCTAGATATCCTCAAAAAGTCTTTTAGGGACTCTGACCGACCAGTCCATGCGTGATGATTGGTAGAAAAATTTGTCTCAGGTATTCAGAAAATCTGCATTTTTGCCACTTTATAGTAATAAAATTTTGAGGATCAAGCAGACCACGCTCTTGGGCAGCCATTAGTAGGCCTATAATGTGCCAACAACCTCATTTTTCCTCGACTCAGGATGCCTCATCCCATGACTGTCTCGTTAAACAGAGTGCAGGATCAAAATGTTTAGTATACTTCAGCTGGGGTCAGAAGTGAAATTCAAGTTGTTAAACTTCTGTGTTACAGCTTTCTTCACACACGTTTTCTGTGCCAGACTGGAATGGCCAATTTGTTTGCTTTTACACCCATCTCTACCTTCCTCAGTCATTCTCTACCTACCTCAGTCATAAATGTCCCGAACCCAAATTCTTCTAACACACATGACGTGCAGAGAGAAAATATACTCACTTCAGTGAAAACTGGGATATCCAAATCCTGCTGGATCTTCCTTTCGGTCTAGAAACTCTTTCACAATCCAGTTCGTTCAAGTGACCTGTTCAAACTGGACCATAAACAAAAACCCAGTCTACAAAGACAACCACTGAACAATAGTTACAATTTGAAAGCAAATTGGGTAAAACAGAAGTAGCACAGTAAGGGTAAAAAGATAAGATTGTTGAACGTGGAACACTGAAGCGCACCGCAAGGTCAATGCTCAATCCAAACAAATCGCTCATCCAACTTCAACTATCAGATAGTTTTATCGCTACTAATTCAACTACTTCACAGCAGAATTTAATTGATCTGCCTTAAAGTAATTCACGACGCTAACCCGATGAGAACAAAATAATCGTTTACGACGCTATACTACACGCTTACAAATTTTCAATTAGCAATAATGTCAAACGCGAACATCCTTCGCCGTTCATTTTCATCACTCATGAAGCACTTCAGGTTATTAGACGAAGCAAATCGTTATTTAACATCAAAGGATACTTCTAACTTCTGGTGGTGGATAGATAATTCCGATCGCAGATCTTGACGCTGGAGCGGCCTCTTCCACCACCACCACTTCCACTTCGACAGACGGCATTTTTGCTGATTTGTTTTAATCAAATAATAAGGTTGAATACCAAAATTCGCATTGACGAACTACTAAAATGGTGACCGGAAGTGAAAACACTGTTCGCAAAAACGATACCAAAGCTTATAAAACGTTGATTCAATGTAAGTAAGTAGCCTTCGTTTGCATCTTTCAACCATAATAATTCAGAAATCTAAAGTTAGTTTATTGCTGAATAACCATACTGTCATTAAAAAGATGATTAACAAAGCTCTCATACTTTATGCAGAGTTGGTACTAACACTACAAGAGGAGGGCTTTTTAAAGGAATTCTTTAATTGCACAACCGGCAATTTGAATCTTGTTTGCCCTTTGGCGGAGAAATCTTTGAAGACATTTTTAGTCGTTCGCCAGAAATTTCCCCAAAAATGTAGCAAGTCGCCGGCGATAAATTTTGAGGAGCTATTTTTTAGTCATTCGCTATAAATTTAGATTTTTTGGCATATTTTTTCACTGCGCAACTCCTTCCTTCCACTCGTCTTCCAAAGTAAACTCGGCTGCAGTTATCTATTTATAATATTTTCAATGCACAGTATTGCTTTTACAACTGCACATTTTGTGTACAAATGCATGCTATAAAGGTCTGTACCAGAGTACGAGCATTGGTAGAGAGAACGATTGTTTAATTACATATGACATAATTATGTTCATTTGGGACTCTGTTCAAATCTCTGCAAAGGAGAAATATGGCTAAAAATCTATGCGCCACACAAGTCAGTTATAACGTACTCACATACTGTTTGGTGGGATATCAGATGATGATGAAAGCCCCAAACGCCAAGGGTAAGAAAATTCAGAAATAACATTAAATTTTCATCACTGGACCAGGCTTACTCTTCGTCTTCTGTATTACACTACTTCTAGTATGGATGCACTCTCTGGACGCGCAGGACTATTGACTGGTCCTATAAGCCATACTGTGCAAATCAGACTGGTCCTATAAGCCATACTGTGCAAATTCTACTGGTCCTATAAGCCATACTGTGCAAATGTGACTGGTCCTATAAGCCATACTGTGCAAATTTGACTGGTCCTAAAAGCCATACTGTGCAAATTTGACTGGTCCTATAAATCATACTGTTCAAATTTGACTGGTCCTAAAAGCCATAATGTGCAAATTTGACTGGTCCTATAAATCATACTGTGCAAATTTGACTGGTCCTATAAATCATACTGTGCAAATTTGACTGGTCCTAAAAGCCATACTGTGCAAATTTGACTGGTCCTAAAAGCCATACTGTGCAAATTTGACTGGTCCTATAAATCATACTGTGCAAATTTGAGTGGTCCTATAAATCATACTGTGCAAATTTGAGTGGTCCTAAAAGCCATACTGTGCAAATTTGACTGGTCCTAAAAGCAATACTGTGCAAATTTGACTGGTCCTAAAAGCCATACTGTGCAAATTTGACTGGTCCTAAAAGCCATACTGTGCAAATTTGACTGGTCCTAAAAAGCCATACTGTGCAAATTTGAGTGGTCCTAAAAGCCATACTGTGCAAATTTGACTGGTCCTAAAAGCCATACTGTGCAAATTTGACTGGTCCTAAAAGCCATACTGTGCAAATTTGACTGGTCCTAAAAGCCATACTGTGCAAATTTGACTGGTCCTAAAAGCCATACTGTGCAAATTTGACTTGTTCAGAACACGCCATACTGTGCAAATTTGACTTGCCTTGACCATTCTGTTGGTCTGCCATGGTTCGAGTGTAGCTGCAAAACTGGCTGGCTGCCTTAGGCCATAAGTGTAGCTGCTAAGCTGGTTGCAAGTGTTGGAGCAGTATTGTGGCTGCTAAGCAGGTGGACAGCTGTTGGTTATAATTATAACAACTGTGGCTGTTGGTTAGTAAGCGTAAGCTGGTGGACAACAAATGTGGCAGCTTACCCCAATGTCATTTTCCCCCATGGTACAAAATATCATACTCAGGATTGCAAGAAACTGCTAATGGTCTGTTATTTCAAAATGATCAAACTCCTCATGGGCAGAAATCTTTCATTTCTCCTACATTCACCCAATTAACCGAACCTTTCTTGACATACGAAATGATGGTGAAGAACCTCATTCAAACACAAATAATGATAGTGATGGCAGTGGACACAATGATGATGATAATAGCAACAATAATAATGAAGGCGATGACAAAATATTAATAATAATAATATTCAAGACACCGAGAGGCCTAGGACTCAATGACAGCTTTACATAATATTAAAAACTACCAATTTCATTAGTCTGTGAAGGAGTTTTTCGGCTTTATAAGTAATAATTGTATCATATCCTATTTGACCATAAATTTACAAAGCGCTTCTCTCAGCAAAGGTCTTTCAGTAGTGCTCCCAGTGCTATCAACCCCAAGAGAAAGGGCAGGATTTGTCGCGAAATGTAAATATTTATAACAAAAACAATTAAATAAAAAGACACATCAACAGCACAAAGTTGCACTTTATTTACTCCGATTGACGTAGACTTAAATAGAAACTGTTCCTAAGAACTGCTTTTAAAAGCAGATGATAAACACTAGATAAACACCGCATGTATATCAAATTACCTCACAGCCAAGACAACATCGCAACAATGAAGAACAACCCAACTCACTATCAGATGTCAAACAACTCGGCAAGATGACAACAGGCAGCCAACCCAAGGCAAAGCCTGCGCCAACCCAGAGCATGCTCAAGCCGTATAACGCACACAACTCCAGCATCGTCTGCATGCTGAACATGCTCCGAGCATACTCAAGGATGATGCAGTCTGCACCTTTGAAGCAAGCCGTTCTCTAACGAACACCATTGAATCTTTTATATGCGCAATCTTACAAGACAACAGTGCTATACTCATTTTAAAAGAACTAAGCCAACACTCATCATACAACATCTCTCTTGATCAAACACACTCCGATATATGAGAGAGATCCTCCCACAGGACACATCCATAAATTACATTCGCAAAAAATAATCGCATTTTTTATTCCCCTTCCCTTGTTGCAACTCGTTTATTTTTTGGGGACCTTCCCCATGCATACGTACAAATAAGTTTCTCTACCACGCTTACAAAAGGTAATTACCCAAAGTCATCTATAAAACGTTTATTTCACCGCATCAATTGGCTACCTTCTATTTTTGTTAAACATCATATTTGCTAGCTAAAATTTGTTAACTGCTTTGGTTAACTGTTTAGATATGAACGAAATTCAATTATAATGCAAGAAAATGTAATCGGACGACTATAGGATAATGAAGAGTTCTAATGCGAATGTCATAATTATAAAACTATTTTGCATACACACATTTTGTTGAGACCTCTCCCCCACCCACCGTATGCAAATCACCTAAAATCAGACGACCCTCCCCTCCCTGCATAAATAACATACGGAGAGCAATATATGACCGAGATCCCATAGAATTCTCCTATAGAAACTTGACTCAACATGACACGACTCATCGTAATGGAAATAATAATTATAACATGACTCAAAGAAGACGGCTATGACGAGTTTCCACAGAAATCTGCGTAATTGTCCTTTTTATCTTAAATGTTTACACGAACGATTTAGCATTCATATACAGTACTTAGCGTTAAGAAGAAAAAACAGCTTCAGCTGCGAAAGTCCAAACGAGACTACAGACACCCATGCAAACATTTTAAGAGCAGTCACATATGACATAAGTTGAATCGATTTAATAAAAAGACTTCATAGCAAAACATTCAAACATTACCTTGTCACTTATATTGCACTCCTTCATGGCCACTACTCAGAAGTGCTCCTGACCACAGCAGAGCTAAAAAGAACTGTTCAACGTTAGAATAAAGAGCATTGGAGTGGTCATAAACACAGTGCTGATTTGGGAGGGGAACTCCTGATCAAGGGGCAAATAACGAGAAGGTACAGTACTGAATAACAGATAGGGGGCAGGCAAGGCTCTTGCTGATAGGCATGCCAAGACCCTGCAGGCACCGCCATACCAGAGAAGCAATATCACATATATGAGGACACCAAAATCACAAAAATAGGGATGATACTGTTGAAAATAATTTTAATCAATTAATCGTCAAAATTGTCAAATGCAAATTTATCGATTTATTTTTCCACTCAAAATTTCAAACTACAAATGTTTGCCATGTCTTTTACTCGAGAAATGGCCGTTTGACATCATGAAATAAGTAGAAAAATAATCGAACAAGTAAAAAAATAATTGATAACATTTTTATTAAGATGAATTATTCGACTAAAACCACAGTTCTACAAAAATTCTGATAAAACCTGAATTTGCAATAGATGGGCCGTTCGTTCCCTGGCAAAGCCAAGCCTCGAACCAGAACTCCGCAGTCAAAACCATTCAACACCCAGAGACCAGACAACAGCAGCAGCAGATACGCAAACAACCATCATCCAGGTTTAAAAGAAACTGATTTGCGTTGATTTTGATTTAAACATGTAAATAACTGTGTCGTGTCTAAAACTCTGCAATAGCGCTAACTCAAATGCTAAAATGTTTTTGCACCAAACCCCGACATCGGACAATGATTTAACAACAATGGCTCAACGTTAAAACTACCGCAAAAGGGTAGATACCTGCTAGTTCCGACAATACTCAACTATATGGATACTACCAAGTGTTTTACGCCCTCAATTCCCAGATACCAGCCAGCACGGACATAGTCTACCGTTTGACGTAGCATTTACGGAAACATCACAGAGATATTCTCATGAGTGGCAATATGTAGTTTATCACTGGGTAAACCAATGCAGCCTGTCATTACAGTGTCAATGTACCAAAATGGTTACATGACATAATATTACAGGTAATAAATATTTATTTTACATTTTATCATATTATTTCAGCCTTTGTCAGTTGGTAAAGTCTGAAATTAAAGCTTTAAAGACATTTTTCAAATATACTGCACTTTGCAAATGACCGTATGATCTATAACCATATTTGACTACAATTATGCACTCTTGGCATGTACTGAATTCATAAATTTTTCATGATTTCAGTATCTAACAAAAGAATAAAATTATATGCAACATAATATCAGAATAACAGTATTAATAATATATTAGTAATTAACAGCTAATGCTTTGCAGCTCAAAAGTAAGAGTCAATATAATGAAAAAATTACTATTGTCTAATTTTTTAAGTCAAAATTTTACTATGTTTTTGTACTAGCATGGTACAGCACTCTATTTCCCCACTATTCTAGGCTGTTATTGCGAATAGTTCTATCGCAACCATTTGAGCAAACAAACAAAGGACTGCCTTAGGAATTAACTATAGAATGTAATATATAGCAGTCATAAGAAACATTTACAACAAAGCAACAGTTTAATATAATGTGGAGCCAAAAAAGTTCACACGATGACATGATTAACGTTTTGCAATTTTGTGGTTTTTCTGTTTTCATTTTGGTGCCATCCACAGAGCTCTTAGACAGCAACGATTTCATTATGCAGGGGCTACAAAAAGCTTAAACGCACATCACCACGAATCGAATATCAGGTCACAATGAATTCTCTAAGCGTTTATCAGCGGACAAAAGAAATCCAATGAAAATCACCATATAAAGCTAAGACGGTGGTGTCAGTTCCTAGGCGACGACAGTTACTTGAGTGCGCCCTGCCCGGAACCCCTTCGTCCCGTCAGGACCCCGGGGCTGTCTGACGACCCGGTCGCTCTCCGACGCTCGGTGGAAGTCGCCACCCTCGAGTGGAACGACACCGGCTGCGTCTCCGCTACGCCGTCCCAGAAGAGGACTTGCTCCTGGACTCACGCCCAACTCCTGCTGAGCCTTGAGTCGTCTTTGGATCCACGGACTCTGCCCTTGTGATGGACTCGTTCCGAGCACCTCTGCAGAAGCGCCGAGGGAACCCGACCGTGCTCTCCAGTCTTCGTTCTCCGAGTCGTGAGCGAGCGGTGAGCGCCCGTAGAGATTTCCGCTGCGCCTGGCCGCCGTCGGACTCCCTTTCGGGCTTGACTTTGGGCTGCCGTCGGACTTCTTTCCCTTTGAAGTCTCGCCCGGCTTCAAAGCCTGGACCGGAGACGATCGGGGCGCGGAGTCTCGACTCGGACTCTTCCTCCGATCGACGTCTGAGCCGCTGCTCGAGTACGGTGACTCCCCCTGAGCCAGCTCCATGACTCGTGAATTCCTCTTTTTCTTCCGTTTGTTTTTCCTCGCATCGCTGCTATCCGCTCCATCCGACTCCTGCGCTCGATCGTCTTGCTTGGAATCGGCGTTCTTTGTGTTTTCCTTCTTCGCAGGCGGCACGAGCATTGTCACGCGCATTCCGTGGCGCCAGTCACCCGTGTTCGTCAGGGTCTTACACGCCTTTGCAGCGCCTCCAGCGTCCTCGTACTCCACCAGCGCAAACGTCGAGTTGGCTCCGACTTCCAGGTGCTTTTCCAGGTGCTTCTTGGCCTCTGCCGGAACCGTGCTTCCCGGACGGATTATACGGACCTGAGCAATGTTGCCGCACTTTGCGAACTTCTCCACTACCATCTCCATCGTTGGGTTTTCCATTGCCAGGTTCGTCGCAACCACAGTCCTAAGTGGTGGGTCGATCTGCGGGTCTGCGGGGGGTGGAGGAAGCGGATCGATCCTCCGAACCTTTGTCCCTGGCTCATTGACCTGGAGTGTCTGCGATCTGCGCAGGGCGTAGGCAATGATGCGGGGGTCCTTGGAGAGTTTCTTCGTTTTCTTGAAAGTGGATATCACTTTGATGCTGACAAAGCCCTGTTTGTTTCGCTTGATGTGCTTCAGAAGGTAGGTGTCGTTGAGGATATTCGCGTCGGAGAAGTAGTACTCGATCTGATTCACGATCTTTGCGATCAGCTCTTCGTCAGGACAGATGAAATCGTCGTTTGGCGTCGCTGGAACATTTCCCGCGGGTGTCTCGGTCGGAATAGCGACGTCTCGCGGCTGCTCGGTGTCAGCATCGCTTCCGTCGCTTCCATGATTGTCCGAGTTGACATCGTTCATGGTCTGCTCAAAACTTACTCCATCCTGGGTTGTTTTAACTTCAATTTTCGTGTCCGACAGTGTCACCTGCTCGTTAAGCTTATCCGCCACCGAATCCGCATGGTTAGCATTCGCCGCAACAACGTCACAGGAATCGACTTCTTCCGAATTTGAACTCATTTTTACTAAAAATCGAACGCAATAAAACAGACCAATGTATTAAATAATTTAAAAGGAACGGATGAATATCATATAATTGAAGAAATAAAACAGCCCAGGAGGGAAGAACGACTACACCCAAACACTTGGGATGACGACAGACTTATCGCAACCGGAAGCACCAGACACGAGACTGCGAACTATAAATGGCTGCATAGATGCAACGTCTGATGACGTCACCAATGGTGTAAAGATTCTCAGAAAAACGTCCGGTTGCGCAGAAAAGAATGACCATTGTTATTCAACTTGTTGAGTCGCCATAAAATGCCCATAGTCAAACAATAACCGTAATAGTCAGGCTTCTTCGTCACATTTTCGACTAGGACAAAACTATGGAAAGCCAAACAATATTCCTTATCTTTTACACGATAGATCAATAGCTTCAAGGCTTATTTGAATATGACTCAACTCCTTAAGCGTTATGAGACCGACATCAGTGTTTTCAAAAATAGGCACTCTGCGCTGATGGTACGATGAGTGATGAGTTGATGACAAAGCATAAAATAGCTGAATGACTGTTAAAATGGTTTGAAGTTAATTTTGACGTCGCTCACAATAATTATTTCACAGGATCCACCAAAAGTTGATGACCTTTTGTTTTTCATTAAGGTATACACATTATTAAAATGTTAGGTTTGAGTGATGTATATGTAATGTAATGTAATGTAATGTAAATCTTCGAGAATTTCTCAGCGCCCACAAAAGCCACGTCAGGGAGACCAGCTTATTCACCGGCGCTATATCAAATCAAGTCCGCAATAGCCAGAGCTGCCGTTTTCGTTCCGGTGCCAGGTCAAAATCCGGGGAGGTCAAGCCGAGGAGACAGCGTGGTGCTACGGTGGTTGTCGGTGATGGTGGTGGTTGGGTGATGGAACTTGATTGGGATCTGGATAGGATACCCAGCTAACACGCACTCACGGGACCCTTACCGTTTTCTCCCGGGTATCCGGTGCGGTTTTCTGACGGGTTATGTCCGGGGTTTCCGCCCGGGAACCTTCTGGTGCACCCCGCGAGCTTGTCGCCGTCTACCGACTCTACCGGTATAGCCGCAATTGGTTTATTCCGACGCCATTTTGTGTGCCGTTTCGAATGCACGAGTTTTTGGAGATCGGGATTTGTTTATGTTGAAGGTAAGATTACGTTTTATTTATTGCGCCAAAAATATACTTGTCAATATCAACACTTTAGGTAAATGCTGCGTCTAATTTTGGTTGGAATATGACTAGGCGTGACGGAGATTGGGTTAGGGTTATGGACACCACGCGCGTGGGTTAGCGTAAAACAGGTTCGGCCTCGATTGGTTTATGCATTGCTGCGTGTCCATGTGTGTTTAAGTTCACCTTTTATAGGTGGAACTGCTATATTTGTTAATCATATCGGCCCTAAACTCTGCCCGGTGTGCACTGAATGCTTTTGCCGGGAATCTCGAAGACTGCGTGCCTCACGGTGCTTGTATACAAAACAATATGATTGCCAACGACTTAACTAAAATAGAGTGCTACGACCTATGAGCCGTATCCCATGATGCAATGCGCTCAGTAAGTAAG
Organism: Lumbricus terrestris; assembly: GCA_949752735.1. Taxonomy (NCBI): domain Eukaryota; kingdom Metazoa; phylum Annelida; class Clitellata; order Crassiclitellata; family Lumbricidae; genus Lumbricus; species Lumbricus terrestris. The sequence goes on along the minus strand of OX457038.1, from coordinate 5,333,080 downwards.
TAAGTAATCAATGCGAGATCTAAGCAACTACGGTCAGGTTAATAAAATTAAAAATAGGGGAAAATTTGCAGAAATAGGAGTACATAAAAAAAATTGAGGCTAATACTGTAGCGCTCTATTTGGATTTCTTGTGTGGCCATAGCTGTTTACATGTACTGGCACACGCAATCTTTGGGATTACATTTTTATCATCTACAATGCTAGTCCCTTTAAAATTCGTGGTAAACGTGTATTTTAAGGTCGTAATTCATTGACCATTGCATGGGTTTCAGCGTTGCTTGAATACAAGTCGGATTGAGGTGGAACAACAGTGTTCTTACAGACACGGGGCCAGTCCATCAATGCACCCCTCCTAGCAGATGCTCAGACCCTGTAGGCAATCCGCATTGGGAATGATATCCAATGCAAGCCATCCTGCATATGATATGAGACATGACCAGTAATTTATCCTTTGAGCCTGTTTCATGTGTTGAAATTATTATTATGTGAGACATTTACTATTTAAATTGGTTTTCAAGGCTTTAACTTTTTAAAAGGTACAGCAAGTTTTTTAAACTAATTTCAAATTGCAATGTCTGTGAATTTTACTGTCACTTGTTAAATAAAACTTGTTTGATATGTTTACAAATTCAGGTGTGGTGACGCAAAATATTCCTTTAACAGCACGAGGAAATTGTCGAGGACAGTTTTCCTGTTTGGTTTGAAAATGTCATGGATTGTCGCACTGAAATCAGCCGTTGAAATCTGCGCCTTTTACAGAGACTGAACATTATTCAATATTATCAATATTTTTAATGTTGAATTAATAAAGTTGATAAATAGTGTTGAGTAAGCTGAGGTGTCATTCACAACTATTGTTGATTATTTATTGCTTTAACGATGTTTGGTAGACCAGGCAGAAATCAAGATTATGTTGGATACCACCCAGACTAAGTTATGAAAACATAAGTTCGTGTTTTTAATTTTTTCAGGAATTTCTTATAAAAAATGTGTTTAAAATACTCCTGGCTTCATTTCATTAGCACAATTTTAAAATCTATTTTGATGCGCCTATTTCATTTTAATTTAGTTAGTGTACTGTAAAATTTGCTGTGCATGATTCCAAAACCAGCATGCATTAATGTGGTTTTTGCAACATATTGAGTTATATGTATGTTTTTAAAAGTTTTGCATCAAAATTCAAAATGGAAGAAAATAATTGCTCCAGCTTTATTCCAACTCAAGATATAAAGCAAATCATTACCTCTTGCTTTTTGCTTGAGTCTGAATAAGGATGTAGCAATTTTATTTGGTCATTTTTAAGTTTGTTGCAAGACTTTTGAAATTATGTATGAAACTCAATACATGCTGCAAATATGACTAAAATGGTTGTTTTGGTGTGTCGAGCCATGTAAAACACAGCTTAGAGTACAATTTGCGTTCTGGGTATACATTATCAGTCATCTGGGTATGAACTGGGTTGTCCGCGCTGCTCGCGGGCTAACCCGTATGGTTCCCGTCGGGAAACCCCGGACAAAACCCGCCGGGTTCCCGCCGGGTTGCCCGTATGGGGCCCGTATGGCAGCCCGTATGGGACCCGTGAGGTTCCCGAATTGGCTGGTTAGCTGGGTAGGTTGAAGAGTTCGGTTTTCAGTCGTGAATGGAATGCAGCAGAGGAGAGTGCAAGCGGAGGAGAGGTTGAATTTGGAGGTGAGACTGCAGGAGAGATAGGAGGGTGAGCGAATAGGCGGAGGTATGTTGGGAGTCCGTTCCAAAGAGCTGGTGCAGCATAGACTAAGGAGCGGTCGCAGAATTTCAGAGAGGATGATACTGGAGGCCGAGAGAGAGAAAGATATGATGATGAGCGCGTAGACCTGTGCGGTTGGATGGTGATTAGTTGACGAATGTAGGAGGGCTGAGAGGTTTGAAGAGCGTTGTAGGTTAGAGAAACAATTTTGTAATGGATGCGCTGAGAAACTTTTAGCCAATGAAGAGACTTGAGAACAGGGGTTATGTGGTGATGTTTGGGAGTCTTAGTGACTGCGCGGGCAAGAGCATTCTGGATAGTTTGCAGGCGTTTAATTTGAAAAGAATCTATTTCATGGAAGAGCGAATTGCAGTAGTCGAGTTTGGAATGAACTATTGAGGTGGCTATTGTGCAGGCGGTCTTGTAATTTAGAATTGGACGCAATCGACGGAGGTCGCGGATGTGCATATAGCAGGTGCGGGATAGCTGGGTGATGTGGTCAGAAAAAGTAAGGTTTTTGTCAAAAATGACCCCGAGATTGCGGACAGGAGAAGAGTATGGCGTAGGAAGAGTTGGGTCTGTTTGAGGAAAGTCAGAAGGATAGTCTAGTTTGTTTAATTGCTCGCGTAGGCCAATGATGAGAAATTCTGTTTTTGAGGGGTTGAGGCAGAGCAGATTAGCGGTCATCCAGGCTGAAATCTGAGTGATGGTGTTACGTAGCTGATTTAGTGCGTCTGAGAAGGAGCGAGGGGAGAAAGATAGGAATAATTGAGTGTCGTCGGCATAGAGGTGATGTTCAGCAGAGGATGATGAAATGAGTTTGCTGAGTGGGGAGGTATAGAGAATGAACAGGAGAGGACCAAGGACTGAACCTTGAGGGACACCACAGGTGAGGATTTGTTGATTAGATGAGTGACCAGAAGCGCTAACGATGAAAGAGCGTGAGGAAAGGTATGATTTGATCCATGAGAGGGCAGTGCCAGAGATTCCAAAGACAGAGGAGAGGCGATTGAGAAGAATAGCATGGTCTATTGTGTCAAAGGCTGCAGAGATGTCTAAGAGGCACAGACAAGAGACTTGTTGACGGCCTATCGCCATCACAAGTTTGTTGTAGAGCGAGGCCAGGAGTGTTTCGGTAGAGTGATGCTTAGTGTAGGCAGACTGGTTTGGGTTTAGAAGATTGTTGGAGATGAGGTAACTGTTGAGACGAGAGAGGACAATCCGTTCGGAGAGTTTGGATAAGAATGACAGATTTGAGATTGGACGGTAGTTGGATAGGAGTTCTTTGTCCAGAGATGGTTTTTTGAGAAGTGGTTTAACAACTGAGTCTTTGAAAAGCGTAGGGAAGGTACCGGTTGAGAGTGACAGATTTATGAGCTTGGTTATCGTGGGAGCAAGAAGAACTACACAGTCTTTAAGCAAAGAGGTTGGGATTGGGGGTCCGTAGCTCAGTTGAGAGAGCGCTGGTCGTTAAACCACAGAATAGATAAAGCTTTATCTATTCTGTGGTTAAACTGTGTGACATGCAACACGGGTTCAAGTCTCGCTCAGGGAATTAATTTATTAACGTTTCTGTTAGCGGCCATTGGGGCTTGGCTGTTGTGTTGTTTGACTCTGGTTCTGCTGAAAATAAGATAGCCCTCCCACTTCTGGCTTGGCCGAACTATAGGAGTGATCCAGCACTTAGGCTATCAGTGTTAAGTTATATATCGAACCCACTGCTGTAAAGCCGACCTGCGTGTCGTGCTATAGTGGGCCGTATTTCTTATAACCTGTACCTGCAATCATTCTGTGGTTTGTCAGATTGAGTCATTAAACGAAGATTATTATTATAGTCAATAGCCTAATGGGTAGCCTATGCATTAACACGTGGGATGGTGACGGAAGGTCAAAGGTGGGTGGATTAAGAGCCCTCTGAGAATATGGCGGCAGCCACCCTCACCCCCCCCCCCGAGTGCTTAATCCGGACCTGAATGAGAGCGTATATATATTTTCAGAATATTGACCGTTCTAAAGAACATTAATATTATTATCTTGCGTCTATCTAATTAAAGCTTTCTTTAAAAATTCCCATCGACGTCGTGACTTTCAGTGTCAAAAGTTATGAATTTATTTAGCGCCAATAAACAATCACCAAGATTCATTCAATGGCGCTGCATAACTGCGAGCGACGGACGTCTTTGATCAATGCTCCAGACAAGTAAAGTAACATGATTACCAGAGAAGGAGTAGGAGGAGTTTTGAACGCGCGTACGTGTAACTAGGTCAGTATTTTAACCAATCAGAACACGTGTCCCATTAAGACTAGTATTATTAGCAATAGGCTATGACGTCACTTGCTAAGTAACCGTATAAGATAATCCGGGTCCCGTTGATTCTATTATTAGGAGCATTATGACATCAGCACCGTTGCTAAACAACTGCCGTCAGTAATTCAAATTCAAGCAGTAGATTCACATTTTAAATGTTGTTCTTCCGTGGCGTACGTTCTGGATTAATCTTCAAAAAAATTGCGACCGTAATAAGCTTGTCCCAGTTTGAGGATTACTTTCGTTGGCCTTTGATCTTGAGCGTGGGGGAGATTTGACCCGGAGAGAATGCGGGTGCCAAATCGTTGGATAATTGACAGCATCACTAAAGTGACATTCCAGGACGTTTACATACTCGGAAAAGAGTTTGGCAAGTGAGTTGCCTGCTTACTAATAATATTTAATTGTCTACCTATACTCACTTAGCCTATATATTTACACGCTTACTGATATTTCTACCTACCTATACTTAATTTATCTATTATACACAGGGGCTTCTATCCCCCCTAAGCAACCGGGCGCAATCCATGTTCTTCCCCCCCCCTTTTCTGGACCGGCCTTCCTCTATGTATGCAATATAATGCAATCTAGCGCATGCCCTCCTCTATAGTCTGGGAATGAAGGTTTGTTTGGAGAGGGACAAACGAGCATCCAGCAGACGATCGCCGAAGCATGTATAGCGCCGAGAAGGGACCTGGTATGGGGAGGGAATATGCCCCTCCCCATAAGAAATTTTTGCGATTTCCGCATTGCAATTTCAGCATTTTAAGCTGTGCTCTTAGCAAAATCACTCTACTGTTTCATTGGAGGAATTGCTGCCAAAAGTGGACATGTAGCCATATGTTTTGCGCCTCTGATCAGTGTGCACTCGGGAGGCGTTACATAAATTTTTAGAGCACAATGCAATACAATAAAATACAATGTAAGTGTCCTACATTGTAAGCCCACATAATAATGATTTTGCTTTACTAAGTGTTCAAGGACTTCTGAAATTTGAAAGATAACATCGGAGAGAAGCCATTTAGTTGTGCAAAATATTATTTGTATTAACTTTTTTTCAATTATAATATGATTGTATTCTTTTTAAAATAGTAAAAACATAATTATAATCATGTAATAGGATTTTTTAGTATATTATAGCTGTTATAGCAGTTCATGTAATTCAAAAATGCAGATAGTAGCCTAACTAAAAACTCAAAGTGTATAAAGTGTATACATTTTGCTGAAAACTATTAGGCCTACCATTTTGTCCAAATTTATAAGGAGGGGAAGTATTTTCTGGAGCTTCCTTTACTATCTTCCTTTAGTGATGGTTAGATTGAACGCTGCCCTCCATGTCCGACCTTCCCCCCAACCGACGTGAATTTTTGGCTGTCTTCTGATTCCCCCCCCCTATTTTTCACTGGGCGCAAGCTGCGCCCGCCATGTATAGGGATAGAAGCCCCTGATTATACACTTGCCTATAGTAACTTACTTGTTTTTGCTGACTTATTTACTTATCCATAAACCTACACCTTAATATGATTATGCATACTTATTTGCCAACTCATGTATACCTACTTACTTACTTGCGTGCCTGCCTATACTTGATGTGTACTTCTAAGGAGGGCATTATATCGACATCAACTCGGTGGCGCATTCGATAACACATTGGCATGGAGATCCGAGAACCTGAGTTCGACTCCAGAAGACCCCGTAGAATAGAGACGTACTTTGCAGACTGCTATATATATCAGCGCCGTTGTATTGCAGGCAGTCTATTTTAGTGTAGCATAGTATATAGTATCTTATGACGACACTAACCCTAACACTAACCCTAACCGACACTCACGACGCTTAACCTGACCCTATATATATATATATATCCGACCCTCACGACGCTTAACCTGACCCTAACCGACCCTCACGACGCTTAACCTGACCATAACCAACCCTCACGACGCTTAACCTGACCCTAACCGACCCTCACGACGCTTAACATGACCCTAACCGACCCTCACGACGCTTAACCTGACCATAACCGACCCTCACGACGCTTAACCTGACCATAACCGACCCTCACGACGCTTAACCTGAACCTAACCGACCCTCACGACGCTTAACCTGACCCTAACCTACCCTCACGACGCTTAACCTGACCATAACCAACCCTCACGACGCTTAACCTGACCCTAACCGACCCTCACGACGCTTAACCTGACCATAACCGACCCTCACGACGCTTAACCTGACCCTAACCGACCCTCACGACGCTTAACCTGACCCTAACCGACCCTCACGACGCTTAACCTGACCCTAACCGACCCTCACGACGCTTAACCTGACCATAACCGACCCTCACGACGCTTAACCTGACCCTAACCAACCCTCACGACGCTTGCCCTGACCTAACCGCTAAACTAGCGGTTCCGTGTTCTGCAATTATATACAGGGTGCGGCCAAAAAAATAACCCATTACGAAAATTGCGATTTCTCGAAAACCGCTGAATATTTTCTTACAAATATTTTCATTCTTATTCGTAACATATTTCTGCATATTATTTGAAAATTTTATGTCAGTATCGTTATATTTGTGATCATGACATCAGGCAGAAGAAGGAACTGCATATTTTCAATTTAACACGTCATTCGCGTAATAGGAAAGCATAATTTTACATAAAGTAGCCTGCAGTGTGCCATAATAAGGTTTCCTTCACCGATGAAAAGATCTTTTACATCAATCCACCCATTAATATTCAAAACAACCGCGTCTGGGCGAAGAAGAAAAAGGCCGATATCCATCCAAGCCGCCTGTTGGTCAAGAGAGCCAAGTTCTCTCCCAACATCATGGTTTCTGCAGGTGTCAGATATGAGGGAAGGGACGCCTGCATTTCATTGACGAGAAGGTCAAAGTCAATGCTATAGCTTTAGGTACTATACGTGGAGAATCTTTTGCCTATAAGCTTGTCGATGACTGTCACACTGTCTTGGGAAATCAGTCCACTTTTCAGCAAGATGGAGCGCCCGCTCACAGCGCCAAGCTGGCCCAAGATTGGTTAACAAGTCACTGTCCGAATTCATCGACAAAGATTCATGGCCGCCAAATTCCCCAGATATGAACCCACTCGACTATGCTGTCTTGGGTGCAATGCTTGAGAATTACAACAAACTTCCCACAAAGCCAAAGAACATTTTTGAACTGAAAACTACGCTGCAAATTATCTGGAATGACTTGCCACTTGAGACCATTCAGAAGTCTGTTCTGGGCTTTCGAAAACGTCTGCAAGCTTGCGTAAAAGCAAACGGTGGTCACTTCGAACATTCACTGCACAAAACTTAACAGTTTGGCCTAATCTTGTCAATAACAATAAGTAACCTTGCGCTTTGTTACATTTCTGTTTGCGTCGCTACTTTGTTACTTATTGCTGTTATTGCTGTCACTAAATGTCTGTTGAAACGAAAATAACATTGTTTCACTTCAGGGTTGCACCATTTTGGTGTTCATGAATCGAATTTCATTAGATTTAGCCAAGTTGTAGATAAATATGTGTCAAATAGACTGGCGAAGTTTTTTAACAAAATATTCCGCGGTTTTTGAGAAATCGCGATTTTCGTAATGGGTTATTTTTTTTGGCCGCACCCTGTATGTATACGCCAGAATAATAATTATAATATTACATTGTATTGTATTGTGTTGTATTGTATTATACTTGCAGAGGGAGTGGCCACCAAATGAAGGCGTTCCAATGCACGGAGAGGACGACCTTCGAACAATGGTCCGTTAAGATTCTTACTAAGAAGGTAACTTATTGTACACAACTATTGTCTTACCCTTGGCTTAGCGTGGAAATCTGTGCAGTCAAACAATGAGTTGATTGTACTAGACGACAGCGTGACTTTGTCTGTCTGACGGTCTGACACTGACAGACAGAAATACACACATAGACAGACAGATAAGCAAATTGAGACATGCAGATTGAAACAGACAGACATTTAAGCAAAGACAGACAGACAAGCAGATACAAAGTCAGATAGATGCGTAGCCAATCCATAGCGATTTTTTAAAGTAAAATTTTTATTGCCTCATTGGAATCTATATAGAGCAAATGAATCTGCCATGATTTTTCGGCGATTGGCATATATATATATATATATATATATATATATATATATATATATATATATATATATATATATATATATATATATATATATATACGGTCCAGGGCCGTTCACAAAATCTTCGCGCGGCCAATGCATGCATGTCATAATGTTTCATGTGCATGATGCCAAGACTTAATGCTACGCCTAGGCCCTATTATCGCAAATATGCTTCAGGTTTTATATCATGGCTTCCATTCCCGCAGCGCATCTCATTCAGTATTTTATCCTTCGTTTGGCGGTGTGTGCGAGGCTGGGTAATGGCATACCATCCTCGTATGCCTGCTTTGAGGCCCTCTTTCCGCCTTCCATGCATGGTGACTTAAGATTCCCTTTTGCCTATAATTCTGCGACAGTGCTGAGCCGTTCATTATCTGTGGTTGATCCAATAGCCTGGAACGGGTTTTCCTTTTCCATACCTCATAAGCTGTTCGAGATCTCAGTTTCACCAACTGCGGAAGACTGCTTCTTCTTTCTGCATGGCATGCATTGGGTCATGGACGCCCGCAGAAAGTTTTGCAAGGGGGCAAAACAAATGGCCACGGTTAACTTTTTTGACAAGAGCTTTTAAATGCGAAGCGGGTAATTAAGAACATGAATATTTTGCACAGAGGTTCTTAAAAAATGTAAATTTCCCAGTTTAACATTGACGCTTTAGTGCGAAGAAAATTATAATAGCCAATAAATGAGAAAATCGATTTTCAAGGAGGCAAGTGCCCCCTCTTGCCTCTATGTGCGGGCGCCCAAGCATTGGCTAGAGAGCACCTCGGAATTTCAATCTTGAAATGGCGCTATATATGTATGCATATATATATATATAGGCCTACATATAAATTGATTGATTGGTTGATTGATTGATTGGTTGATTTGCATTACTGCATAGGATCCTAGAAAAGGTCCGAAGGTGGAAATGGGATTGTTTCGAAGACTCGTTGATCCACATCTGGTCAGTTATTTAAAGCACATGTCGGGTCTGGTTGGGTCTGGTCGGGACTGGTCTGGTTGGGTCTGGTCGGGACTGGTCTGGTTGGGTCTGGTCGGGACTGGTCTGGTCGGGTCTGGTCGGGACTGGTCTGGTCGGGTCTGGTCGGGACTGGTCTGGTTGGGTCTGGTCGGGACTAGATGTATAAATGCATAGATGTATACATGCATAGATGTATACATGCATTGATGCATACATGCATAGATGTATGCATGCATTGATGCATACATGCATAGATGTATGCATGGGTGTATGCATGCATAGATGTATGCATGCATAGATGTATACATGCATGGATGTATACATACATAGATGTATAATGCATAGATGTATATAACTATACATGCACAGATGTAAACATGCATTGATGCATACATGCATAGATGTATAAATGGGTGTATGCATGCATAAATGTATACATGAATGGATGTATGCATGCATGCATAGATGTAACAACTATACATGCACAGATGTATACAACTATAAATGCATATATGTATAAATGCATAGACGTGTAGGCCCTACACGTGATATAGTCTGATCTGATGGGTGATGTGTCAGAGTAGAAGGCTGCTTACATCAAACTGCACATTAACCACGTCACCATAAATCGAGCGCATTCTTATAATATGCTTCGTTATATTAAAATGTCATCTCTTGCTGCTGCTCCTCCTCCTCTTCCTCCTCTTCCTCCTTCTCATCATCATCATCATCGTCGTCGTCATCGTCATCGTCGTCGTCGTCGTCATCGTCATCATCATCATCGTCGTCATCATCATAGCGTAGAAATCGATCGATGGCTGCCTGTATCTATAGCGCTTCTGTTGATTGTGTTAATTGCGTAGGCGAGGTTGCGAGAAGTCTACGAAACTGATTCTGAAATCTATTTGGTCGTTGAACTTCTCAACGGAGGAGAAGTCTTCGATAGGTTGGTGCACGGGTGTGTGTGTGTGTGTGTGTGTGTGTGTGTGTGTGTGTGTGTGTGGGAAGGGGCAGGTAGGGGTGGTAGGGCTGGAATATAGGGTGGATTGTGTGTAGTGTAGAATGTGGTTGATGAGGTTGTATGGGGGCAGGACAGACGAGGGCAGGGGTCACGAGGGGTGGGATAGGACGGATGAGGACAGCAGCTGGGTATGGTCGAATGAATGACGACTGTGTGTGTGTCTGTGTGTGTGTGTGAGAGAGAGACAGACAGAGACAGACAGAGACAGACAGACAGACAGACAGAGAGAGACAGAGAGAGACAGAGAGAGAGCGACAGACAGAGAGCGACAGACAGAGACAGACAGAGAGAGACAGAGACATTGACAGAGACAGAGACACACTAACAGACAGACAGACAGACAGACAGACTGAGAAATGAACGATGCGCTCTTTCTTCGCAACAGAATCGAACTCAAGTACAACCTCTATTCGGAGAAGGATGCGGCTAAGTGTGTCCGAGAACTGCTTCTGGCCGTTCAGGCAAGTATACACACATACACACGCACACGCACACAACAATGCACAAATTCATACACAAGTCAGGTTATTTATTGACTTAAGGCTATTTATCGACTCTAGCGAATCGTAAGTCTGACCACTTGAGACAATAATTATAAATCTTGGATTTTTTGTCGACTTTGAATTCTATCGACATAGAACAACATCCATCTGGAAATCCAAAAACTCGCAGGTCAATCGGCTGAGAAATCTATCAACTTGGAACTATATCGACTTTGAACTCTATCGACTTTGAACTATATCGACTTTGAATTATATCGACTTTGAACTCTATCAACTTGGAACTATATCGACTCTAAAATATATAGACTTTGAACTCTTGCGACATGGAACCCTATCGACTTTGAAATGAAAGTGAGTTAATACGAATAATTCTGGTGAGGTTAGACCAGAAAGAAATATGGTGATGTCTGATATACAGTGAATAAAATGAACATAATGGGTCAATAGAGGTAATTAAGTCAATGTATAATTATGATCAGTGAAGGTAAGCTAAATTGAGGTCAATGAAGGTAAGATAAATTGAGGTCAATGAAGGTAAGCTAAATTGAGGTCAATGAAGGTAAGATAAATTGAGGTCAATGAAGGTAAGCTAAATTGAGGTCAATGAAGGTAAGCTAAATTGAGGTCAATGAAGGTAAGATAAATTGAGGTCAATGAAGGTTAGCTAGATTGAGGTCAATGAAGGTAAGATAAATTGAGGTCAATGAAGGTAGGCTAAATTGAGGTCAATGAAGGTAAGATAAATTGAGGTCAATGAAGGTTAGCTAAATTGAGGTCAATGAAGGTAAGATAAATTGAGGTCAATGAAGGTAAGCTAAATTGAGGTCAATGTATGTAAGCTAAATTGAGGTCAATGAAGGTAAGCTAAATTGAGGTCAATGAAGGTAAGATAAATTGAGGTCAATGAAGGTTAGCTAGATTGAGGTCAGTGAAGGTAAGATAAATTGAGGTCAATGAAGGTAAGCTAAATTGAGGTCAATGAAGGTAAGCTAAATTGAGGTCAATGAATGTAAGCTAAATTGAGGTCAATGAAGGTAGGTTGAAGTAATAAAAAGTCAGATGTAAAATTTTGATCGGTTCACTGTACTTTTCAGTATCTCCACGAAAACGGAGTCACACATGGAAATCTCAAGGTCAGGATAATTCGGTTTGTGTTTAGGTAGACGTAGGAATTTCTAAATCAAATTTTACAGGCTTAAAGGCAATTCATATTTACACATGATGACCAGATTTCATCAAAAAACAGAGCGGAGTGACCCCTGGGAATTAAGCGCAGTGTAACAGGGAGACCATTCCAAGCTGTAGGACCTGCAACAGAGAATGAACGACGCTGTCGGATAGCAGTCCGTGAGCGGGGAACCAGAAGCTCAGCTTGGTTAACCGATCGAAGGGTGGATCGACGCTGAACTCCCGTCCCAAGGTGGAACAACAAAGTTCTCGAAGATACGGTGTGGCTAGTCCTTCAATGCACCGCTTATAACCAGCGCACAGACCCTATATACATGTAGTAACTGTTGTGTTAGCTTTGCGTTTCTATCGCAATGTTGTAACGCCTAGGGGCAACGAACATTTGCTACGAATGTTACATAAATCGGAACGGAGTAAAAGTACTTAAATATGGGTAAACTTTTACCTCGTTGAAAGTAAAAGTGTTTCAGTTTTTTTTATGCTTCGTTACATATACGTATACGGAAAACGTATAGGCCTAGGCTACGTAAGCATTGTGTTGGAAATATCAGTGAATTCATTGTGTTTCATTGTGATTCGTTGAGTTACTGATTCGCTGATCTTTTAATTTGAAGGCTGAAAATCTACTCTATGACAGTACAAACGAGGGAGCTAAAGTCAAAGTCTGTAAGTTGATCCTTATGTTCATAGAAAAGGTACAGAGGTAACCTTTGGACGGTGCATACATTCCATTAGATATAGCAAGAAGGCAGCGAAGCCAGGATGAAGCCTTCCCTTAGAATGTAAGAAGGCTAGAGCCTAAAAGGCAAGAAGGTATGTACGAAATGTTACATGACTTTTGTGAGAAAGAAGTATGAAGGTATTTGTGAGATGTTAAGTGCATTCCATGAGAAGGCTCGAGGGTATGTTTGCAAGTCACGAATGCAAGCATGAGAGAGTAGGCATATTAATTCCGCGAGAATGCATGAAGTTGTAAGTATG